>CM028758.1:12303399-12780062 GCA_016801395.1 Leptodermis oblonga | reverse complement strand
TTTCCTCATCGGAAGTGAAGGACCCGTCTCGGGTCGAAGTCGTCACCGCTTTTCTGTGGAATCAATTCATCAAAATCGCCCGAACCAAACACGAAATAGATGATGATGCGATGAACAGGGTTTGGCATACGGTGAACTTGAGAAGCAGAATGACCAGCTTAGCCGCCGCCGATCCGCTAATGTTTCCTTCTGGGAACTTTGCAACTCTTTCTACCGCTTCATTCACTACTTCTGAGCTTGATCCTGACCGGAATGATCTAGTTTGGCTAACGAGAACGGCGATAAGGAAAGTAAACGATGATTATGTTTCCGATTTCATGAAAAGCTTAAAGAATCCCATGAGAATGGTAGAGCATGAGCAGCATCAGAAGACAACAATGGTGACGAGTGATTCGTTTTTCACAAGCTGGTGCAGATTTTCAACGTACGAAGCTGACTTTGGTTGGGGGAAACCTATTTGGGTCGGGCCTGCTGGTACCATGTATTTCGGTGGGATAATCTTAACCAACACGAGCAGTGAGGAGGACGGAATAGAAGCTCTGATTAATATGTTAGAAGATGATTTGGCTTTGCTTCCGGACGAGATTCTTTCACTCGCAACCACCGATGTTATTTTAACGTCATGAACTTGATCTGAATGGATGCATATTTATAATAAAGATAAAGATGATAGGGAAGTAATCATTATAACTAGTGTTTTCGATGGAAGTATTAATCATACTAATAAAAACATAATTTTATTTTACTTTTTATTTCCCCTAATAATAAAATTTTGTGTAGTTTATAGTTAGCCTATATATATATATGCATGATAATATATATGTGGACAATACACGATATTTGAGTAGTAAAATCCATATTCGCGATGAATACATAATGCAACAAATGTTAAAAACAATATGTGATATATATGCAATACTTTTGAGATTAAACTCAATATGTATACCGTTGGACAGCCAGACACTTCATATACATGTTTTGTGTTAATTATTCCCTTTGTCCCAATGTAAGGGTTGAAAGTCTGTTTATGAATCATAATAAGGTACAACTTTTGACATGACTTACATAGAGAGTTATAAAATAAATATATAATACTCTCTCCGTCCCATCTAAAAGTGTATGACTGTGTATGTATTTCAAGACACAATATTTAAAATAGTTAATTTATCAAATTTGTTCTACTCGTGTCCTTAGTTTTAACTAGGGATTAATTGTGATTAGACGAAATTATATTAATAATGGTACGTAGGAATAATGAAAAGTAAAATTTTAAAAATAAAAAAAAAACTCTCCTATAGTAACAATTTTTAATTTTTGTTCTTTCTTTTGATGTTACAGTGAATTCTTCTAATAAAACAAAATAAGTAATTCAGTACTTACGATCGTTTATATATTGTCGTATTCGTTCATTTATTAAAACACGTACATTATTTTTTTGTTAAATATAATATGTTTAATTTGTTAGTATTAGAGTATCAATCAATTTTTCTATATAAGCAGCTAGCTAGTAAAGTAATTGTAGCTAATAGTACTCTTTGAGTTTGAAACCAAGAGTTTCATCATGGCTCCATAGTCTTCTTACCAATCATAGGTCACCTCCATTGATCCCCCACAAGCTATGCACATCCTCTCAAAAGCGCCCCGGTTCCTTTCCTGGAGTGTGCATGTCTGAGCTTATTGTGGGAGGACAATGGAGGTTTTGCTTCCGGTTAGGTGCGAGGAGTTGGCGCGATTTCTCGCCCTTATGTCACGAAAGGCTGAGGCCGACGAGGCGGTTGATGTTGGAGCCGAGCTTGTTAGGCTGACTAAAAATGTGGTAACGATCAGAATTCTGATGGGGAAGAGGTGTTTTAGGGGTCCGAGATTTGATGCCATGATAGAGAACATCATGGAAGAGCATCAAGACAAAAGGAAGAAGCAGAAGAAACAACAAGTGAAGGATCTGCTTCATATATTGATGGATTTATCTGAAGTTTAAAGCTCACAAATTAAGCTGTCAACAGAGAACATCGTGTTATTTAGAAGAAATAAGTCCTTTTATGGGTGGACTACATTTACCTTTACAAATCACTTTCTGTGGTTTTAATTAAAAATTACAAATATCTGTCTGAACTATTCAAAAAAGTTTTGATTTGTGTTCATTATAATTTTTTTTTTAAGAAACAGTAGGGTTGATGTCCAGTCGAGATTAAGCACTGATTGCTTATTAATGACCGAGTCTAAAATTGCGTCCATGTTCGTTTGCTTATTGCATAAATGAGCTTCATTTGAATTTTTTGCCGAGTCAATCTTAGATTTGTTTGGGAAAGTTCATGTTTGTTTTCAGCTATAATTAACAAAAATCATTTTTAATGTTTCAAAAAAAAAAAAAGAAGATCTTTTTTATAATTATGGCCAAACTAGAAGTATGTATTTATAATTTTTGAAACTATATAAACTGATTCATAATTTAACCAACCATTAGAAGACGTAAATGTAATTCACCCTTTTTTAATTTAAAACTCTAATGAATTCATTCCATCTCAGGCATGTCTCAGTTAATTTACTAATCAAATTGTGAGAATTTTCTTTTTAAAAAAATGAACAGTTTCTATTAATTTTCAAATTCTATTCACAATATTTATTTCGTGAATTACTTTAGACAGGTGTGATATTTACAGGCACATTTCTTAACTTATAAGTTATCAGGTGGAGGGGTGAATTACTAAACACATGAATGTAAATAATAACAAAAAAGTTATTTTTAAATTAAGAAGTTTAAATTTTATTTAGAGCAAGCAACCATTTTTGTCCTTCACAAATAGCTTGTTGCTCTTTTTTGTCCCTCACATTTTATATGGTGAGAAAAGATCTTTCACATTTTGTTAGTGTACCTTTTTGGTCCCTCACTAACTTTCTATCCATTTTTCCATCCAAAAAAGTCACATGTCACTCACATGTGAATATTTAAATGGTAAAAGTAATGAAAAAATAATAAAAAATAATATTAAATATTAAGTAATTTATCATTATTTTTCTCAAATATAATCATACTTTTTGTAATTATATTATTAGAAATATGAAAAATATTAAAATAAATGCATAAATTTTGTATTGGAACAATACCAATTCTTAACAAAAGAAAATTATTTTTTTTTCTGAGAAAATATATATGTTTATGACATTGTAGTGAACAATTCTTAACAAAAAGCAAAAAACACAAACCCATCATTCACCTACCCATACCTTAACATATAAGCACAAACGGAGAGAAAATGGAAGAAGAAAAAAAAAACTTTTAACATGTGAAATCATACTTTTTTATTAAAAAATTTATATGTGTTGTTCCAATAAAAATTAACAAAAAGGAAATCATAACAATAGGAAAAAAAAAATTCTTAACAATGAGAAATCATACTTTTAAAAAAAATTATATGTTTTGTCCCAATAATAAAATTTAAAAAATATGAGAAAATAAAACAAATTCTTAATAACGATAAATCATACTTTAAAAAAATAAAACTGTCCCAATAAAAAATTTATAAATTTATTTTGATATTTTTCATAATATGATTATGTGTAATATATTTATAAAACATACGATAATAGTTAAGAAAAATAATAATAAATTATTTAATATTTAATACCAAGAATTATTATTTTATTTCAATTTTACCATTTAAATATTCACATGTGAGTGGCATGTGTTTGGATGGAAAAATGGATGGAAAGTTAGTAAGGGACCAAAAAGGTACACTAACAAAATATGAAGGACAAAAAAGAGCATTAACCCATTTGTGAGAAACTAAAATAGTAGTTTGCTCTTTTATTTATTACTTATTCTATTCCATTAGGAGAGTTATTTTTGAAAAATAATTTTTGTTTTAATAGTAGAATTCACTTTTAAAATTTTTACTTCTCATATTTTTATTAATAGGGTAAATACACAAGTACCCCCCTGTGGTTTCGGAAAGTTATGCAGCACCTCTCTAACGTTTAAAAAGCTACCATGCACCCCCCTGAACTTTCCTGAACTAGGTGAAGTGGACGGAACTTCTTGGCACTAACGGGGCGTGGGCGAAATGTGCAAGTAAACGTGAGTAGAGTTTGACAACCGCAATTATATGACCAAAAATCCCCTATAGCATAGTATAAAGACCAAGCCTTACCAATTCCTTGCATTTATTTCATCTTCTTCAACCCACCTCCGATAGAGCGGAAAAAGGGCTCAAAAAATTTTCCCCCGAAACTCACAAATTCCCTGCAATCATGTCTTCCGGTTTGTACAGTGGAAGCAATGGCGGGAATTGTGGTCTGAGGTACGCACTCCGGTATTGCGGTTGCGGGCAGCGAGCGGCGGTAAGAATTACAGCGTCGAACAGGGCGACGAAGGGATTTCTTATTATGTATGCGAAAAGAAGCATTGTGGCTTCTGGGCATGGTGCAATCCAGTGGGAGGCAACGGCCGTTTACAATTTTCTGGCGGAAACAACAATATAAGGGTCGACGTCTTTCAAGGA
The DNA here is from genome assembly GCA_016801395.1 of Leptodermis oblonga. Taxonomy (NCBI): domain Eukaryota; kingdom Viridiplantae; phylum Streptophyta; class Magnoliopsida; order Gentianales; family Rubiaceae; genus Leptodermis; species Leptodermis oblonga. Next base: position 12,775,563 of record CM028758.1, on the reverse strand, counting down.
AATTGCAGCACTGGTCGATTCTGAAGAAATACAGAGGCATCGAGTTAAGAATTGCGAGTCCCGTAAAATTGAAGGAATGATGAAGACAATCACCACCGTTGCGGTATTTTTCCTAGTTGTGTTTAGGTTGATTCTAGATGTTGTATGCTGATTCGACAGCAGTAATGTATCTATATTGTTAAGTTTTATGTATTTCGACCATATGCTCCCTGGTTATGGTGAAAAGGGTAGTTTCTGCCATGATGAGAATGCTTGAAAATTGCAGTAAAACTGAATGTATACTGTGTTTTGATGGCTAGTTGGGGTGTATATAGTAGCATGAAACTGATTCAAAATTGCAGGAAAACCAAAGGAGTGCTGCCTTTTTTTGGATAAGAAGGCTTGTTTTACTAAAAGATACTTGTCAAACTGTATCTTTTTGGCCAATTGGCTTGTTTATAGAATCATGAAAAAAGCTTCCGAAACTGCAGGAAAACTGAATCAATAGTGTGGTCAAAATTGCATATTTAAGCACAATACAACAATTCCCTGTCCAGAAAATAGCAGAACACATTAAATTACCTTAAACACTGTCAACAGCTAAGGAAAATTAGGAAATGCTGACCATGCATAGGTTCAGCAATAAAAAAGCGACAGAAATGTATCATAAAGCTGACCAAACACAGGTTCAGCAATGCAAAAGCTATGAAAATGTATCATAATGTTGACCAAACACAGGTTCAGCAATGCAAAAGCTACAGAAATGTATTAAAATGCTGACCACACACAGGTGCAGCAATGCAAAAGCTATGGAAATGTATCATAATGCTGACCACGCACAGGTTTAGCAATGCAAAAGATAGGTTTTAAAACCAATATTCAAAGAAACCATTCCAACCACAAACAAAAAATATTAAAATAGCCATAAGTTCCTAGTCTTTCTTCCTTCTAGGCCTTAATTTCTTCAACACAGTAGCTGCGGTTGGTGCAGTGGAATTCATTTGACTGGGTTCAGAATTGAACTGGCTGCCTTGCGCGCTTGCACTCCTAGTTTGAACTAAATAAGGTGGAGTTGTATTGGGTGTTGTTTGCGAATTTCCATTCCAAATCAGAAAAATTTATACTCATTTAAAAAGGAAGAAATACACTCTATCAGTTTCAGAACACAATAATTTAATTGCAGTAGCTAAGTAACAACAAAACCTATACCTCTGAGATGTTGATTTCTTCTGTGAAATCAGTTCAGGCCCTACCTGATTCTGGATTGTTTGTGCTTCCTGCGATTTTACATTACAAATGAAAATATTTCAGACTCATTTTAACCACTCAAATACACTCTTATCAGTTTCATAACTTAATAATTTAATTGCAGTAACTAAGTAACAACAAAACCTATACCTGTTAGATATTGATTTCTTCCTGTGAAATCAGTTTAGGCCTTGTCTCATTCTGGATTGTTTGTGCGTCCTACGATTTTACATTACAAATGAACACATTTCAAACTCATTTAAATCACTCAAATACACTTTATCAGCTTAACAACTTCTTAAACTCATTTTTAAACTAGTCAAACATCATTTCAAACTTATTTTTAAACCAATTAACTACAAGCTAACAGCCACCGAAAATACGAAGTAACACCTAAAGTTACTTAACAACAATAAAAACTATACCTGTGATTACATTTCAGTATCTTCATGATTCTGGCTTCCCTGGGCTTCCTGCAAAACAACATTCCAATGATATTAACACTTAAAAGCATCACAATATGCTGATATAATTGAATGAGTTTATCAACACTGAAAATTATACCTGTGAGATGTTCAAATGTTGATGTGCTTGTTGTTCAGCAGCTCCATTCTTCTGTCTTTTCTGCTCTTTTCGAATGGCTCTATAATTTTTCCTTTTTGGGCCAGACGAGGTTGAGGGAATGTCAGTTTGACCTCTTGAACTTCCACTTCCTCCTCTTCTCTCGATTATGCATGTAGTGGTACTTCTACCACCTACATTCTCTCTATTTACAGCAGCTTTGGGTGCCTATCAAATTTAAATCCAAAATGTCAAGTATTCCATAACAACTAATGCAAAATTAACACAACTTTGAAAGACTTAAATACACATATCACTTTAGAGAACCTAGACTTGGGGTGTATCTAATTAGTGCATGTCCTTGAATTATGTCCTTGCTTAAAACACAGCTTACAAGTAACATGCAACCCCTTCCGGGTAGATGTTATAAGCTACCTTCCTCGGCATCCCTTCTCCTAGCTTTCTTTGGCCTTCCTGTCTGCTTTCTTACAATCGGGGTATTAATCTTTTCATACCCAGCATCATTCCAAAACTTCCTTAAAGGCATAGCCGCGATTGTGTGCCCATAAGCTGCCAAATACCTATTCTTATTGTACATAGGATCCACAAAATCTTCAGGGACCAACTTTGCTTTTGTAATGGCTGCAATGGCATGGGAACAAGGAATGCCCGTCAGCTGAAATCGTCCACAAGTACATGTCATTGGCTCTAAATTCACCACAAAATTGCTGTGATGCCAATCAATTTCATATACCCCCGGGCATGAATACAAAGCTGAACAATGCCTACTCATGTTCTTATTCCTCTCCAAGGTTTCTTGAATATTAAGGCACAAATCATTAGGATGCTTCTCCATCCCTTCCTTTTTCAAATGGAATCTTCTCATTAACTTTCTTCGAATAATCTCAAACATAGTGATGATCGGCTTGTCCCTATCATCCAGAATGTATGCATTGAAGCACTCACTCATGTTGTTCACTAGAACATCAGACTTATAAGTATGGTCAAAATGAGCCCTTGACCATATTGATGGTGGAATCCTCATTAACCATTCTGCGGCTGTCATTTTATCTCCAACTTTTGGGTCAGCTTTCTCCAATTCCTTCAATGCCTTCTTGAACTCCATAATATTTGGAGCTGAAGCAACTGCCCAAAAGAACCTTTGCAACTCATTGCCTCTAAATTTTTTCTTGAAATTGGCATAAATATGCCTTAAGCAGAACTTGTGAGGTGAATTGGGGAAGATGGTCTCAACCGCAAAGACTAAACCCTCCTGCCTATCTCATATGAATGTCCAAAACACACCCTTTGAACATTTCAGACTAATGTGAGCCTTCAACTCTTCTAGAAACCACCTCCAGCTGCATGTATTTTCAGCTTCAATCACAGCAAGGGCAATAGGAAACAAGTTCTTATTGCCATCTCTTCCAATGGCTGCCAGAAGTTGCCCCCCGAATGGACTTTTCAGAAAACAACCATCCAATCCGATGATAGGCCTGCATCCTGCGAGAAACCCATTCCTCATAGCACCAAGAGACCAGAAAATCCTCTTGAATATTGCTGCACCTGTGATTTGGTCCCTATCAACCTGTAATGTGACTTGGCTATCCAAAATTTTCAGCAATAATTCATTAGCATAATCCCTGATTTTCTCATACTGTTCCATTTGAATCCCTTCAATGGCCTTCTTGGCCTTTCTCTTGATCCAATAAGCAACCCTAAAACTAATGTCAATCTGTAACTGAACCCGCACTAAGTCCACAATTTGCCCTATTTGTATACTGGGATTAAGCTTGATGTAATGCATGAATTTCTTGCTCAAGTAGGTTGAAGTAGCATATGGCAATGAGCTTTGCCTCCCACATGTGTGCTTCCCATTTGTTGTCTTTATCTGAAAAGTTGGACCACCTTGAATGGGGCTCACATGCAAACTGAAATGACATTTCTCGTTGTCACAGAAAATATCTATTCTTGCTGCCTCATTATGCTCGTCCATATAATGCCCCCATTATCTCACATGATATTCAACTAAAGCCTCCCTACAAGCCTTGAAATCTGTGAAAGTGTGTCCAACTTTAAGCTTGAATGATGGTTTCTGGAATTCAGCATCGGGATTGAACTCATTAGCAGCTCTTCCCATGAAAATGTCATCTTCATCCAATTCTTCAGCAAACAAAGCTACATCTGATCTGACTGCTTCATTCCAACTCTCTTCGGCCTCAATTTCTTGCTGGATTCCAGAACTGCCCTGTTCAGGTTGGGCATTTGTAGTCGAATTTCCTCCTCAGCTACTATTATCATTCCACCATAACCCTGCGATTCAAACCTATCCAAATCCTCAAACCAAGAGGCATCAAACACATGATCATATTCTTCATCCATATCATATTCTTCATCCATTCTTCCTTCACTTTGTTTATCTTTCCCTTTTTCAACTTCAGTAGATTTCTTATTCCTTCTCTCCTGCAATCTCCGTACAGCTTTCTGATTTCGTTTTGGCTTATGTGCCACTTCTCCTTGCACTGAACCCTCATTATCTGCACCTTCCTATTGCTGCCCAATGTTTGTACCCTCATTTGCTAGACCTTCTTGCTACTGCTCACTATTTGTACCCTCATTTTCTGCACTTTCCTGTTGCTGCCCACTGTTTGTACCCACATTTTCTGCACTTCGTGCTGCTACCCAATGTTTGTACCCTCAATACCATATGTTCATCATAATAAATGGAGCCCACACTTGATATTTGGAATAATAAAAAATTCATAAATGTAAACTACAAACAAAATCCAATGACTTTTAAACAGCAACACGTGGGGACCATTACCACACAATTACAAAAATATAAACATCAACAATAAAAGAATCAACTAAATGAGGCACACATAGACAAACATTGAACCCACACCCAACATATGATGACAATATTTATATGTTCAACACTATGGAACCCACCAGTCGGCCACTATGCATTTTTTTTCTATTTATATATCAAACACTTCTGGGGTTATCCATATTCAATAAATTTAAGACATATAAAAGCCACACATGACAGAGACCAAACATATAATACAACATTACTATTTGCATATTTATCACACACTTCTACGGGACCTACCTCCTTCGACAATTTTAGCATTAAACAAAAGTATGCTTTACCCAATATATCCGACATAAGGTATATAAGAAATAAGGTGGCTTTCTTAAAATTCCCAAATCCCTCACAACATCAACCTATAAATATGCATTCTAACCCATATGAATTCAATGAAGAAGCAAAAATGAGGTACAAAGTGGCTTACGGTCACCCATGTTGGAAGTAGGGTTTTTTTTTTAATTTAAACACCGGCATGTCCTTTACGATTCCAGCCTAACTACCACTTCCACTGCTGCAGTTTTAATGCTCCCGTTCAACCCACTACAATCTAGTCGCTGAGACTTCAAGTTCCACTTAACCCAATGCCATCAGACCTACCCCGACTCAATTTTTTGCTGATTATTCTTCACCTCCGATGAACCCAGATGGATTCCCGTCAATTTTCAGATGAAAAACTAAAAAACCCACTATATCTCCATCGATTTGCACTAAAGATTGGTCCTTCTGACTCTCCGGTAGAAAACTCCTAACTCTATGGAGCTTTTCGATGAAGTGTACGAAATCGCGACTGAGAATGGAAATGGATTGAATGTTTACTTCATTTACTAACTATATTTGAGGGTTTAGTAATGGTCGTTAAGACGATGGGGGTATTTTGGTCATTCGCCCACGTCTCATTAGTCTCAAGAAGTTCCGTCCACTTTACCGAGTTCAGGAAAGTTCAGGGGGGTGGATGGTAGTTTTTTAAACATTAAGGGGGTGCTGCATAACTTTTCGAAACCACAGGGGGTAATTGTGTATTTACCCTTATTAATATAATCACGTGTAGTACAGAATTAGCTTATACTTTAGAAAATGTCAAATTAACTACTCTTTCCATTCCATTAGAAGAGTTCACTTTGTTGTACTAAAATAGTACAACAAAGTAGACTCTTCTAATGAAATCGTGAGAATATTTTAGATGTTGTACCTGGACATTAACAATAAGTTGTATTGTCAAAATGGAGATCTTCTAAGACCATCCCCAGCGAATGCCATTTTGGCATGCGCTTGGGTCTAACGGCTGGGGAATGGCTTTTTGCTATTCCCCAGCGGAAGCCATTCTCGTAGCTATAATAGGTGCGGAGAAGGTTTCAGAGACACAAAGCTAGAGCCATATTTGGAAAATAAAATTTTATTATTATTTTTTTTATTTTTAAAAATGTTTTTCTATTTATTTTCTGTAATTTTTTAAATAGATTAATTAATTTAAGTACTTTTATTGTTAAATTTTTTTATAATTTTATTTTCCAAAATAAAATAATTTTCTCATTAAAATTATAAATGTTAATAAAATAAAGTATATAAAAATTATTAAATAATAATTTTAATAGATTAAAAATATTAAATATTAATTTAAGAAAAAATAATTAAAATTGACAGTATTATAATAAAAATATGAAAACATCATACATTCATTAATAATGGAGGAGAAAATTAATACAAGAACAAAATACATCATACTAACAATAATTACCGAACCGATTTCCCAACCCGAGATTGAACTTGAAATGGTGGAGGCTGACAATATACGGTTTGAAAACTATCGAAAACGGTTTAGGCCACTACTACAAAATGGAGCTATTGCAACATTTTGGAGAAAACACTTGTAAAAAGTGTTATAGTAGATGAAAAATTGAAAAAAATGGTAAACACTTCTCAAAAAGTGTCTCCTAAAGTATAATTTAGGCTGGAGTGCGGGACAAATTTTTGGGCATTTTTTTTTTAGTGAAATAGGCCCAATAAAAGATTTAGGGCTGAAGTTCTTTTTTTGCCTCCTACTTCTTTCTTCCATAGTCTTTCTCTCTATCTTCTCACGGTCAAGTCCACCACCAGCACCAACGCCCATCTCCACTAGGACATCCACTCTCCCTTCCCTTTCTTCTCTCTGCCAAGAACCTCTTGTCTCTTTCCCAAACTCACAACTAATTTCCCCCATGTCACACCCTACGTCGGCACACTCATTGAGACACAGCAGAGGCTGTAACGGTCGTGAAAGGAGTCTTGTGTGGGTTTTTATTTTTCATCTTCACCGCCGACCAGAGTTGCCTATGTCACTGTACTCTTGGCACTATTGAATGCGAAAGTTCTAGTTTTTTTAATTAATTTGATTTCTATCCTCATTCATCCTAGAATTTGATTTTATTTCCGCTTAATGTTAATTAGGAAATCTAGGTTATATCAGAATTAGGCATGTATGGTTGAAAAATGGCGTATCATTTCTACTATTTGTTGAAGTTTAAACCCTAGACTTTATATTCCATAAACAGAGGAAGTCAACTCCCCTTTATTCATACTGGCTTATTTATTTCTTGTTTTCTTCCTTTGTCACTCTGGATTCATTTTGGCAAATAACCGTGGTTATGTTTCTGCTAAGTCGTAGGTTTATTGTAGGTTAAGCTAGTTATGCCTTATCCTTGGTGGTTTTCATGTAATTATATCAGAATTTTGTCAAGGTTTGGATTCAAATAGTTTGCTTTGATACAGTCTTGTCCTTTTGGAAGCTATGGTCTTGAATATCGTCATCAAAAAGAATCAAAGGTTTTGATTTTGAAATTTTCTTGTCTATTGCAGAGATAGATTTCAACTTGATTCTACAATGATTGATTGGTAAACTCGGTGTTAGGGACAAAAAAGGATGCAACTAGGTCTGTAAAGCCTTTGCTGTCAAGCTGCTGATGTGCTGTTGGAGTTGGGCTTATCGTTGCAGTCTCAGGTTGCTCCAGAAAATGAACTTTTGAAGCAACCATACAGCCATACTCGTTCAATGGGTTGGAGTGAGGTGATTACATACTCTCTTGATGCCTATTCTCTGTTCTTGGTTATAGTCGTTTCTCTAGCTTTCTGCCTACTAGTGCTTAGTTGTTGCTTTCATTGGCATCAGTTAGTAACTCTATAATGGAGATCTATGCTTGCTATTAACAGATATTTACAAATAAGGAGTACTGCATAATGATTTTAAACAGCAACTTTCCTAATAAATTGGAAAACCTTTACTGATTAATATGGAGGAGACATGGCTTTATCTTGAAGGAATTAATCTATTATTTATTAAATACTAGTGTCATTAACTTCCCTTTCTTGTTTAGCCCATTCTCTAATTTCACTTTGACAAAGTTTCCAAAGTTGATTTAGTTTATAGAATATGTGGGGAAAGGCTAACATTTTTTTTTTCCACATTGAAGATCTTGATTTAACTCAAGGCTGTTGGCTGAGCTGTTATTTGAAAATGGCATTTGTGTTCTTGATTACTGATGTAGTAGTTTTTTACCCTTTTATTTTTTGGTATTTTAGTCAAGGTAAGCAGTCATCTACTTTTTTCCTCTTTAAAAAACAATTAAATAGTAGCAGAGTACTAGTGTTGGTGCTAGGCAGTGTTTTAGAGGAGAGGTTCACAACCTAGCAGATTTTTTTTCTCCCCCTTCTTTTTTCTTTGGCCAAATGAAGATTTAAGTGAATATAGTTAAGTCTTCATATGATAATGTTATCTCAGCATCCAATGCATGTTTGACTGAGAGTGGGTTTTCTTAAGCTTCGTTGTATCCCTAAGCTAGTGATTTCCATTCTCCACAAGAAAACAAAGAGTGGTATTTGCAAGTTGTGCTATTTATAGTTTGTGAGCTTGTGGTTGAAAGCAGGAATTACATTGCTTCTGTAATTATCTTTTTCTTTTTCCTTTTCTTTTGAATGTGTTATAATTTGCATTCTACTTTTTTCCAAGTTTCTCCAGCTTCAATAGATGCAATATGGACTGAGTTTGTCAATATGATCTACCTGTAGCTATTGGTCATCAAGTTGGGAACAAAATGCAGTCAATAGCTAGGTTGTTTGCTATTTTTTATATTTAGTTTATGCCACTTGCATGTTACCTACATGAAAATTATTAATATTTTACTTGCACATTGAATGCTACTTTATAAGATTAGTTTATGATACTTGTGTGGTACTTGCATAAATTTTTAAATATGTTACTTACATGCTAACTATAGTGCACATATGAATGCTTTCATAAATCAGAATGTCCTACTTGCATGACAATTACATTTTTTGCATTGATATGTGAGACTAATAATGTTGTACAAATTGATGAGTTATGGGCTTATTTTTCTTCTTTCTTGTGTGCGTGTGCTTGTTTATTTGTGTTTTTCATTGAGATTTTTCTTGGTCATTTCTTTTGGATAGGGTATAGATGGGAAATTTAGATCAGTTGTGGAGATTTTCTGAGGTTTGATGCTTCACAAACATTTGACTTTTCTTTGTCTCTCGCACTCTTGGTTGAATACTTAGCAATTTGATAACTATTCTTATTTGCTGTTGTGCAGGTAAAATTATCTGCGGGGAGAGATATTTAATCTGGCCAACTAGGGAATATGATAAACACATTTAACAATTTGGTACTATTTTCATTTTGAGTTAGCATTTCCTATGGTATATTGTTCCAATTTTATTTGAACCATTTTAGGTTATTTGTTAAAATTTCTTTGAGCTTCCTTGAGCATGCAGTGGTGCTATGAGTCATACTTACAGTAAATTTCTAAGTCTAGCTAATAAACTACTCATCTTAATTCTTTTTTTGACACTACAAATACTTTTGTTATACAATTATCAGTTTGGATGTCTAGTTTATACAATTGTGTTCGAATAGATAATATTGCACGAGCATTTGTTACTATTATGTTGTTGTAAAAAAAGTGTTGCGATTGGTGTACATAAGTGTTACTTTTATAATTGTGAAACACACATAAGTGTGTTGCGTATATACTAAGATAGTGTTGCATTTGAACATAGGTAACATACAAAAATGTGATGCTTTAGGTAATCAAAAAGTGTTGCTTAAACAAAAGTGTTTTCTATAGCTACCAGTTGCAATACTTCATAAAAGTGTTGCATTAGATGTCAAAAGTGTTGCCTTAGATCTAAGGAAACAGGACATAATGCAATACTCGTAAAAGTGTTTCCTTAGATCTATTACAACAGAAAAAGGCCCTAAAACAACACTTTGGTGGTGTTGCAACAGCTCCATTTTGTAGTAGTGATCTAGGAAAATAAGAGATGCCCAATGACCTTCGTAACGCACTGATTGAACACTTGTGGGAAAAGTATTCTAATGCCGATTATTGAATTTTTTTAAAATTTATGTACTTTTCTTATTGTGATTGTTGGTTTTATGTAGTGCAATGTTTTCCTAGTATTCTGTGTGTTTATAATAAATATTGCAATGTTTTAATAAACATTTATTGAATTGAATTGTTATTTACTTTCATTATTTTATTTTATTTTATTTTATAATTTTTGCATTTTTTGACAATCGAAAATAAAATTAGAATATGAAAATTTTTCCTAAACAAAATTTATTTAATATTATAACAATAAATATTTAAAAATATTTATATAATTATATAAATAGTTTTAAACTATTAAAATAATAATATTTATAAATAGCTTTAAAAAATGGCTCCAACCATTGATCTCTCATGGAGATGGAAGCCATTTTTGCTCCAAAATTTTTAACTTTTGAAGCTAAAATGCTTTCAACCCATTGGAGATGCCCTAATAACATACAACAAAGAGAGTAATATTTATGGGACAAAACTTAAATTACTTATCGAAACATTAACCCCTACCACATATTACAAGATTAGTCTATCCAAACAAGTCTAACTATATCGCTTTTAAAATAAAAAATATAAATCTAACTATATATCAAACTAACGAGTAAAACGAAGTAATAGTATGGCAATTCAATCCATACTGAAAATCCTTTTGTCGTTTAGTTAATATTTTGAGATAATAACTCCATTTAGTTCTCGAATTTTGGCTTCACGTTGTATAATCTTCGAATTTGAAATTGTTCTTTTATATCAAAATTGAGTTTTTAATTCTCCTATAGGCCACCACCCAGTGGCTGAGGCAGTAGGGGCACGTGGGGCACTGCCTCCACCATAGTGTTCTATATTTATGTTTTTTTAATTTTTTTTTTCATATTTCAAATTTAAAAAGTGCCCCATTAAACTTTGTTAATTTAACATGTATATATTTATACATTTGTCTATATGTCGATTGATATACTTTGTATAATTTATTCATATTTATGAATTTTATTAGGAAATTATTTATTAATTGAATTTTCATTTCATTAATTATAGATAAGTCTTTTAGTGATACAAAAAAAATCTTTTAATAATTTCTTTTATTTATTCTAAGTAGTACCAATTTCTTTGAAAGAAATAAGTTTATTATGAAATAAAAAATAGTGATAAGTTCCAGCTAAAAGCTACTAATATCTTTGTTTTGAAAACAAAAAACATTAAAATGAACTAGAATTATTTCAAATTTTAGTGGGTTAAAATTTGAAATTCTTATTGTGGCCCCACTAATAATCATTTCTGGTCCTGCCACTGCCACCACCTAAATTTTGACCAAAATAAGCCCAATGCCAGTATACACGTAATGAATAAAACCCCCCCAAAATATTAAAATATGAGAGAATAATGCAGGTGATGACGAAAATTTTAAAATATTTGGCAAATAAAAAATCTGAAATTTGTCAGCATTTGGCTAATTTTGGTTTAAATTTAGACGATGAATTACATGAAAATAGAAATCCCAAATTTAAATATGAGAAATAATTTGAAGTTTATGGACGAAAGTATGACAAAGTCAAATTTGAAAACTAACAGAATTATTATTATCTCTAATATAATTTATCTCAATATTGTCGTTAATATTTAACTTGATTTTGCATACAGTCAAATCATCCTATTAATAAACTAGGATAATAATACGAACAAGTACCCCAAAAAAAAAAAAAAGTATCAATAATTAAACTTATTAGTTCCAACTGGATAATCATAGTATTTACCTTAAGAACCACTTCCTAATTAAAATAAGTTATTTCGTGAGTGAATGGATCCTTATACGCTAACATTATTAATCGGGAAAATTACATTTTGGTCTCCAAAATTTCGGTTCTAATTATATTTTTATTGTCTCTAATTTTAAAAGTTACAAAAACATTTTTAACCATTTTTATTCAATTTTTTGTTTGTTTGTTTGTTTGAAACATCCAATTAAGTGGCTGGCGGGTTTGGCGACCATAATTATTAAAAATCATTTTCAACTTTGGAGAGGGAGTCGGTGTGTTCTCTTAGTACTATGGATAGGAAATTTTATAGTTAGGAAAGAATTTTGTTTTGGAGGGAATTTCTTTGTGTAATATTTTTGAGAAAAAAGTGATATTTTTCCTAATTATGTTCGGAAAAGAACAGAGCCTAATCGCCGTACCTCTACTAAAAGCATGTAAAGGGAAAAAATAAAGGTGAAAAATTCCTATCACCTATGAAAGGTATTTGTAAGCAGAATCCTTTCTAGCTCTAGAAGTGCATAATGAGGGTATAATACTTCTGTCACTCCACTACTACCTTGTCGTGCCATGAAATCTGTCGCGCCATTCGCCCCACGATAAACATGATTTAAAGGCCAACCAGTATGAGCAAAATTTCCTTGCTCCAATCAATTGTAATCCACCAGGGCACACTACTTGAGCCATTCACCGCATCCACGAACACCTTTGCATCACTTTCCACCTCCAACTCCTCATAGCCCGATTCGTGACATGTTGTCAATCCACTCAACAACACTTCAGCCTCCGCATAGATATTTGTCTGTTGTACAAAATCAAGAGATTTGGAAAATAATAAAATATCCTGATTATTTTGTACCACTATTCCACCACTAGTCATTCTCGGATTTCCCTTTAAAGAGTAATCCAGAATTAATTTGTTGTTAACTGGGAAATGCCAGTGAACTACCTTTCCTCCTGTTGTTCTTCGAGGATCTAGCTTCAAACCCTGCTCCCTTAACTGGTCATCCCCCGAGCACTGATAATATACAGGCCAAATGCACAGAACATGTTGAATGTCCGACCATACTAAGAATATGATCTATTGCACTACCACTCTCTTTCCCTGAAAAGTTCTTGCTATCCACGCCATCCATTACTCCTTTACATGTTGCACCTAAAGAATTTCGTAAACTTGTTGGTAGACTTCTTTACCTTGGTTTCACCAGACCTAACATCACCTTTGCTGTCCAACAACTTAACCAACACATGCAGATCCCAGAGAGCAGCATTGGAGGGTTGTTATTCATCTCCTTAAGTACCAGAAAGGCACACCTTCCACTAGTTGTTTTTTTTTTTTTTTTCTGCAGTCTGTAATCTCTAACTTCAGAGTTTCTGTGATGCAAATTTGGGTGCATGTGCCACCCACCTATTCATCACTAGTTACTGCCACTTGGTAAATCTTCGGTCTCTTGGAAAGCTAAGAAACAATCTACCATTTCTAGATCCACTACTGAAACTGAATATCGTGCACTTGCCAGTACTACATGTGAAATGCAATTGATTAATTGTCTACGTTCTTTCTGACTTCCAAGTTCCAGTCAAGTTTCCTATACCTCTCTAGTGTGATAACAAGATAGCCATCCACTTAACATCAAACTTAGTGTTTCATGAACGTACAAAACACTTAGATATTGGCTGCCATGTGGTTTGCAACAAGTATAAGGAAATATTTCTTCTCCTTTAGCAAGTTGCCTCTCAAGATCAACTAGTTGATGTTTTCACCAAACCACTTTCTGCGCCTCAATTCCACTTCTTAAGCTCCAAGTTAGGCTTGTGCAGCTTCCACCAAGTCCAATTTGAGGGGAAATGAAGAAACATGTATATGAAGCTACTTGCGGCAATTGTAGCAATTACATAGAAAACACAAAGTGTAGCCGATTACTTAGTATTAGGGGTGGCAAAAAAAATCATTAACTAAAAAATCGCCTAAATCCATTGGGCATTAACCCAATAAAACCCACCTAAAAAAATAATGAGTTGGGTGGGCTTGGGTTAAATATATGATGGGCGGGTTTAGGATAATCCATTGCGTACCCTAAAACTCGCTCATCATGGATACCAAAAATAAGAGTATGTACCACACAGTTCTTCAATTAATCAATACACCTCATACATATATTTTCCTCTAATTTGGTGAGATCCTTCTAATTTTGCTTTGGCTTTGAAGTTAAAATTAGAAGATGAATTGTTGATGATTGTTGTGTATCCACCTATTTGGTAAAGACTCTTGTGTGCCCATTATTGATTATAGTGGAGATTTGACTGGACTAGGTCCCGTGGTTTTTTTACCTCTTTGGGTTTCCACGTTAAAAATTTCGGTGTCTCATTCTTGTTTATTTTCATGCTTATTGTGTTGTGTTATTTAGTATTCCTATGATTGCCTATTTTATGAGCTGTTGGGAAAGATGAGATTGGACAGGGTTTTATTACTCTGTTAGTTTTGTGATTGCTAAATCCTTTCCCCTTGTTATAACAAGTGGTATCAAAGGCTTGGTTGGTTGAGTTGTTTGTGCTTATAAAATGGAAGAGTCATCGTCCTGTACTATGATTAAATTGACTTCATCCAATTATTCAATTTGGAAGCCTAGAATGGAAGACCTTTTGTATTGTAAGGATTTGTTTGATGCTGTTCTAGGGGATGAGGGTAAGCCGGAGGAAATGACTGATAAGAAATGGAATGATTTGCATAGGAAGACTGTTGGCACAATTAGGCGTTGGATAGACCAAAGTATCTTTCATCATTTTTGTCAAGAAACAAAAGTAATGAGCTGTGGGAGAAATTGGAGGGTATGTATGAAAGAAAATGTGATTTGAACAAAGCTTCTCTATTGAAACAGATTACCAAGCTGAGGTACAAAGATGGTACTAATATGTCTGAGCACTTGAGCACCTTTCAGGGATTGTTAAATCAAGTTGTGAAGTTAAAACTGAACTTGGATGATGAAGTTCAAGCACTGTTATTGTTTAGCTCACTTCTGGACAGTTGGGAGACTTTGGTGGTTTCAATTAGAAATTTCACTCCATATGGTGTGTTATCCTTGGCACAAGTCCAAGAAGCTCTAATGAATGAAGAGATTAGAAGAAATGAGCAAGGCCTTGAATCCGAATCACATGCTTTGGTGACAGAAAAGAATGACCGGAAGGGAAGAAGTAAGAGTAGAGAGCCCTACAACAAAAATGACAAGTCCAAATGTGGATCCAAGTCAAGAAAGAATGTGAAATGTTTTCATTGTCAAAAAGTTGGTCACTATAAGAATCAGTGCATAATTCTCAAGAGAGACCAGTCAGCGGAGAAAGGCAAAGGCAAGAAAGATGAACAAAGAGATGAGAATGATACTACTGTAGTAGTTGCAGCTGAGGATGATCTTCTTGTGTTTCATGAAGACAGTGTGGTAAATGTTGTAAGTAATGATTGTGATTGGGTCATTGACTCAGGTGCTTCTTATCGCGTGAGTCCTCACAAGCATTTTTTCTCATCTTACACTGTTGGAGACTTAGGTTCTGTGAAGATGGGAACAATATGTCATGTTGCATTGTTGGCATTGGAGATGTATTGTTGGATATCGATACCGGTTGCACTCTTGTCTTGAAGAATGTGAGGCATGTTCCAGATGTGTGCCTCAACCTTATCTTCACAGGAAGACTAGATGATGAAGGGTATCATAGCACTGAAGGTGGTGGCAAATGGAAACTTACTGAGGGGAGTCTCATCATTGCTAGAGGAAGAAAGGATAATACTTTGTATGTGATGAATGCAAAGTTGAAGAAGGGAGATGTAAATGCAATGCAAGATTCCTCCATTGATCTCTGGCATAGAAGACTTGGACATATCAGTGCAAAGGGGCTTCAGATGCTGGCTTAGAAGCAGATTCTCCCTGAGGTGAAAGGTATGCCTTTGAAACCCTGTGTTGATTGCATTTATGGAAAGCAAAATAAGGTTGCATTTAAAAATTTGTCTCCATCTAAAAAGTCTAGTCATTTAGATCTTGTTCATACTGATGTATGTTATATGAAAGATAGATCTCATGGTGGTGCTTTATATTTTGTCACTTTCATTGATGACTTTGCTAGAAAAAATTGGTGTTTTCCTTTGAAATATAAAGATCAGGTTTTAGAAATGTTTAAGAACTTTCATAGCATGGTTGAAAGAGAGTCTGGCAAAAAGCTGAAATGTGTTAGAGCTGATAATGGTGGTGAGTACAGGGGGCCATTTGAAGAGTACTGTAAATCTCGTGGTATTAGACTTGAGAAGAGTGTTCCAAAAACTCCTCAACAGAATGGTGTGGCAGAAAGAATGAACATAACTATCATTGAGAGGGTTAGATGCATGTTGTCTAATGCTAAGTTGCCTAAATCCTTTTGGGCTGAAGCCATGCGGACAGTTGTTGATTTGATTAACCTTTCCCCTTCAATTCCATTGGATGGTGATACTTCATAGAGAGTATGGACAGGGAGAGATGTATCTTATAAACACTTAGAGTTTTTGGTTGTACAGCCTTCGTACATATTCCAAGAGATGAGAGATCAAAGCTTGATGGAAAATTCAAGCAGTGTATTTTCTTGGGATATGGGCATGAAGAGTTTGGGTACAGATTGTGGGACCCTGTTACAAAGAAATTAGTTAGAAGCATAGATGTTATTTTTCTTGAAGATCAGACTGTTGAAGACTTAGAAAAATGTGAGACATCAAAATCTTCAGTTGAAATTTCTGAAAATTTTGATCTGGTTCCTTCACAATCAGTTGATGCTGATGGAGGGGGAGCTGAGACAGAGCAGAATGATTTGAATGATGGAGCTTCTACTTCAAGAACAGAGTCATCACTAGCTCAATCACCTCCTATTCAATTAAGGAGGTCCACTAGAGAGCGGAGACAAAACACAAGGTATAATCCTTCTGAGTTTGTGTTGTTGACAGATGGAGGAGAGCCAGAATGTTATACTGAGGCTCTTAGTCATGAGCACAAAGATGAGTGGTTGGCAGCAATGAATGATGAGATCAAATCGCTGCATGAGAACCACACTTATGGTTTGGTTAAACTACCTAAGGGTAAGAGGGCACTCAGAAACAAGTGGGTGTACAGACTGAAGTTTGATGAAAATAGCTCACAGCCAAGGTACAAGGCCAGATTGGTTGTGAAAGGTTTCAGTTAGCAGAAAGGTATAGACCTTGAAGAAATCTTTTCTCCTATTGTAAAGATGTCTTCTATCCGGGTTGTTTTTGGTATAGCAGCTAGCTTAAATTTGGAGATTGAACAGCTTGATGTAAAGACATCTTTCTTACACGGTGATTTGGAAGAAGAGATTTATATGGAGCAGCTAGAGGGGTTCAAAGAAAGTGGAAAAGAGAGCCTTGTATGTCGTCTCAACAAAAGCTTGTATGGATTGAAACAAGCTCCGAGGCCGTGGTACAAGAAGTTCGACTCCTTCATGGCAGACCATGGGTACCAAAAGACTACAACTGATCATTGTGTCTTTGTGAGATATTTTCCTGATGGTACTTTTATTATTCTCTTGCTTTATGTTGATGACATGTTGATTGTTGGTCATGATGATATGAAGATTGATATGCTTAAAAGAGAGCTAAGCAAATCTTTTGCAATGAAAGATTTGGGTCCAGTTAGACAGATTCTTGGGATAAAAATCTCCCACAACAGGCAGAATGGGAAGATCTGGTTATCGTAAGAAAAGTATATTGAGAAGGTTTTGGACAGATTCAACATGAGCAAAGCAAAGGAAGTTGCTACTCCACTTGTAGGCCATTTCAAGTTAAGTGTGAAACAGTGTCCTACAAGTGAGGATGATTAAGAAGAGATGAAGAAAATCCCTTATGCTTCAGCAGTTGGCAGCTTGATGTATGTTATGATTTGTACAAGACCTAATATAGCCCATGCAGTTGGAGTTGTCAGTCGATTTATGTCAAATCTAGGTAAAGAGCATTGGAATGCTGTTAAATGGATTCTCATATATCTTAGAGGTACTTCTAGACTGTGTTTATGCTTCGGCAATGTAAAACCCACTTTGGCTGGATACACAAATGCTAATATGGCAGGTGACCTTGATGGTAGGAAGTCTACTTCTGGATATTTGATGACTTTTGCAGGGGGAGCAGTTTCTTGGCAAAGTAAGCTGCAGAGATGCATAGCCTTGTCCACTACAGAGGCGGAGTACATCACAACCATAGAAGCATGCAAAGAAGCTCTTTGGTTGCAGAAGTTTCTACAAGAATTGGGCATGAAGCAAGAGAGGTATGTGATATACTGTGATAGTCAGAGTGCTATTCATTTGAGTAAGAATTTTACATTTCATTCTCGTTTGAAACACATTGATGTGAGATATCATTGGATTGGAGATGTGTTGGAATCCAAGACTTTGTTTCTTGAGAAAGTTCATACTGATAAGAATGGTGCAGATATGTTACTAAGTCAATGCCTAAAGAAAAGCTCTTGTTCTATAAACAGAAAGCGGGTATGATTGTGCCCCCAATTGAGGTGAAGGGAGAGATTGTTGGGCTTGGGTTGGGTTCATCTAAATTGGGTGACCCATCAACCCACTAATTCGTTTGGCCCATTTGAAATCTTTTGGCCCATATCCACTTTGACCACTTATTCTCATTGACCAACCAAATTGATTAGGTGAATCAATTTGAATTGTGTCGTTTGTGTTGTGAGTGAGAGTGAGAGCCGAGATAAGCAATTGACGAGGAGAGAGAAATAGAGGGAGAGAAAGAGAGAAAATTTGGGAGAAATTCTAGGGTTCTTGTGAGGTGAAGATTGTGTTCTTCAAGCCAAGATTGGAAGTCAATTTGAAGCCTAATCTTGATGAAATTGCAGCCCCGGGTTCCTCTCATTTAGCCCTTCGAATCCATCGGAGTAGGTTCTCATTTCCTCTAATTTGGTGAGATCCTTCTAATTTTGCTTTGGCTTTGAAGTTAAAATTAGAAAATGAATTGTTGATGATTGTTGTGTATCCACCTATTTGGTGAAGACTCTTGTGTGCCCATTATTGATTATAGTGGAGATTTGACTGGACTAGGTCCCGTGGTTTTTTTTCCCTCTTTGGGTTTCCACGTTAAAAATTCCGGTGTCTCATTCTTGTTTATTTTCATGCTTATTGTGCTGTGTTATTTAGTATTCCTATGATTGCCTATTTTATGAGTTGTTGGGAAAGATGAGATTGGACTGAGTTTTATGACTCTAGTTCTGTGATTGCTAAATCCTTTCTCCTTGTCACAACATTTTTTTATTTTTTTCCTTTAGAGCCTGGGATTCATGAAACCCACTCCCAATGGGTATCAAACCCACTGTCTTGTGGATGTCTACTTGCCACCACTAAATTGAACACTCAAACCCAAAAAGGCTCTTACTCAATGTTGTCAGATCTCGTGAGACTTAGGGCCGCACAACCCAGGGGGTTGACTCAGGTGATGTCATAAATATAGTTTAAATAATAAATCTATAAATAATTTATGGATACTATATATTTTTCATTCTTTTAACATTTAAAACTTTTTTTTTTTACTAAAATTAAATTATTGGTAATGTTTAACAAATTTTTATGTAAAAGAATAGAAAGTATTTAGATCGAAAAAAAAAAACTAACTTTTCAAATAAAAACAAGCAAAGCTAAAAGGATAAAAATCGGTTTCCTACAAGTATTTACTCAATGCTAGGCTTCTGAAATTCTATAAAATGGATTGGTCGCTTCTCATTGTTTTAACTTTTAATTGGACAATATTAATGGGCTATGCGCAACGCAAAATTGCATGACCCCAAATTTTTTTTTAGGCAAGTTCAATAAGTGTACTTACTACTCATGAGCCATGACCCAATTTTTAGTCAAACATTAGAAAATGAAAATATAATATATATATATATATATATATATATATCTTGGGCCTGCGCAGGTTGCACCGGTTCCTGGCCTGTGACGATTTTTGACCAGACTTGACCAGTGAAATATACTTCTAGGTTTGGGTCCTCATTTGGGCTGGTAAGGGTTTTGGTTCGGTGACCGACCGTTCTGATCTGGGCCAGACAACCATACTTTTACTTGAAAAAATATGGAAGTAGTATATGATCCCTGGGATAGAGATGGGAAGTAGTATGTGATACCTGGGATAGAGATGGCCACTCCATTGATCTATTAACTTAAGATTTTGTTTTTATTTGGTCTATTAATTTGAAAACGTTTTATTTTCGTCCTTTAACTTTAAAATTTGTTTAAAAATGGCTCCGAGTCCAAATTTTAGCAATATTTGAATTACTTTGGCTAACACATGAGATTCACACACATTAATATGTGCAACAAAAGAAATTAAATATTAAATCACTTTTCATACCTTAATTTAGCTTTAAAAAACTCATGTGTTAGATGAAATTGTCTTCAATATTGTTAGAATTTGGAGTCCAGATTTTTTTTTATTTTAATATAAAATATTTAAGTTTAATGACAAAAATGAAACGTTTTCAAATTAAAGACCGAATGGAGACACCCGCCCAAATTAACAGACATTGAGTAATTTAATCAAACAAAAATTTAAAGAAGGCGTTAAATGCAGGACAAAAAACGATAAACACAGGATGAAAAGATAATATTTCGCAAACTTAATCCCAAACTACTCTATAAAAAAGGGGGAAACTGGAACTTTGGCTCTCGAGGGCCAAGGTTCTGGAACTGGACCTTGGCTCTCAAGGGTCAAGGTTCCGCACTGGAACCTTGGCGCTTGAACACCAAGGTTCTGCGCTGGAAAGCCAAGGTTCCAGTCAACCCTTTTCTTCTTCTTTTTTTAATTTTTTAATTTTAATTTTTTCTTTTATTCTAATTACTCTTTTAATTTGATTTTATTCTATTTTAATTTTATTCTAACTCAAATTAATAGGAATTTAAATGTCTCTATTCATTTCATAATAACCACTAAACTTACAATGTAATTTAAAAATTCTAAAATTCAAAAAATCATTTTAGTAAAATCTTATGCTTTATAATGACCAAATTATAGGTACCCAAAAGGTCAATTCAAACAGGACTAAAAATATTAATTTAATAACAAATTATCCTTAACTAAGAATTGTTAATTAAAAATACATTAACATCTAAATTCCTATTAATTAGAGTTAGAATAAAATCAAATTAAAATAGTAATTAAAATAAAAGAACAAATTAAATTTTAAAAATAAAAGAAAAAAAAGAAAAGAGTTGACTGGATGGAGTTCACCTTGGCCCTTGAGAGCCAAGGTCCACCTCCAGAACCTTGGCCCTCGAGAGCCAAGGTTCCAATTTCCCCCTTTTTTTATTAAAAAAAATTAAATATATACTGTTTAATATTTTAATTAATTAATTTTTTTGCTGTAAAAAAGAGAACTCAAGGACAAAGGTAGTTTGGGTATTAAGTTTGTAAAATATTATCTTTTCGTCCTATCGTTTATTATTTTTTGTCATGTGTTTAACACCTCCCAAATTTAACTACGCAGTAACAAAAACGACATCCACATCATGCGAAAGTCGTCTCCATCGATCCTTTCTTGCAAACCCTCTTGCGAATGAATTCTTTGTAATCTCTATCCATCCACTTGACCCACTATTTGCAAACCCAAAGTCAAACGTACATCGCGTTGGTTTCCTTTTCATATATGTAAAATAATTTTCCAACAACCAAAAATCACACCTTTGGTCCAGGAACAAACTAGTGCCCCATCGGTTGTAACGCATAGCGGTCCATCTAAATATCGGGGGTTCCATTCTTACTTTTGTCAATGTAATAGATTACAAAACTTTGAATATAATGATGCATTTTAAAAAAATAAATAAAAATCTTTGGTCCTACAGTAACAATATTTTTTCTCTTTTTTTTCAGGTCATCAATAATTTTTATCCTATTCTCAATTTAACGTGTGTATATGGCACCTTTGTGACTTGTATGATTTTTTTATCTAAATGACAATTTAGTGTGTATTTTAAAAATATCGGCATCAATTTTAATTTTAAAAAAAAAGAAATATTAAGCAGATGACTATCACATGACATATTATACAAGGGAGTAACTATCATTTGCCGTAGGATAAATAAATGATACTATTGGTCCTGGCGCCTCAAATTTCTTTGTTCTTTCATTTTGAGAAAAGAAAAACAATTTGATATCTCAATTTTGCTTTTTAGTTTGAATTGGGTCATCAAGTGGACATTAGACCAAATATGTAATGGATATTCAAGTGATAAAATCAAACGTATATCTTTACTTAAATTTGGTCGCCTTCGATTTTACATCAACGTATACATCATTGTCAAATAATTTCTCTTATTCACCCTAGTAATTATCGGATTTGGTCTAATTTTGATTTTGGAGCCAAGGACTAATTCAAACTAAAAAGCCAGGCCTCTAAGTGGCCAGGTTAATTAAGGATCAATGATATATCTTTGGTCTCTTGGAAAGCTAAGAAACAATTTACCATTTCTACATCCACTACTGAAATTGAATATCATGCTCTTGCCAGTACTACATGTGAAATGCAATGGATTGTCTATGTTCTTTCTGACTTCCAAGTTGCAGTCAAGTTTCCTATACCTCTCTAGTGTGATAACAAGACAGCCATCCACTTAACATCAAATTTAGTGTTTCATGAACGCACAAAACACTTAGATATTGGCTGCCATGTGGTTCGCAACAAGTATAAGGAAATATTTCTTCTCCCTTAGCAAGTTGCCTCTCAAGATAACCTAGTTGATCTTTTCACCAAACCACTTTCTGCACCTCAATTCCACTTCTTAAACTCCAAGTTAGGCTTGTGTGACTTCCACCAAGTCCAATTTGAGGGGAAACGAAGAAACGTGTATATGAAGCTGCTTGCGGCAATAAAGTTACTCCCTCCCTTCCATTAGGGTTCTATTAATTTTGATTTTTTTTTTTGTTTTAATAGCATAGTCAACTTTCAAATTTTTTAAACATCTTTACTAATATAATAATGTGTGGTCCACAAGTATTCCATAATTAATAAGTAAGGATTAGATGAAATAAATAGTATCAAATTAGCTATTTTAGATGTTGTACCTTAATATTCATAATAAGTTGTACCTTAATATTCATAATAGATTGTACATTGGTCAAAGTTAGTGGTGGAGCCAGGCCCTTAAGACCCGGAGGGGCAAGATATTCAAAACAATAAAAATTTTATTTTTCTTTACCTTTGTCACTAATTATTTTAATTTTTAGTGAGGCAAAATCATATATTTTTAAAATTTTTATACCATAGCAGGGGTACTTTCAAAAAGTTGAGGTGGGGTAATTGCCACAAGTGTGGCTCCGCCACTGGTCAAAGTGAGCGGAACCAGGGGCGGAACATCGGGGAGAAGGGGGTTCGGTGGTCCTCCATCCTTATTAGAAATATATATATTATTATTAAAAAATTTATGTATTCATTAACTGTTTTTTTTTTTTTTATATTCATAAATGTTGGACCTCTCAGAAAAAAAATTTCTTGTTCGGCATTTGCCGTAACTCGAATTTCCATTGTTCAATAAATCCTCTCAACAATTAGGTAAAACGTCACGCATGAAAACTCCGGTACATTAATTCTGGTTACGGAGTCAAACGATGTCTCCACCTAACCTTAGTCATTGTAATTTAATGCATATTAATGAATTTTTTAGAGCCTTACAATTTACTTTTAAGACTTTTGATAAAGTACATAAATAAATACATGTGAGCTCAATCAAACCATTTCGTGAAGAATCGATAGAAAATAGGAGCATTTCGGAAAGGAAAATGGCACCAAATGGAAACAATAAAATCCTCATTATTGGAGGAACGGGATACATCGGTAGCTATATGGTGAAGGCCAGTATTAAACTAGGGTATGCAACTTACGTGTATTCCAGGTCCAGCTCTTCCAAGAGTGAATTGCTTACTGAATTCCATTCTTTAGGTGCAACGATAATCAAGGTTCTTTCCTTTTATCCCTTATCTTTCCCTTTTTTATAAACTTTAATCAAGCCGACTGTTTAATAACACCGCCTCATTTTCTCCAGTTTTGGAGGCGTTTTCATTAAACAACCGCCTCTTAAGGCCTGTTCTTTACGTTTTAGTTTGAGTTTCAACAGTAAATTTAATATATTGTAATCAACTTTCATCATTTTCAATAAAAATTTTTACTATTCAGCTATACTTTTTTACATTATAAAATTATTTTTCAAAACCTAAAATTCAAACCTTCAGTACAGAACAGGCCAATCCCCATTCTTGGAGGCGGTTCCAGTTTTCTCCAGTTTATGGTGATTATTGGATGCACGTATTACATAACCTTTTCCTTTGCTCCATTCATACAGGCGTATATTTCTCCTTCTACCATTTATTGAGACGGTTATATAGAAAATTAAACCCGCCTCCTTTTCTCCTTTTTGGGGGCGTTTATTAGAAATAACCGGCTCGTTTTTTTATATTATGAATCAATAATAACCCTTATCTTTACCTTTTTAATAAACTTTAATTCTGATTTTTATATATTATTGTTTCAAGGGCGATTTGGACGAGCATGAGAAGCTTGTGTCAGTTATTAAGGGTGTTGATGTGGTGATTTCGGTACTAGCCAGCCCTCAAGCTCTTGACCAGCTTAAAGTAATTGAGGCCATCAAAGTTGCGGGCAACGTGAAGGTATATTTCTTTTCCTACGCTAAAAACGTTTTTGAAGTACTTCTCCAAACGCAACCTAAATATATTCGATGTCCGACGAAGCCTAAAAGACAGATTAATCATTATTGATTTTCTTCTTTGATTTTCTTCTTCTTAAGAGGTTTGTTCCCTCAGAGTTTGGATGTGAAGCGGAAAGTGTTAATCTGCTGTTGCCTCCTTTCCAAGATTTAGCAAATAAGAAGAAGATAGTAAGGAAAGCCATTGAAGAAGCTGGGATCCCATACACCTTCATGTGTTCTCACTGCTGTGGAGCTTACTTCATCAACCTTTTGCTGCATCCACACGATCAACAAAGGGAGGACATTGTCATCTACGATAGTGGCGAAACTAAATGTACGTACATCTTCAATAGTTTTACCTTTTTGCATTCATTATAATTCAAATGATGGTTTAAATTACATTTTCCCCTTGAGCTTTGCCAAAACTACCATTACTCATCTTAATATTTGAGAAAAAAAAATTACTCGGCCTTTACGTACGATGGAAGAGTGGACCCCCATGATTTAATACGTGGGTCCTACCCTCTATTGTAAGTGAGAGGCTAGACATGGACGAGAATATATATAGCAGACAGAAGATCTAGACTCCTAATTAAGGTTTATGTTCAAGTTTTTGAAAAAAAATTAAGATCGAGGACTGGTACGTACGTAGTAATTTAACCAAATTAAGGGAGTTAATTGTGACGATAACATTAATGATCCAAAGCTTCGGAGGTAACAGTGATCTTATTAACCCTTTAGGGGCCAAATATAATTTATTTGAAAAGTATTAGACCTGTTTTTTTTATTCTTTGGAAAACATGTTTTTTGAAAAATTGTTTTATAATGTAAAATATGTATTGAAAATATAAAAATGTAGGACTAAATAGTAAAAAAGTTATACTGAAAATAATAAAAAATATTATAATATATTAAATTTAATGTTAAAATCAAAATCAAAACGAAAAGAATAGGCCCATCTCACTACAAATTTTAAGGATCTAATTAATATATTTGTTTTTGTCTTTATGCATGCAGTTGTACTAAATTATGAAGAAGACATTGCCTTATTCACTGTTCAAGTCGCAAACGACCCAAGAGGTTGCAATAAGATTGTGATGTATGAACCATCATCAAACACAATATCACAACTTGAATTGGTATCGCTTTGGGAGAAGAAGACAGGTAGAGAATTCAAAAAAGTTCATGTATCAGAGGAAGAAATAGTCAACCTTGCAATGAGTAAGTGATACATCCCTAGTAATTGTTGCAATGTGAGGCACGCTACGCTATTTTCCAATAAAACCCTAACGTTTTATGTTGTATCTAAATAACACTCCCCTTAACATTTATAAAACAGGGCCGAAAAGCACTATTTATCCGTTAATGTGTTTTTACGCGAACAAGGGCTAAAAAAAGTCCTCTATACATTTATTAAAGTCAGAATTTATTTGGATGCAACATAACATTTGGGGCTAGCCTTGCTTTAAAATTAAACATCAAGAGATATTTAAAATGAACATTTACCTTTCCATTTGAGTATTTATTTTACTTTAGTTATTTATTTTTATTTTTTTGGTGCGAAGCTCTTCCGACTCCTCATAATATACCAATGGCCATTCTCCACGGAATATTTGTGAAGGGCGTGATAACAAATATTGATCTTGGAAGAAACACTTGGACGCTTCAACGCTATATCCAGATTTGAGGTTTAAGACAGTTGAAGATCTTCTTGAAATTTTTCTAATTAATCCTCCAAAGCCAGCTACAGCAACTTTTGGATAATACAAGGTCAAATGTTTCATGTTGAACGGAGGGTCCTTCGGGGACATCTCATGGTCTCTTAATTTGTAAGATTTTAATAATTTGCTATTGTGTAATAATATTGCATTGAAAATAAGTTTCTTTAGTAACAATCTGTTTTTTAGATCGTGTGTGGATGTACCAGATAAGGGATACTATATAAATTATTAGCCAATGTATCGTTCATGCACCATTGTCATGAATGATTTATAAATAAATTTTATGAGTTTTGATTGCTTCATTAATTAGGATTTGTAATAAATTTCAAGATTCATTTGCAATTCTTTTGGATAAGGACATAATTGAAAAGATTTGAGAAGTTAAAGTTTGAATTTAAAATTCTTGTGACGGGAGTATTTCCAATAGGTTTGGGATCCTTTAGTCCAAAAAAAATTTAGACTAGTCGACCCCTAAATTTTTACTAATTTGAGGTTTGGACACTCTAATCCAAAATTTTTTCTGGACGAGAGGATCCCAAACCCCTTCTAATAGTACATTATCTACATTCTTAAACATAAATCATGAAATTCTGAAAAGGTTATTTGATGGTTTTGGTGTTCTTGGAAAGGTTGGATGGATGAAAATAGAAGTGTGGAAATTTGGATTCCATGGGTCTAGTCCAATGGGTAATGGCTAACAAAAAATCCTCATCGCTTTGACATCATGTACTACCCTTTTCGGTCAAATTTATTCGTTCATAATTTCAAAAGTGCAATTTTGCCATTTTTAGTAATTTTTATTTTAGTTATATTTTTTTATTGGAATTTTTTTTAGGTGGCTTTTGTAGCATTATTCTTGTTTCCTTTATTATTTCTTTTCATAATGTTTTCAGAATTTTGTTTGGCTTAATCACTATTTACCCCTTTGTGTTATTCGTTTTAAAACTAATTGATTGCCTCCCTGTGTTTCTAAAACTAACGATTTGTCTTCTTTTACCTGTCAAACTATAAAAATCTCTGAACAGAAAAAAATACCCTTATGGAATGCTGACATCACGCTCTCAAGTTTAAGTAAAAATTTCAGACTCATAGATTTCCAACAATTAACTGCACATTACTTAAGAAAGAAAAAGGAAAAAAAAAAATGAGTGAATGTTTCTCTGA
Source organism: Leptodermis oblonga (assembly GCA_016801395.1). Taxonomy (NCBI): domain Eukaryota; kingdom Viridiplantae; phylum Streptophyta; class Magnoliopsida; order Gentianales; family Rubiaceae; genus Leptodermis; species Leptodermis oblonga. The sequence goes on along the minus strand of CM028758.1, from coordinate 12,748,172 downwards.
TATGCCATCACCGCTTCACTTTTTTAGCTCCAAACCGCTGTTGTTGTCGTTTCTCTGGAGTCGAACCGCGTACTCCATTAGCGACGACGCTGCACTTTTCCCGTTCCAATTGAGGTTCTCACAAAGAACTCACTGCCACTACCGTTTCTCGGCAGTCGAGCCTCGTGCTCCATTATCGCCGACGTTGCACTTTTCTCTCTCCAATTGTGGTTCTCACAAAGAACCCGCTGTCGCTGCTATTTCTTAGGATCGGAGCGTTTTTCCCTGGGAAAAGATTATCGTTGGCCGCTCTGCTTTAGCCGACCGTTTCTCCCAGCCCTCCATTATCTCCAACTTTGCCCATCTGATTTTGTACTGGTAGGTATGATAATTTGTTTATGATTATAATTTTTGTTAGTACCGAAAAAGGAATTCAGTGATGGGTTTCATAATTGTTCAGAATTTTTGTCTCTACTTAATACTTGGGGTATATTCGTCTGAAATTTTTTATTTAAACATGAGAGTGTGATATCAACATTCCAAAGAAGTATTTTTTCTTTTTAGAAATTTTTATGGTCTGATTGGTAAGAGGGGGGGGCAAACATTTAGTTTTAGAAATACGGGGGGACAAATAATTAGTTTTAAAAATACCAGAGAAGGGCAAATAGTCAAAAGCCAATAAAATAGGGGGGGGTAAATAGTTATTAAGCATTTTTTTTATCATCTATTTTCTTTTTTTTCTTCTTTTTTTTTTTCACTTTTTTCTTTATAAATGTAGTGGCTTCTATGCAACATACAATTTTCAGTTAAATAATATTTTAGTTATTGATATTTTATTCCAAAAGTTTGACAATTCTTTTACGAGTTCAACGATTGTTTAAGTGATACTTAATTAACTGGCAATCGATTCAACCGTTTTTTAAAATTTTCTGCAAATTTTTCTCATAATAAAGTTCTGACATCCTTATCTTTTTGTACCATACTACATTATTAATACTAGACAACGACCTAAGATTATGTGAACGCACTCGATAACCGTAATAACTCTTAAAATATTAGGCAGAGTTGCAGCTTGCATACGTGACGTTTAACGTAATTGGTGTGAATTAGCTTTATTAAAGAATATTGAAAATTCAAATTACTGAAGATGCTGTGTAGAATAGTGTAATTTAATTTTACTTAGTCTCGGCTAAGAATTGCAATTTTGAAAAAAAAGACTAACGATTTATTTATTTGAAAAGAAAAGACTAACAATTTATAACCAAACTAAAAGACTAACTATTTATAACCAACTAAAAGACTGACGATTTTGGCCAAGTCTTAGAGCACTAAGGAACGGTCAAATTACTAATACTTAAATGATATACCATTGGTCCTTTCTTATCAATTTTTTTTTTTCGATTTCGAAAGGTGTTGGAATTCCTTTAGTTACTGTAGAAAATATCTATAGCTTTAATTAGATAGTGTACATAATAGTTTTGTTAGTTAGATGATGTGTCAAGATAGTTACATGATGTGGCACTCATGCACATGGCTGCACATGGCCAGTTAATTGCTAGCTGTACATAGATAGCTTTTCTTTCTCTGTAAAGTCTATATATGTATACTTCATTATCTAAAGTAATTTAGAAACGTGAATATACAAAATCTTTCTCTCAATTTGGAGGTTTCTTGATTTCCTTGTTTCTCTGTTCTTGTTATAGAATTCTTCAGTTACGGTTGATCTGTTAAATGATATATCATTGGTCCTTAATTAACTTAACCGCTTAGAGGCCTAGTTTTTAGTTTGACTCCAAAATTAGACCAAATCCGAAAATTAATTAACAGGGTGAATATGAGACATTGATGTAAAATCGAAAGCTACCAAATTTAAGCAAAGATATACGTTTGATTTTATAACTTGAATATCCATTACATATTTGGTCTAATGTTCACTTGATGACCAATTCAAACTAAAAAAAAAAAAAAATTGAGGTATCCAACTGTGCTGTTCTTTTATTTTTTCAAAATAAAAGATCAAATAAATTTGAGAAACTAGGACCAATAGTGTCATTTATTTATCATACTGCAAATAACAGTTACTCTCTTGTATAATATACTATAACTTTTGTTTCTAACTGAAATTGATGCCGATATTTTTAAAATACACACGAAATTGTCATTTAGATGCCAATATTTTTAAAATACACACGAAATACACACGTTAAATTGAAAATAGGATATATACATTTGATGACCTGAAAAAAATAATGTCCCCATAGAACCAAAGGTTTGGCCTTTGGTTCTTGATGAGAGTGGGAAAATTAATTTATACATCTGAAAATGAAACCATGTGTCAAGTAGGGCTGGCAATCTCTGACATGACACGAAACCGACACGATATCAGCGGGTTAGGGTTGACCCTTAGCGGGTTCGTGGGTTATATGGGTCGACCCAAATAACACGAATAATTAAAGGGTAAGGTTAGGGTTGAGAATGTTGACACGTTATGTAACGCCCCAGGCATGCAGGCTGACCCAATAACTTTTGGGCTTCCGTCCTCGCTAACCCAAAAGGCTTAAGCCAAATTACTAGTAGCCCACAAGCCTTAGGCTTTTATACAGGTCACCCACTCTTTAATTTTCTGATGTGGGATAGAGGATGTTACAGTCCACCTCTTTCAGGCCCTTGCGTCCTCGCAAGGTCCAGTACAGTAGTTGGCCCAGTCTCCCCTGGAACAGGACTCTAGAGGTGGCTCACGTGTCTAGCACGGTGGCTCTTGCACGTAGCACTTAGCTCCCGGACCAGGGCTCGCTCTGATACCATTTGTAACGCCCCAGGCATGCAGGCTAACCCAATAACTTTTGGGCTTTCGTCCTCGCTAACCCAAGAGGCTTAAGCCAAGTTACTAGTAGCCCACAAGCCTTAGGTTTTTATACAGGTCACCCACTCTTTAATTTTTTGATGTGAGATAGAGGATGTTACAGTCCACCCCCTTCAGGCCCTTGCGTCCTCGCAAGGTCCAGTACAGTAGTTGGCCCAGTCTCCCCTGGAACAGGACTCTAGAGGTGGCTCACGTGTCTAGCACGGTGGCTCTTGCACGTAGCACTTAGCTCCCGGACCAGGGCCGCTCTGATACCATTTGTAACGCCCCAGGCACACAGGCTGACCCAATAACTTTTGGGCTTCCGTCCTTGCTAACCCAAAAGGCTTAAGCCAAATTACTAGTAGCCCACAAGCCTTAGGCTTTTATACAGGTCCCACCACTTTAATTTTCTGATGTGGGATAGAGGATGTTACACGTTAACCCATCAACCCGAACCTGACACGACAAATTTATACTGCAATACGAAAAGAAAACACGACATGAACCCGACACGAATAATTAAATGGGTAAGGTAAGGGTTGAGGGGTGCCGACACGGGAACCAGCCAACCCGAACTCAATAACCCGGGCATGACACGAATTGCAACCCCTAGTGTCAAGCTTTGATGGATACGGATTACAAAGAATTCATGAGCAAGTAGGTTTGCAAGAAAGGATGGAGATGAGTTTGGCATGATGTGGAACGTGCGGCAAGTAGGGACTTTTCGAAATTTTTTGTTACTGCGTACTTCGCTTCAGGGACGGAGGTCCTACGGTAGGTAATAGCAGGCACGCCGACCACCAGGTCGTGTGGCTTTTAAATTTTTGTTTGATTTAATTACTCAATGTCCCTTAATTTGGGCGGGTGTCTATATTTGGTCTTTAAGTTGATGACGTTTTATTTTTGTCGTTTAATTAAATTGTTTTTAAAAATGATCTCAAATTCAAATTATAACAATAGTTGAGACATTTTCATCTAACACGTGAGTTAGTTCAAGTTAAATTAAGGTATAAACAAAGTAATTTAACAATTATTTTTCATTTGTTGCCCACATTAATGTGCGCGTATCTCACGTACTAGTAAAAAATAATGCAAATATTACTAAAATTTGGACTCAGGGCCATTTTAAAATAAATTTTGAAGTGAAAGGACGAAAATGAAATGTTTTCAACTTAATAGACCAAATAGAGACAAAAGCTCAAGTTAATAGACCAATGTAGTGATTTAACTTTTTCTAAAAAGTTGTAGAGGGTTACTTTTTGAATTTTACACATTTTTGTATAGGGCAAAGGTGCAGATTTGACCCTAACGTCTTGCATAAGGGGCAAATTTGCCCTCCATCTTTATTTTAGTTCAAAAATACCATTAACATTTTTTAAATGATGCAATATTACTCTTATCAAATAATGGTGACACCTATACTAAGTAAGTATGACATGACATTCCTTCATCAACAATCTCTCCCTCTCATGAATGAACCGAAGGAAGACTTCTTCTCTAGCCCTCTCGCCAACAATGCTAGAAGGATAATTTTTTCCTTTCAAGAATCTAAACGGGGCCTAGAAGAAAGCAATGGAGATCACCGTATTCCTCACCCTCGTTGCGGTTCTTACTTCTTGCCGCTACAATTTTCAAGATCCGGCCTTCTTCATCCGTTTTTTTTTTTTTTTTTTTAATAACAAATCAAATCTACTCATCATCATCGTCGCTCCTACAAATGCTGCTACTATAAATCGCCGACAAATATAATAAATAAAAAGAGATAAAATAAATAAATATTGACTCCTAAATCATTAACAACGCCGGCGCCCGGAGGAACACAAAACATATCTCGGTCTGTCAGTGGATCCGATTATTTAATTTAAAGCAAAACGGCGGCAGCGAGGAAAACTGAAACGGCAGATCCAGCGGAAGCGACTCTGTTCAATGCAGCAACACGTTGCCGGGAATTGAGTCGGGGGCACCAGCAGAGGGGAAGGGGGCGGAGCCGGAGAAAAAAGGAGAACCAACGTGCGGTCGGAGGCGCTGGTGGGGAAGACGTAGGAGACAGGCTTGGAGGGGAAACCGGTGGACGGTCGGTGAAAGAGTCGTTGAAGCCACGGGAGAAGCAGAAGGTGGCGCCTTAGGAGAAGCGGTCAGAGATGCTCCGGAAGCCTCTGTTGCCTCCGCCGAAACGGCAACCAAATCCACAACCATCAAAGCCAGCAACGGTTTGAGAAAGCCATGCTTAAAACCCTTAAAAACCTTTTTAGAGAGAGAAAGCCAGTAAAGATTGTTGATGAAGATCCCTCAAGATGGATTACTGGATTGGATGAGTACTAGAGAACGAAAAATGATGGAAATGGGAGAAACTATGTGTCCAAATGTAACTCCGATGGCAGTGGAGATTACACAGTGGGGAGGCCATTGCCATTCATTTGATGAAAAAGACGATGATGTGCCGATGCCATGTCATACTTACTTAGTATAGGTGTCACCATTATTTGAGAGAAGGGTAATATTACACCGTGTTTAAAAACATTTAAGGGTATTTTTGAACTAAAATAGAGATCAACTGCAAATTTGCCCCTTATGCAAAACGTTAGAGGCAAATTTGCACCTTTGTTTATTTGTATAACTATGTTAGTTTTGTGATTTTCCATCCAATAACAATTTAGTCAAAAAGCACAAAAGGGTCACTAATATTTTAAAAAATGGGTGGTGAGAGGAGTTTTTTTCTATATAAAAAAAGCCTTTTTATTCCTAAATTTCAAAACTAGGTATAATTTTTGGAGATTTCCCGATTTAGTGAAAGCGAAGACTTCAACTTTGCTTTCTTTGAAAATAGCTCAACTTTGGGCCCTTGGCCACTTTTCAAAGAAAGCGAAGGTTTTGAAAAGTGACCCTCAACCATTTTATACAGAAAGCGAAGCTGCCCGTTTCACTTTCTATACAAAATAACCCTCTGCCACTTTATACTGAAAGCGTAGGTGCCAGGTTCGCTTTCTATACAAAATGACCCTTGCTATGTCATTTTACACAAAAAGCGAAGGTGTCTGTTACGCTTTTTGCATTTCGCAAAATTTCAAAGAAAGTGAAGCTTTCACTTATGCTTCATGTGTTAAGTGGCCGAGGGCCATTATTTTATAGAAAGCGAAGTTGGCTGCTACACTTGCTTTGAATGTATTCGGAATACAAAAAACATGTTTGTTTGAAAATTTTCAACACACCATTTGTGACATTTCCTTATTTGCCTTAATAATTTTGTTCAAATTGTGGTAATTTTTTTAAAAAAACAAACGATCTATCCCGAATTCATTTTGGTTTATACACAATTGCCAAAAAGTGAATTTGAAATTTGATTTTCTCATAATAGTGGAGACGTAATATATTTTGCTATTGTATTTTTGAAATAACGTTACCAACTTTGTTTATATTTAGAAAACACATTTAAAAAAAATCGACAGAGTTTCCCCTGCAACTGGATCAAACTCCCTGTTAATAATTTACATCAAACCACAATTATATAATGACATACACATCGATTCAACCATTAAAATAAACAATCACACAATAGCTGTACAATAATAAACCATCCCAAACTACTCTCTAGAAAACCTATTCAACCACAACCAATAAAAGGAAAAACTTTAAACCATCCATTAAATATTCAAAATAAACATTCATCATACGATTAATATTTTCAAAGGCATCCTCCTGTCCTATAAGGGGGAGGATTTCTTGGCCTACGCGGTTGTTTCCTCCTGGTGATCACCTTTTAGGTGATTTATTTTAGCACTTGTTATGGCAGTTCTCATAGGCTTTTGCCTAAGATTTTAATGATTAATTGCATATTTGGAGATCGGGCCTAGGAAGGAAGGAATGTGCAAAAAGTAGAAGAATTGGAGTAGAGGAATCAGCACCCAAGAAGCCCACACGAATTGTGGGCTAATCAAAGAAGGGAACTCGCAGGAAACTTCTACCAATCCAAGTGGAGAGCAGGGAAAAAAGGGAAATTTAATCCGTAGAGAAGAAGGATTTAGAATTGGAAGAAGAAAAGAAAATCTCAAGAAGTTACCTTATTCAATAAGACTTCAATTGCAAGAAAGAGAATCCAATTCGGATTTCTAGAGAGTAATTTCCTTGTTGGAATATGTTTCATCAATTGAGAAGGATTATCTTAATTTCCCTTTGTGAATTGATTTCTCTCCCTATATAGTTGAGAGAGTTTTGTGCAATAAGGCATGCTTCCTATTACTAGATATAGTTTCTTTTCTTTAGATATTATTCAGAGTTTAATTTTCGTAGTTCCGTTCGATCACTATTTTGGAGTTCCCGACGGTGCAAGCTACCATTTAGCCAAAGCTTCGGTTGCATGATCACGATTTATTCCAATACAGTACAATATTCTCTTTTCTATTTCAATGAAGTCTTTTATATTTATTTGTTCTATGTGTTTTACTATGAGTAGCTAATTTCCTAGTTCTGGTATTATGTAAAGAAGCCATAATCCATGCATGTATAAAACCCATGTATGAATCTAAAGTCTGATTAATTATGTTTCTAAATTGCCTGTGTTTATATGTCTAATTACTAGATTCTATTAAGCCTGATCAACTAAGGTTAATCTGGTAGAGTCAATGAGTGGCACAACTATCGGTCGAGTAGTACATGATTAATTGGGTGATAATTTCTAATGCATCATCAGTAGGAGTTATTAGTTTCGGGTTCTTTTAGTTCTTAATACTTCCATTTGTTAATTAATAAGGTTTGTGGGAACTCGCGGTTTGTTAGTTAACATAGTCAGAGTAATAATTCCTTGGCGGGACTCGCGGGAAGATTATCGAGAAACTAAGGAAGAATTGGGTTATTTGCGAGGACTCGCGGTAATACTATAACTGAAATGGTGTAACTAATTAGACAAGTTAAAGAGGTTTATGATTGCATGCATGAGATTAAGGTGGAATTACATAATACTGGGATTTCCTCTCATTAATTGATATTTTCTAAAGGCTTTTATTTAATTATTGTTTAATTACTATTTTCTACAATTAAGTGACAACTCTAAGGTCTCTTAAGATACACAAAGGTGACTGCTAGTAAAAATTTGGTTACTTTACATTAAATTGGAAATTGAATATTAATTACTGTCCCTGTGAATCGACCCTGTCTACTACTATATTATATATTTTATTAGCATCTTAATTGCAGATTTTAAATAGTACTCTTACTGTTATTTGGTAGGCCTACGACAAGTCCTATCACTGGGTTCTTGAGCATTTGATGGATCAACATGTAAAGAGAGACGATGTGGACCATCATCATTATTAACGAGCTGTGTACGACGCTCATACACATTTGGAAGAAACGGTGTGTTATTTGAAATGCTGTCTCTACCAAAAGCTTAAAGGTATTTTCTTGTGATGTTTGTTCTCCATGATGATGTAACTGGTCACCTAACAAATCAGCATCGGTACGAGTGTAGCTCTCATTATGCCTTAGGTGTGTGGTTGATGCTTGACATATGTGAAAGATCTCCACCTTACTAGATCGTGTAACTGGCAAAATAATTATCATTGTACTGTGAGTCTTAAAATAATTATCACCTTCTTGATTGTGTGCTGATGCGGATGTTTCACCATGTTAGTGTGTGGACATGGATGCTCAAGCCTGCACAGATCGCAAGAGGGATGTTTGCCCTTGTGTAGGCCGAGAAGTCGATGCTCGACCATCAATAGTTTGTATCCGATGAGTCTTTCCAGCTACATCAAGTGCACGAGCACACATATCGTGTACATTTACAATTAAGTGAAACATTGACTCTATATATAGGAAAAAAAAAAAAGAAACTATATAAACTACAAAAATTAAATTGTGCATGTCAATGAATTTGCGAAGTGAACTTACCATTCAATAAGCACTCTAAAATGTTGCATCCCTTGGTTTAGATGATGAGATGGATTGCCTATTAATAATCGAGTGATTCAAAAATATCATTCCATGTACGGAGAATGATAGTGTAGTGGTGTATTATCAATAACACCCTTATAGATGCACTCTTCTGTCGATTGCCACCACTTTATAAAAGTGGAATACTTTTGGGCCCATTTTTCTCTAGACCGTCCTCTACGGTCAGTACGGTGAAGTGTAGCACTTGTGTCAATATCTTGTGGCACGGATTGGTACAACCCAAATTGTCGCAACTAGTATGGAGCATGCAACTCTACAACATCACAATTAATCGGCGGCAAATGCGCATTCCAAATTTCCCGTCCACTCAAAATATAGGAAGGACAACTCATCTTCATGATAAGGTTGCCAAATGAACTGCGAACAAAGTGTTTTGAGTAAACAATAAGTCATTTATGTATCGTGGATATGTAAAAAAAATACTTATATCTCTCTCAAATAGATAGTCTAACTGGCTCGATAAATACGTAAAATATGTGTGCTGACATTCGAAAAACTTAAAGGCACCATCCATCTATAAAAAGTAAAAAAGCATCATATATCCAATCAAGAAATTTAAAGACAAAACTAAATAGAAAAAGTACAAAGGAAAAATTAAAGTAATAGATGACTTACTTGCAACCACATGGACCACATGACATATTTCGATCATTGTTAGCAATATATTCATTATAATTGTTGGTCTCATTTTTGGAATTCTTTCCCTTGCCCAAATATGTAGCAGTACTACTGGTCCACAAACACTGGTTGTGGCCTTCTTAACTGCTCTACACATTTCTCGATATAATGATGCAAGAATGGTACTGCCGCAACTGTAATTGGCTACCTCTTGTAAATTTTGAGGTAGTAGCAAGTATTTTAATTTGTACTTTGTCCCAGACTTGTCCAGACAAATAAAACTGATAATCTGTATCAAACGACATCTAATATGTTGATGCACCTCATCAACTGTAGAATTTAGTGTCACTGGGTGAAGTTTTAAATGTCTTGCTATTCTTTTCAATACCAAACGGTCACCATCAAAATCATTGGGGTCAGGCGCATAACCCAATAACTCCACTGACATATCTTGCCATGTCAAATAGACCGAACATCTTCATCAGCTATGACTGGAAATCCATGAAGAAGCAAACCCCAAATAACGGCAATATCTTGCAAAGTCACGGTTGCCTAGCCAACTAGAAGGTGAAAAGTATGTGTCTCTTGTTGCCACAGCTCTAGAAGTGAAGTTATCAAATGCCAATTAATTTTTATTTTACATGCAGCGTAAACATCGTAAAAGCCAACTTCATGTAGCAATGCTTGAACACATGGATCAAATGGATAACCCTTCCATAAATGATGATCACATCGTTTTTATGTCTAAAATAGGTACATCCGCATCATGGCAAACCAGATCAGATCGACGATTATGCTGAAGAGTCAGCACAGATAGATCTTGAGGTCCATGGTATAATGGTCCTTTCTCCATTTTAATTGATAATCTAAACATCAAAAAAAAAAAAAAAAATTTAGCAATGATGGTTAATTAAATAGAGAACATAGGGACAATGATTCAAACTAGTGATTAAGACATAAAGAACCTGCAACATGGACTCTGATATTGCATAAATTCATTGTAAATACCATTTAGATGATTCATTAAATAAAACATATGTCGACAATGAATCATTACAAATTATTATTGATAGCATGAAGTTGCAATATGTAACAGTCATAGCATAAATTCATAACTAGAAACCATTTAGATAATTCAATAGATAAAGCACCTAGAGTCAATAATTAACTACATATGAAGTCAAAGCTAATTAATACATTAGAGATTGAAAATATAAAAGAAACAATTTCATCGCTAAACCATCAAATTTCCATCAGATCATCAAGGGTGTGCTTTGGCCCTATCGTGAAGTTGTGCCATATTTGGACAAGAGTTTCAATTGTAGTCATGTTGTCCACATGCCTTGCATTGTTTCATCCTTGGATCATTCATCTCATTGTAAATCTCAATGAACAACGTCTCCCACGCCGATTATTTCGTCGAGACTCATTTGTAAACAACTTAAATGGTGAGGCAAACCAATAATCTTTGTGTAGAAGAGAAGAGAAATGATATGAGTACTTCGCCTCTATCATTTGAAATGTATAGACTCCATCAACCAAAGCTATGGGCTCGCGCCCTATATTTGCACACATTTTTATTACATGTGAACATGAAATTTTATAAATTTGAATTTTTCAAATGTACATGTTTGTTCTTGAAGATTAATAGTGTGCATATTATTACCCTTGCTTCCATGTACCTCAGTGACTACTTGGTACAAACCACTGTTACCATCAAACGCAGTTACGTTATGGTAGTTTGATTTAGACTGATTCCGTAGGAACTTGTTCACCACTTTCCAAGGCCAAGGATCGTTCTCTGTCACACTTTTTTTTTGCCTCCTTACGGTATTTATCAAAATAATGAACTAGCCAAAAGAAAGAGAATCAGACACAAGTTGTAACTGGTAATTCTCTTGCCACCTTTAGTACACTGTTTAATGACTCATTATGATTTGTTGTCTTAATACCATATCAAAAAAAATCATCGTAACAAAGTGTCCACTTATGCAATGGTATGGCAACTAACCAGTTGTATGCTCTCTCATTTAACTATCGAATCTGATCTATAGTTGTATTAAATTTGTGAACCTGATGTGATCGAGCAGCCTTGGCCATAAGATCAGTGAAAACATGATTCTTGAATGTCTTACTGAAACTGGCCTCAACATGGCGGGAGGAAAATCGATGATAAACAAAAGGCAGTTGTAACTGGAGATTGTTCTCAATCGTGTTAAGTATACCCTTGTTTCGATCATATACTAAACAAATGCGACGTTGACTAGCGATGACAGGTCTGTTCAAATTATCCAAAAATCATGACCAATTCGCCAAATTTTCCTCATCCGTCATTGAGAATGCCAATGGCAAGATATGACCCTCAACATCCATTCCAATAGCTATCAGAAGTTTCTCCTAATATTTTCAACGCATATGTGTCCCATCAATAGCGATCACTGGGAGGCAATGATGCCAATGTCGATGACGATGATGATGACAATGTTGATAATGAAGTTGACCAAGAAAATGAATAAGAAATTGACCGAGGATATAATCGTACTTTTATATTTTTGAAAAATAATTAAGTTATTTGACACCTTCATAATAAATTCATTAAAGTTATATTCTTCCTAATAATTTTAAAATTTTGAGTGCCTATGAAAATTTTCCTTAACCGGCACTAAAGTTAAGGGCACCCTGCCCTTGTTGGTGTATCTTCTAGAAATCGTAGTACAACTAGTATTGGACCAGATAATTTGGGGAAATTCGGATTTTCTTGAATTTGTTATAAATATGTGGTGTTTGTAATAGGTTAGATTATGCTAGAGAGAGCATCTATCCGCCTAGGATGTAGTCAGAAGCCCCATCCTTTCGGATGGGTGAGAGATGGTGTACCATCGCGAGGTCATACGAGATTATAGATGTTCGTGCTTATGTCTCTGACGTTAAGGTTGTTGAGTCATCCTGAAGTCATAAGAGATATGTGTTCCTGCCTACGCTTCAGACGTTATTGTTTGTGGATCATTGTGAGACCATAAGAGATGTGTGTAGGTCATTGTGAGACCATAAGAGATGTATGTTTTTCCTTATGGCTTCAATGACACGTTAGAGAAAGAAGGGGAGTGAAATACAATAGAGAGCGAGAGACTATATAAGTTGAGACTCTAATATATTGTTACTGCATGTTGCTAGGTCAATTCCAATTAATATGCAGCCTTATAATATGGTGAAAATATAAAAACATCAGTCATCTAAATACATAAAAGATTTAAGAACAGGGATTTTAAGCGAATGCAAGGTTATCCGGCCAAAGGAAAAAAAAAAAAAAGGAAAAGAAAAAAACAAACAAACAAATAAATAAACGTCTACAGGGGTTTGAAGAATATTCAAATGAAACTGCAAGGAATGACCAAATTGAAGAACATATTCTATCTGTCAAAAAGATTTTGAACAATTAATTTTAAACTTAGTAAATTTACTAGCAATGCCAATGTCAGCAATACTGAGCTACGTCAGAGCAATTGCTTCTTTTATAATTTGCAGTAGAATTTAAGCAAAATATTTATGAAGAATAGAATAATGACTTATGAATTATGTCTAACTTTTTACGTTGTCTAGACTTGATGTTAATGGAAGTAGGATGGATGGTTGTCCTGAATAAGATTTTCTGTAGAGAAAATGACCAATGAAAGGTTTCTAAGGCTTTTAGTTTTGGTATGGATGGTAGGTGACGGATCCTGTGTAGTTTTAATCGAGTGTACCTTCTAAAATAGAATTCTTTAAATGCTTGAACTCTTTCCTCTAAAATTATGCAACTAACATGCAATTACATTAAGTGATGTAATTGCACAAACAATTGGATTCAACGATGCAACTGCATAAGCAATTGCGTTCAATGATGCAACTGCATAAACAATTGCATTTCTTCGTATTAACTTGCCAAATCATTCAGCAAAAGGACTATAGTTTAACGCAATAGTTCATGTATAAGTGAGAGTTTATCATTCTATTAAATAAACTGGAGTTATCTTTCCTTAAAAAAATTGAAAATATTGGAGTTATCTCGCCTTCGTATGAAGATTCAATAAATTGAAGACTTTCTTTCGGATTCAGTGACCGATTCAATATCAAAATTATTCTTTAGGCTCTGTTCTTTTCTGGCTATTTTTCAGAAATCATCACTTTTTTTAAAAAATACTTTATATAAAAAAACAACTTCATTTTTTCAAAAATTCAAAATTAAAATTAAAAAATTCTCTCAATATCTACTCACATAAATTTAAAAAATAACACAATTATTACACTTTTTTATCTCTTACTTACACAATTTTCCAAAAAATTTCCAATCGTAAACCAAAGTTTCCCCAACACAAGCCAAAAAAGAACAGAGCCTTAGTACCAGATATGTTCAATCTCATCATACTATTTAAATCTGCATAGCTTAATTGTTTAGATCAAATTTACACCATGATTGTTTTGATTATTATTTTAAATAAATAAATACAAATTTGATTTTTAAAAAAAAAACAATTAGGTAAGACGTCACGCATGCAACTGATATGCAAGTTGGCCAGTTGACATGAACATATGCAAGTGACAGCAACAACCTAATATACATATATATATATATATATATATATATACTAGATGGAGCATGCCGTGCAATGCCCGACATTTGCTCAATAATGTTATTAGGTTATAGTAATTCGTATTATTTAAGTCTAAAAAAAGGGTTTTTAAGATTTTTTTTTTTTTGGTACAAGTAGGGGTGTCAAACGGGCGGGTTGTGCAGGTATTAAATAGGTATTAAGTTAATGGGTATCCATTATTCATTCAATTAATAGTTTTAGTTCAAATGGGTAATGGGTAGCTATGGGTACCCATAATACCCATTATACAAAAATGTAAGGCTTATTTAATGGTTTATTAATAAATTTTTTTCAAAGTTTTTGAATTTCTTTTTCTTTTTAAGCGGATTTTAATTTTTTGAATCTATTCTAAAATTTGAAATATTATATATTGTATACTTTTATTTTAATCATATGTAATTTTGTTTTGTCCAAACACAAATTTTAATTTTTTTATATTTATATAAACCTGTGCATGCCCCAACCCGAGGCCCAAAACTGGACCCAGCCAAAAACTAGCCCGAATTGGGCCTGAACCTTGGGCCCGAAACTGGACCCGGCTAGAAACTGGGCAAGGAATTGGGCCAAAACCATGGGCCCCAATTGGGCCCGAACCCAAACCCATCTCGAAACCCTAGCCTGAACTCAACTTGGAACCCGAACGAATTTTGAATTAGAATTTATAAGTGGACAATTTAAAAATATTATAAAAGAATAAATGGGAAAAAACGCAAAGTAATTGTAGGATACGAAAAATAAAGAAAAAGAAAAAATAAGTTTGAAGAAAAAAATAAAATGAGCCCACTAAAATAGGTGAATTGTTGGGTTTTTGTTTATACTTTTAAGGATAGTTTTGGATAGGTATTTTTGGTACCTATGATGGGCGGGTTCTAGGGTACCCAATGGGCTACCCTAAACCCGCTCATTACATATTTAGCCCAAACTCAAGCCCACCCAGCCCATTATTTTTTTAGATGCGATTTTTGGGTTAATGGGTTTTTTTTGCCACCCCTAGGTACAAGTCTAAGAAACATTTGACCAGCATTTCTACTCTTTTATTTTGCATAATTTGGCTCATAAATCTTCAAGAAGTAATAGAGTCAATTTTTTTTTACAACCAAGCACAATTTCAATTAAAGAATTAAAAAATACATTAAAAAGCACAATTACAACTTATGGCTTCCTTTGCAATAGCAAGTAAACAGCAAATTGTATAGTGATCTCAACTCATGGCTTCCTTGAATATAAATGAAAATTTTGATTATGTTCCACTTTATTAATCTTCTCGAGAAATGACATATATTAAAATTAGCCAGACTTCGCTATCAAATTTTCTATCTAGCTAGTATAACTAATCATTTAAACAAATAACATGACAAAACTAAGTAAAATGATCTAGAATTACATTATGTACAGCTAACTTGATTGTTAAAAGATGATGAATGGTTATCATGCATTTAAATTTTGAATATAAAATTAGTAAATGGTAATTTTTTATAAGAGATAGGATGAATAAATTACTTAATGATTAGTTGGTGTTTATTACCGAATATGGAAGATGTACAATGGAGAAGATAAAAAATCTAAAGACATAATTAGACCTAGAAACTGTACGAAGACAATAATTACACTGAAGAATTAGAAGGTCAATTATAAGTTATGTGGTAATTAAAGGGAGGAAGCCATAATTAATTAGTTTTCTTATTAAATTATATTATAAGGCAATAATATGTGGCATGTTAAATTAAATTGTAGGCTTATGTGGCATATTATTACATTAAATTCTAGTATTATGTGGCGCTTATGTGGCATCCAAGTGGCAGCTTGAGATAGAATCTATATTACTTTCTAATATATAGGGTAGATATATTAATTATTGTGATGGAGTCAAGATGTCCACATGCACCGGACATTACCATTGCCTAATGTCTAATCTAGAAACATGGTACAAAAAAATTTAAAAAAAAAAACTTTTTTAGAGCCTTATGATTTATTTTTAAGAATCTTGACAAATGACAACGTACATGTTTCTTGACAACGTGCGCGCATCTGTAGCGAGTATTTTCCTGTGTCTTCTAAATGGTTTCTTTTTCTTGTTTTTTGACAAAAGTTTTCATTTCAACAATATCACTTGTAGGTTTGAAGTATGAGCGTAACGTTATGGCATTAACTATTCATTTTAAAAGTATATATATATTTTTCCCCCCTTAAGATGTATTATTTTTATGTTAAAAATTATAAATATTATTACAGTAATTATTTTCATTTCAGATGTATTAAGTTTAGTTCTCAAATGACATAATATACTTCTTTCGATCTAAAATAAAAGTCGTTTTAGGAAGAGTTCAATCTTCAAACTAAATTACATTTTAGCAAAAAACATAACAAAATTTTCAACTTACCATTATTTCATGAAAAGAGCATTTGATTAGTGAATCATCTAACTAAAAGTTAGAATACCTTAGTAATGATCTAATTGAATATTAATTGAAGTTATGAATATATACGGAGTATTATCAGATTACTTTAGAAATATAAAAGTGGTTGTTTTAGTCTCTCACATTTATAGAAGCTGCCTTTTGGTTCTTTGTAAGAAACTCTATCAATTTTAAATATTGAAATTGTCCTCATTTCAAGCAAGCAATTGTATAAAAAATAGTAGAATATCCGCATGATCAACATTTCGTAAAATGAGGTCTTTATAGTCCCCGGTTTGAAAACACACTTGTGTACTTCATAAATATAAAAGTAATCATTTTAGGGAATGTTCTTTTCGTTTTGGTTTTCTTTCAACAATAAATTTAATATATTATAATTATTTTTCATCATTTCTATTACTACTTCCAATCCAAAATAAGTGTGATTTTAGAGGGAGTAAAAAATCTTCAAAATAAGTTACGTTTTAGAAAAAAAAATAAAATATTTATTAATTTGTCCTTGTCTTAACTTATCTTTCTAGAGTTTGTGATTATCTTAAATACTAAATATTGTATTATTAGATTACAACTTCTAAATTCTAGTATCATATTACAACAACTAGGGATTTATTTGTCATTTAAATGAATTCTTAATTTGTCTGAAAACCTCTAAAATAACACTTTTTCTGGATTGGAGGGAGTATAACTTTTTACTATTTAGCTATACATTTTTACATTTCTAATACACTTTTTACATTATAAAATTATTTTTCCAAAAGCTTATTTTCAAAACTGATTTTAAAGCATCATAAAGAACACCTCCTGCTTAGTCTCTCACATTTATAGAAGCGGTCTTTTAGTTCTTTGTAAGAAAATCTTCAATTTAAATACTGAAATTGTTCTCATTTCAAGCAATCAATCAATGTTTTTTGATTTATGAGTTTGAACGCAGAATCATGAATCATACAAAAGTAATTGAGAATAAACCAGACCTATCAAGAATTATGAGTTTCAATTTAGTCTCCTTCCATTCCATTATAATATTAGATACATACATAATTTTAATACAACCTATTATATATCGAACTCATTTCTCAATCCAGTCATTCAACCAAATGCCCCTTATTTTAAACCTATACAGTAACATATATATATTTTATATAAATTGGACGGCTCCTTTATTGATATATAATTATATATATATATATATGCATCCATGCATTTTTCATGGATATCTTCTCATCTATTTA
Organism: Leptodermis oblonga; assembly: GCA_016801395.1. NCBI lineage: Eukaryota > Viridiplantae > Streptophyta > Magnoliopsida > Gentianales > Rubiaceae > Leptodermis > Leptodermis oblonga. The sequence continues at coordinate 12,730,504 of CM028758.1, read as the reverse complement.
ATGGGCTGAAATGGAGCACAGAAAATAATTAGCGGAAACAATTAATAGAGATAGCAATGGGAGCAAAGATCGATATAATATCAAGGGAGTTGATAAAACCATGTCTCCAACTCCCAATGAATACAGAAACCTTAAACTGTCTCTCTTAGATCAGGGCGTACCTTCTGGTTTTATCCCTCCCCTTTTCTTCTACTCAAAAATTCTTGATCCTTCCTGCAAAACAACATCCTTGCATCTACAGCAATATTTATCAGTCTTTGACAAAGTTGTGCCCTTTAGCAGGAAAGCTGAACCCCGGATCTCCTTTCCTTTGATAGTGATGACTCTGGAGTTCTGTTTGTGGAAGCTAAGGTTGATTGCCCCCTCTCTGAATCAGTCCAAAATGCTTCCTTCAAAAGCTTCGGAGAGTTCTTGCCATTTGAACCATTGCCGGCCGGCGGCGGCGACGCTGATGATGAACTATTGTTAGGCACCTACCCAAGGACCGAGATACTATTCGGGGTCGAAATCACTTGGTTTGAATGCGGAAGCAATGCCATTGGTGTATGCATTTCCCACAGAGTAGCCGATTTCGAGTCCTTGGCAACATTCATGAATTCCTGGGCGGTGACAAGTCGCGGTGAAAGTAGTACAAAATCATTACTTCTGAAGAAGGACCCCGATTTCGAAACAGGGAAGAATCTTTTTCGCCCTTTAGACTTTTTTCCTGCCAAAATGACTCCAGCGCAGTCACGGCAGGGAAAGGGAAGATGGGCAGCTGGCGGTTTGTTTTCAACAAGAAAAAGTTAACAGAACTGAAGAAAAAAGCGATCGCGTCGTCGGCGGTGAAGGACCCAACTCGGGGCGAAGTCATCACCGCTTTTGTGTTGAAGCAATTCATCAAAGCCGCCCGAACCAAACGGGAACTATTCGCATACAGGCTTTGGCATACCGTGAACTTGAGAAGCAGATTGAGCAGCTTGGTCGACGCCGTGTCGGAAGATGAGTTAGTCTTTCCTTCTGGGAACCTCGTAGTTCTTTCTTCTTTATTCACAGCTTCAGAACTTGATCATGCCCGGAATATTGATCATAACGACGACAGTGATCTAGTTTGGCGAACGAGAACTGCAATAAAGAAAGTAAACGACGATTACGTTTTCGATGTTGCAGTTCCTCTCGTGAAAAGCTTGATCTGTACGGGGAAACCTGTAGAGCAGAAACAGAAGCAGCCAACAAGTGATTGTTTTTTCAGAAGCTGGTGCAGAGTTTCAGCGTACGAACTGGACTTTGGTTGGGGGAAACCTATTTGGGTGGGGCCTGCTGGTACGTTAGATTTCGGTGGGGTAATTTTAACAGACGCGAGCAGTGAGGAGGAGGACGGAATAGAAGCTCGGATTACTTTGTTAGAAGATGAATTGGCTTTGCTTCAGTACGACATTCTTTCACTCGCTCCCACTCATTATATATTTTATCGTAAGTTATTAGTACAATAAAGGGGACTCTTTTAATGAAACAGAGTAGTATCGTGTTTACATCTTTAATTTGTCCATTGTATTCTCTCAATCTGTCCTAATTGAAGTATGTTTAGGGTGTTTTGCTTCCTGTTTATTCCATGTTTATGATGGTGTTTTTCTTTCTATTAGTGATGATTTTCTCTCGTGGCTATGATGATTCTATCTGGCCATGATTTTCCCTGTTTAGTTTCGAAACTTTTAGAAGTAATTAGTGGTAGATCTGTGACCGTTGGTACGAGATTTATTAAGCGCAATTGTGAGTTTTATATTTCAACTATATGTTTAAATCTATACCATGTATAGAATTACCATTTATTAAATTAGGTACAACTGTTGTGGTTCAGTTCTGATAATTATATGATCAAATCTTTTGTAATCAGTTGTATTGACTGTTTCTTTGTCTATTCTTAATCGCAATCAAACAATTTCTAATGCTATTAATGAAATTTTAATTTTCAAAAAAAATATAAAAAATTCTATTATCTCATTCTCAAATCCTCAAACTAAGTGTCCCAATTTAAAAAGGGATAAACACTTTTTAATAAATAACAGTAATTACATTATTTATAACTAATAAGACCAAATATAATAATAATAATAATACTAATATTTTACCTTTTTTTTTGCCCACGCTGACATAATTCCATATAGGCTGACTTCTCAACTACTTTATTCTTTGTTAAAAAAAATTAAAAATAAAAAGAAAGAAAAAAAAAAAAAAAAGTGGCGTCGGGCCCTTGTTTCCCAAACTTTCACTATCGGCCACTAGCTGCAAAATGAAATATAATTTGATGTATGCAGTTGGATTTCTAGGTTAATTACCAATATCTCTCCTAGGTTTGCAAAAATTGTCATCAATACTTCTATGAGGTTGGAGAATTTCATGAATACCTCTCATAGCTTTAAATTTACAAATGCTCTTATGATGTTTATGTTCATATTTTCAATTAATATGGACTGACTGATAATATGATCAAATAAAGTTGAAGGTCGTAACAATATTAGCCAAATTACGTACATGTGAGATATTTGTACAATTTTCAAACCTTAGGGGTTTGTCGATAATTTTTCCAGACATTAGGGAAGGTATCTCTAATTAACTAGCCCCGGGAAGCTGATCTGATTGTGTGTTTGGTAGATAGGTAGATTAGTTGGGTTAATCTTCTTATTTTGTAGGAATTAGTGTGTGTCGTGATTTACGCAGCAGGTCTCTTATGCCATCATTCTATTCCACTTCCTATGTCACCCAATAAATACGTCCTACATGTTCATCTCTAACTCCTCACAATCTAACAACAACCAGATGTTAGGCTGTTAGCGTTAAACAACAAGGGAACAAAATAACTCCCTCTGTCCCACTCAAATAGTACTACAAAGTGGTTTTTTTGAATGGGGCGGAGAGAGTAACTTTAGGGGTCAGAAAAAATAAATAAAAGATGGCTGTAAAATCCGAGAAAGATCAGAACTTTGGAGCAGACTTCTCCCATAGTCTTAAACTCTTATTTGCAGAAGCAATTTACTGGCATAAATTCCTAAATTGTAGGACACTTATTTATTGAAATTACTGAACAATTACTCATCTCTCTCTCTCGTTTTCTTCTATCATCTTCCCTCTCCCAAATTCTTTCCTTTATCTCATGTGTCTCGTACGGCAGAAGAAGACAGACAGGCATCACATGAAGAGCATTAAACTACTAATATTCCACACAACATCTTCCAGTAATTTGAATTTCCTTTGTTTAATAAAGCCTCCCATCAATTACGTTAACGTTAAAAGTCGCGTGAGCAAGCTCTTTTATAAATTCGCAACCAGCTCGATCTGAATGCAAATATTAAATAGGCCTAAATATTACTAACCACTGTGTTTATAGGGAAGTTTGACATTTGTCCCTGTATTCTTTTAATACATTTTTTGCCCCCATGACCATAAGTCAAATTTTAATATATAATGCAATAACTTTTATAACCCTCTTCTATTAAACATTATATTTTTGGACAAAAATATCCTCAACTAATTAAACATTAACAGTAAAAAATAAATTAACTATAAAAATTTAAAAGAATTTTGGTGGGTGGCGTGAGATTATCAATAAAACTACGAAATAAAGTGATTTAAGGGGGAAAGACCTCATGATGTTGTTCAAATAAAAACATGCATATATAATAAAAACTTCGAATCTATGAATTTTTCGTAAACACAACTAAAAAAATAATATAATACCTCATATGTTGATATGTTAACTTATAATATGATATGATTTCTCCTCCTCATTTATTATTTATTATTTTTGCTTGCTTCTTCTCCATCGTGATCCTCTCCAAATTAATTATACTAACCAACAATATATTGTATGTAAAGTACTGTAAATATATCAACTAATTTATACCATATATATTATTATAAATATTACACTTATATATGTGTATCGAGTTTTGTTACGTTACGCAATCATTCAGTCATTATCAAATAACTTAATTATTCTATAAATGATTTTATAATAAAATTTTAGTCTTACCCAATACTAGTCTTACAGATATTTGCTTTCAATATTGGGTCACTGACTTTATTTGAAGATAATAGTTAATGAGAAATAAACAATATTTAATTTAATTGCATAATTTCCAGGTAGTTAGAGTTTAGAGGTGACTGATTCGTCTGTGTATATAAGTATATGTAGTTGAACTTTTCTCATTGAATCAATATGTGATTGTAAATAAATAAAAAATGAGTAAATCATATCATATTAATGTTTAATTAGTTAAGGATATTTTTGTCCAAAAATATAATGCTTAATAGAGGAGGGTTATAAAAGACATTGCATTACATATAAAGCCTTGACTTATGGCCATGGGGGGCAAAAGACGTATTAAAATAATACACGTGTAAGACCCTATAGTTTCTTGCCCTAGCTTAATCTTTATAATTTATATTAGTGTGTAAACTCAATTATAAAGTTTTGCAAATTTTCTTAAAATAGTTTTTGATTATAAAATCTTATGGTTTAGATTTTTATGTTTTGGATTTTAATTTAGAAATTGAGATATTTAATTTAGAATTAAGATATTAATTTAAGTGTAGGAATATATGAAAATAAATATATTAGTTTAATTTTAGAAATTATGGAATAAAAATAAGAAAATTAGAAAATACATTAAAAAAAATAGAAAAAAGAGGGACAATCGGTTTTACCCACTCCTGGAGCGGGTAAAAGCGATTGGGAGGATAACCAATCGATTTTACCCAATTCAAGAGCGGGTAAAACCAATTGGTAAGATAAGGAAATCGGTTTTACTGATTGACAAACAGGTAAAACCGATTCCACCGCTTCACGGAGCGGTATTACCAGATTTCTAAAAGGGTAAAACCGATCCAAAAAGAAAGAAAAATATCCTACCGACTAACCAAATGGTTTTACCCGCTCATGAATCGGGTAAAACTGCTTGGACTCATGAATCGGGTAAAACCTCTCAAGCGGTTTTACCCGATTCATGAGCGGGTAAAACCAATTCTAGGCTAGAAATGAAAAAAATTAAAATTTCAAGATAATCACAAACCCTCTTTGGCGTATTAGGGGATTTTGCCTATAAATAGGGCTCTTCCCAAGCCTTAAATGCCATTTTCATCCCTACTAAACCAAAATCAAAAGAGAGCAAAAGAGAGAAAGGAGAGAAATAGGAAAAAGAAAGAGAAAGGAAGAGAAGAAGAAAAAGCTAGGCTTTGGAGCAGAAATTCAGACTCCTATTAGTGATTTCGTGCTAGGGAGACTCTGGAATGTTAAGGTAAAACGTTTTTGTTCAGTTAATTGTTAGGAAAATGAAAAATATTTATGAAAATGCATAAAACTAGAAAAATGGAGTATTGAAGGTTTTGATTCAAATCTTTATGATTCAACGTGGTTAAAAGTATTATGGATTGATATAAATATTATAGGGATGTTGTAGAAATGATTTTAGCAAACAAAATTAAAGAAAAATGAGGTTTTTGTAAAATTATAGCCAAAACCCGAAGCAAAAACTTGGAAATCAAGTTTCTAGGCATGCACAAATCGGTTTTAACCGATTGGGAAAGGGGTAAAACCGATTCATGCTCTTTGAAGTGGTTTTAACCGATTCAAAATCGGTTAAAACCGATTGGTTTTCAAGAAAAAATTGATTCTCTATAATTTTAATTCTTTTGTTTATTTCATTAAAATGCCTTTTATAAATCTTCACAAAAAATTATTTTAACGACTATCTCAAGGATTCTAACTCCAGATTTTCTTAAAATTAGTAATTATTGTAAATTTTGAAATAAATTAGGAATAAAATGTAATGTTATAAACTTCTTTTAAAAGTAGCAATAAGTAAAATAGTTTTACGTCATGAAACTTATAAAATTAATTTTCTTGTCAAAATACTTGTTTTCAAAATAAAATAGAGGTAATTTTATAGAAACCTAGAATTTAAAATATTCATCTAGATTTACAAATACAGTCTAAATTATGCCATTTATGAAATGCAGATTTGCTTACAAAATATTAGCGGTATATACGAGGTGAGTGTTCTCAGTAAATGGGTTTTAATTGAGTAAATAAATGAGTTAGCATGCTTTACTGATATTATTGATACTGTTATTGAAATGCATGTGTTATAAGTAATGTGTACGATTATGACTCTAATTGTGAAAAGTGAAATATTTATATATGTGCCATATATACGTAAATGTTCTAAAATGTTGAATTATGTGTGTAAATGGAATGTTTACTAAAGTTTATCGTATAAATGATATTGTTATTACAATGCTAATTAATGTTTAATGTTAAATGTCCAGCGTTCAATGTTAAGTGTACATGAAAGTCAGGATCCCAAACCCTGTGTAGTGCGTCCTGTTTGCGCATTGTTCCATTGTCTCAGTGCATCCTGTTCGTGCATTGTTTCACTATCCTAGTGCATCTTGTTTGTGCACTTTCCATTGTCTCAGTGCATCCTGCTTGTGCACTATTTCAACTGGCATAGTTGATATGGCAACATCCTGAATTGTGTCGCTTCCATTGTCTCAATGCATCCTGCTTGTGCACTATTTCAACTGGCATAGTTGATATGGCAACATCCTGAATTGTGTCGCCGCCCAAAGAAAGAATTTCAACACAGGTAAAGTATAATTGGTAATGCTTTTCGAAGGGTCACATCGATCATCGGTATAGCTTGTTGGTTATACTCTTTTTATCCCTTACGTATGGACCCTTACTTGCTTAGGAAATACTTGCTATGTGTCGGTAATTGTTTACTCGATAATGTTTTAATAGTGCGACCTCACTGAGTTTATAGAAGCTCACCCCTTAGAGGATTTGCATGAAACAGATCTCGGGAGTAATCGCTATTAGCACTATACTGATGAAGGACCCTTTTGGGATTAGGTTTTGGAAAGCTAGTATTTTAGTATTACTTAAGAATCTAATTTTAGCATTTTGAACTACTATTGTAATATGGAATTAGTGTGTGTATCTTTTGGAAAGCTAATATAGCGTGGAGTTTTATAACTACTTTAGTAATTAAATGTTTTGTTCATTTAGCGATTACTCTACTACAAAACGGAGCTTTAATGGCGGTTATAAAGGGCTTTTAACGGCGGGGTTTAGCATTTTTGAACCGCCATCTATCTGGTAGCAGTTGTAAGTTAGCGGACTTTCTACGGCGGGTTCGACCCGCCGTGGAAAGTGTAAACTTTCAACGGCGGTTCAAGGTTGAACCGCCGTGGAAAGGGTAAACTTTCCACGGCGGTTCAAGGTTGAACCGCCGTGGAAAGGTTACACTTTCCACGGCGGATCAAGGTTGAACCGCCGTGGAAAGGGTAAACTTTCCACGGCGGTTCAAGGTTGAACCGCCGTAGAAAGGGTAATCTTTCTACGGTGGTTCAAACGTGAACCGCCGTGGAAAGTGTAACCTTTCCACGGCGGTTCAACCTTGAACCGCCGTGGAAAGTGTAACCTTTCCACGGCGGTCCAACCTTGAACCGCCGTGGAAAGTGTAACCTTTCCACGGCGGTCCAACCTTGAACCGCCGTAGAAAGTTTACCCTTTCCACGGCGGTTCAAGGTTGAACCGCCGTAGAAAGGGAAAGTGGCTACTTTTTATTACAAATATCACAAATTTACAAATATTACAAATATCACCAATATACAAATTTATTACAAATATCACCAATATACAAATTGAATTTGCTTTTATAATACAGCATATCCAAAAAATATTTGTACAACTCTCATATGAACAAGTTTAATTAGTATCCTTCTACTACGACGGATGCTCCAAAATATATCTAGCGCATATTTTTCGCACTGCATCTATATCCACATTGCTTAATGGAGTGCGGTCGATCTTGAAGTGTTGCAACAGAGTTTTTTGAAATTAAAAACTACCCGAGTAAGCAAAATGAAATACAGTCAATTAAGTAAGTAATGAGAAATATATATTTACCTTTTCAAGTGCAAATGTGGATGATTTCATTGCTATTTGGTACATGTAGTGCATTACATAGTACCCACACTCCCAATTATCCGTTTGCTTTTTATGCTAATGAATTAATATATACGAGTTAGAAGATCATACAATTAATTGTATACAACACAACGGTGAGTAAAAAATTTCTACGAATATTCATAACTAAACTCGTATTAATCTAATTAATTAAATAACTAGGACTCACTAATTTCTACTGATCGAAACGGCAATTTTCATGCTTATATTAACTAACCTACAGTACTGGACTCACAGATTGCATGCATAATTAATCAAATACCTCAATAAATAACTTGACTAACTAATAAATTAATTGACTAACACTATACTAACTGAGGCTACTAGACTCACGGATTTAATTAAAACAACTAACACTACTAATTGCTTAGGCTACTAGACCCACGGATGTAATTAAAAAATTTATAAGAACCAATTTCATTTACCTTAACTACTATCCACGAAGGTGGCATATGCACATTTTTGGGCAATCCCAAGAAAGCTTGATAGCTAAACATCACCCTATAAAAATGAAATCGGCACGAAAATAATTAGCAATATATGGATATATAGGCATTCTAACAGTTGTTAATATATATAACTCACTCGTCCATAAGCTCCACCGCCTCCTCCTTCTGTGGATTTTGCAAAGAATCAAACCAGTATACAACCTTATCTACTGGTCTAATGGCCATTAGCATCCAATGTTCACTGCCAACAAAAAATTTAATGACGCACGTCAGATCTTTATATCAGTGTTTCTTAAATATTAGAGAATCGCTTACAGTGTCACTTACCCCTGAAGATAAGGCACCAGATACATTTCTTTATTCCTATCCTTCAAGATTCGCGCAATGTAGTTCACCCTATCTTGAAGCGTAGTTTGTGTGGGTGTGACATGATCAGCCGAAAGGAAACCTATCCCCTTTCTCCCATTCCTTTCAGCTAACTCATGTAAAGCTCTAAAGAATTTAAAAAAAGGGCTTCATTGGTTAGCCTATGCACATGGAATGCATAATATATAACATTAATAATCAGAAATAGGTTATAAAATTAAGTGGAAACTCACTTGGTGAACAACTGCATCAAACTGTTTGAGACCTGGCTTTCTCTGATCAATAACTCTAATAGATCCCCTCGATCCATCAGATTGGGCAGGTCCAAACCTATGACTTCTTTTGTCATTTGAAAGCAGAAGCCATTGAAGCCCGCATCATTATCCATTCGGAGCTTTAACTCTTGCAATGGATCAGATGTCGATGAGGATGACTCCTCAGTCGGAACAGTCGCCGAAGGAGATGTCTTGTCATCCATAGAACTCATCCGGCCTTTTTTCTTTTGCGCACTTTTATCCACCTAACATCATTTGAAATAACATTAAATATACAAAACGGTATTAAGTATTTCACAAATAAATGAAAGAATATACCTTTGTTACACTACAAGAAAAAAGGGCTTTAGTGACGACGCAAAGTCGTCAGTAAAAGCCCAAAAATCGTCACTAAACCCTTTAGTGATGACAAACGGGTCGTCAAGTGGTCGCGACAATAGGTCCGTAGCTAAAGGGTCCAGTGACGACATTTTTGCACCGTCGTCACTAAATCCTACCATTTAGTGACGACTTTTTGTCGTCACTAGAGTTAGTGACGACAAAAGTCGTCACTGTGTGTACGTCACTAAAAGACAAAAGTCGTCACTAAAAGGTGTATTTTTAGTGACGAAAAAGATAGTGACGAATGAAAGTCGTCAGTAGGTAACAAATGGTCAAAGGCTTTAGTGACGAGAATTGCTTGTCAGTACAAAAGTCAACGGTTTTAGTGACGACAAGATTCGTCACAATAAAGATGAAGCCAACAAATATAGTGACAATAAATAGTCATCAATAGCTACCTGCTTTAGTGACGAAGTTGAGGGACTACAAATGTTGTCAATGGAACAAAATATTAAACGATATATTTCAAAACTTTCAATTTAAATTGCAAATGAATATACATATAGTATGTCATCATTTACACAAGTATGACAAATTGTCATCATATTTAAATATGTTCTAAATCAAATACCAAAGCTTCCATCTAACTAAACGACTAAGTAAAATTATACAAGTCCAACATCACTTGTGGTGGTGGGATTGAAGACACGTGAAGATATCTTCAACTTAGCCATTTGAATCACAAACCGCACGCTGCACGAGTATTTGAACACATCATTAGAAAAACATCAAACTCAAGAACTTCTCAAACCATCAAACACATATCTACCTAACAACCAAAACACTAAGGACATTGAGAATATTACATAAATTTCATAGTACCTAAGAAAAAAAATCACCATCCACATGAAAACCTGCATAATTAAAGGATTGAGCTAATTAGTTGAAAAATTAAGATGGTCAGATATAATATACTTTGAAATGTTAATCATGACCTGAAATAATCTTTATGGGAAGCAATCCCACAATATAAAAAGGCAAAGTAAAACATTACTAAAAAATAAAATGGCATAGGAAGCAAACCAATCGGACACAGAGAAGCAAAGTCAGAAAAATCAATCACTAGCATAATAAGCAATTCATATCTACAAATTCCTGGTCAAAGTTATAGTGCAGATCCAATGACAAAATTATTGGCGAGAGACAGTTTCATGGGTAAGAGAAATACTACTCCACTCAATTAGAAGGGTAAGAGCAAAGGGGGAAGGGGAACAAGCAAAAGCAAGATCTTCCACATTATGTAACGTGGTAAGCGTTGTACCTGGTAGTAAAGTAAATCAAGTACAGGCAATGCCAGGAAATAGACTAACAGCCTTCCAACAGTTTAAAAAGTTGAATGATGAACATGTTAGCATTGATGTAACCAATAGATCCTCCTACTTCAAGAATGTAATCTCCCCTCACAGATTTTAATGGTTATAACTATGTCAATATATGAGCTAATAAAAATAATTGTAACATGACAGAAATATAAATCGTTAGCTTACGATAATTGATTTGTAAGTTGCCTTGTGATGCCGGAGATCCTGTAGCGCCTCTTGTTCTTTCCATGAGAAACTTCCACTCTTAACATTTTTAAGAATCTTCCGCACCTGTAGGGCAACGCAAGAAAGATGCATTATAATTATAGTAGATGAAGATATAAAATAAACTACTTTTCTTGAAAGTGAATCATTCCCACCGCAGCAAGCAGTTACTTCCTTTACTTAATAATAAAAAGAAACAATATATAAACACGAGCAAAGATGTCTGGTGCACCTTGATCCGATCTTGATCAGATAAAGGCCGCATTAAGTCAATGTCGTTTCTATTTGGTCCAATGATCCAATGTGTTATGGAAGAATGACCTTCCAACAACTTCATACCAAATTAGCTCACCAAAGACAAGAACAAAATGAAAAGAAAAAAAGACAAAAGGCCTAACTTCAAATTTCCAATACATTGAGGCAGTGAGGTGAGGCACACACAGCACACACACAGAACAGAACCTCTAGCCTCTAGGATACTAAAAACTTCAACAACACCATAGCATCTAAAATCAATCAACAGGCAGTGGCCAGTGAGGCACACACAGAGTCACACTCAGAGTCTTCAAAAGCAGCAGCTATACATGGAAAGACTATAAACAGTTTCAATCACAAATCATGCGAGAAAGTAAAACCAAGTTACCGACTAATAGGGATAGTAAGATTGCCCTCTTGGCCTCTTCACTTCCCCCGACTTCCAGCCTAGGAGATAAATGGTTGCTCCAGAACAACTATGCCATTAAAACGCAGCTGAAAATTGCAGTGAAGCATCCAAGAAACTCCAAATTAATTATAAAGTAACAATCTTTTTCAATTGACTTGAGCATAAGGATAAGGGAAGAAAAAACCAAGCATTCAAGGAACCCCAATTCAACTCTTTTACTAATGAAACAAGTCTTCTTCTTCTCACTTAATTCCCTGACAGCAATTTTAAAATAAAAGTAAATGGAGGAAAAACACGAGAATCAAACATCTTGAATCCCATTTCTACCTCTGTCTTCTTCTTTTTCTTTTATTTTTTATTTTTTATTCCCTCTAGCTTCAAATTTCAGCAACCAACCGCCATAAAAGGACAGAAATTTAACATCAAAACACCTTCAAAAAATTACAGTTGAGCACTTACAGTTGCAATACACTTGACAGCTCAATTTCTGTTGTTCAATTATAGTCACTTACAGTTTCACGCAATTTCTTGACAGCTCAAGTATGTATATATATATATATATATACTTGACAGCTCAATTTGCGTCGTCACTTACAGTTGCAATACACTTGACAGCTCAATTTCTTCAATTGTAGTCAACTTGAGCACTTTACTACTTATATAAACTTGAAATTAATGCTGTAAACAGAGAAATAAGGCATTTTAACTCAAGTGGCATAGCATTTTAATTTATAAAGTAATAGCATAGTGAGAACAGAAAAAACGGATGGATCAAGACGTGATACACATGTTCACGAAAGGAAAATAAAGCAACCATTAGTGAATCTCTATGTTAGATATGCACCCCCTTCCGCCCCTTTCCTTTTTTTTTTCTCTATGTTTGCTGAGTGAATCTTATGGAGGCCAGATATGAAAAACCTAAGAATGAACAAAGATTCCACATTTACACTAACTTGCAGTGGTAGTTAATGGTTAACACCCAAAATGAAATGATTACAAAAATAATATTATTAGAGTGAAAAGTGAAGTAGAATCCAAAGACAATGAATAAGAAGCTACATGGTGGCTGCTGAAATTTTAGAACAAACCAGTTAAGTTTTTCCTAAACAGCAGAGAAAACAACCTCAGATTAGCTAAAGTTTTTTTTTTTCCTTTTTTTCTCAAAACAGAGACATAGTAACTTTCAACATATCCATCTTAACCTCTGAACTACGGAAATTAAAACACTTTTTTCCCAACCACATTGATGAAACCTAAACCCAAAAATTCATTTCAATACCAGGAATTAGGTCAGACGAAAAATCAGTCCATACCCTTTACCATATCTGGGAAATTTGTGAAGTTCAGATGCTCTGTTCCTGGTGGTGCTGCGGAAGAGTGAAGACTTGTCGAAGTTGAAGGATCTGGGGAGGAAAACAAAAAATAAGTGAGAATCACTGCAAGCCATAACAGTCATTCACCCAACTCAAAACCCACCATTGTGCCTAAATCCCTTCCCCTAATCCAACATTACAGCAGAAATTTGTTTACCCCAACACCCCAGACTTCAAATTAGACACACAACCCTACAGAAAACAGTCGAGCCACAACTTCTGACCACAATAAACAAGGAAAAATTGTTAAATGAAAGTTTATCTAAGATGATGAGCTTCAATTGCCAAGATCGTATGGATGAACTTCATAGTGGGAGGGAATAGATCTAGTTTGAAGGCTGATTTCCTATAGGATGAAGATTTCGAACAACCAATCTGAAAACCACAATCAAATCCAATCTCTCGCAACATCCCTCCAATCTTTCCTTCTGAAATTTGAAATTTCCATCTTCATTTCCTCTATTTTCCTTCCCCAAAATCAATCAAGATAAATGATTTGATGACAAAATCCTTCACCAGCTATGTCTATCAAAAAACAGAAGCCTTGCAAGATCTGTCAAAGGAGACAGTAGATCTAGAAATGGGGATGACTCAAACGGACCAAAATCTCTGCTAATTTCTCTGGAATCTGAATCTTTAATTGCTGGGTTTTTCCAAAATGCTGCCTCCTGGTGTCCATCCTCCGCTTGCCGCCGTTCTCGATCCACGGGAGGAAGTCGCCCGCACTCCGCCAGAGATTCCTCTGCTGCTGCTTCAGATCTGCTGTCGTCCCTATCGGAGTCCACCTTCCGACGTCCGTTCGAGTAATTCTTCATATTGTTAGGGTGGCAATCGATTATTTCTTCTACGTCTTCTTCAATTTCCACCGCTATTTCTTCAATTCCTCCCTCATCGAAAAAATCTTCATCTCTGTGGCTAAGAGGAGGGGGCCGAAGAAGGAAAGAGGGAGAGGAAGGAAGCACTCCTTTTCTTCTTCTTCTTCCTTTCTTGACGGTAGAAATAAACAGTTTACATTTAGATTGTACTATACATAGTTTGAAAGCCTCTGCTTTTCTTTTATCAAAAACGTTTTCAAAGTGTTTTTAAGAATAAAAAAATATACAATTGAAAACAAAAGTATTGTTAGAAATATAAAATAAAAAAAATGATTAGGGAAAGGAGGGTCTGGAACGGTGGAATTAATTTCCTTGGAGGAATAATTTGCAAATTTTGCAAAATAAAATAAATAAATGACTATTGTAGCGAAAAATGTAAATACCCTATAGTATTTTAGGGAGAGGGGGTGCTGGGGGAAGATATTTGAGTAATCCTTTTTTTCCTTTTTAATACTTTCGGTCATAAAAATAAAAACTGAAAAACATTTTTGATTCTCTTTATTAGATCCAAAAAGTTTAATCTTTGTGTTGAAGTACTTCTTGATAAAGCTTAATCTATATGACTAATAAAAAAAAGTGAACTTTTGCAAGTAGCTTTTGTGTGTGTGTGTGTGTGTGTCTATATATATATATATATATATATATATATAAGGGTGCTAATAAAAAAAAGTGAACTTTTGCAAGTAGCTTTTGTGTGTGTGTGTGTGTGTGTATATATATATATATATATAATATATATAAGGGTGCTATAGTAACATTGTTAAAAGTTATAAGGTAAAAGATAATTACGAGAGAGTTTAGGTGACATTGTTAAAAGTTGTTGATAGGAAGACAAATATAAGTGTGTCTTAGTGGCATTGTTAAAAGTTATGGATTACAAAAATATATAAGGGTGTCTTAGTGACATTATTAAAAGTTATATCCTAAGAAAAATATAAAGTTGTGTTAGGAACATTGTTAAATTTATGGACAAAAATAAAAATAAATGGTGTCTAAATGATAATGTTAAAAGTTATTGACTAAAATAAAATTATTTTAGTCATTTTAGTTGATACAGATAGATTTGTTGTTCATATGAAATTATTTCACAAATATATATATATATATATATATATCAAACGATATAGACTAAAAGATAGATGTTAGGGTGTCTTAGTGGCATTGCTAAAAATTATGGACTAAAAGAAAATTATAAGGGTGTTTTAGTAATATTGTTAAAAGTTATGGGCAAAAAGAGAAACGCAATGATGTTTTAGAGACATTGTTAAAAGTTATGGACTAGAAAGAAAATATGAGGGTGTCTTAGTGGCATTACTAAAAGTTATGTATTAAAAGAAAAATAAAAAGGTGTTTTAGTAACATAGTTAAATGTTATGGACTAAAATAAAAACAGTAGGGTGTGTTAGTGATAATATTAAAAGTTATGGACTAAAAGGGTATCTTAGTCATTTTTGTAGATACAATTAGTTTTCATGTAATATGAAATTATTTCCCAAATATATATAACAAGAGATACAACTGAAGTTGGCTCTTAATACAAACTGAAGTTGTCTCTTAGTGACACTGGTAAAATTTGTGGACTAAAAGAAAAATATAAGGGTGTTCAATGACGTTGTAAAAAGTTATGGACTAAACAAAAAATATAAGAGTGTCTTAGTAATATTGTTAAAAGTTATATAGTAACAGAAAAATATAAGGGTGTCTTAGTGATATTGTTAAAAGTTATGTGTTAAAAGAAAATATAAATGTGTTTTAGTGACATTATTAAAAGTTATGGACTAAAACAAAGTGCATTAAGTGGTATTGTTAAAAGTTATGGGCTAAAAGAGAAATATAATGGCGTATTATTAACATCATTAAAAGTTATGGGTTAACAGAAAAATATAAGGGTGTCTTAGTAATATTGTTAAAAATTAGAAAAATAAAAGAAAAATATAAAGGTGTCTTAGTGATATTGTTAAAAATTAGGAAAATAAAAGAAAAATATTTAGTGATATTGTCATATATATATATATATATATATATACTAAAAGACAAATGTTAGGGTGCTTTATTGGCATTGCTAAAAGTTATGGAATAAAAGAAAAATCTAAAGGTATTTTAGTAATATTGTTAAAATTTATGGCTAAAAGAGATATTCAAGGGTGTCTTAGTAACATTGTTAAAAGTTATGGGCTAGAAGGAAAATATATTAGTGTATTAGTCATATTGTTCAAAGTAATAGATGAAAAGAAAAATATAAGACTGTCTTAGTGAAATTATTAAAAGTTATACTGTTGTTCATATAAAACTATCTTGATGACGTTGCTCGATGTTTATGAACTAAAACAAAAATAGTAGGGTGTTTTACTGACAACGTTAAAAGTTTTCAGACTCAAATAATTTTAGTAGATACAATTAGTTTGGATGTTCATATGGAATTATTTTCTTTATATATGTATATATATTACGAGATGTGGATCCGACAGAAAACAACTATTAGGGTGTCTTAGTGACAATGATAAATTTGAGACTGAAAAAAATATAAGAGTGTTCGGTAATATTATAAAAAGTTATGGACTAAATGAGAAATATAAAAGGGTCTTAGTAATGGACTAATGGAAAAATATAATGGTGTCTAATTGAAATTAATAAAAGTTAAATGCTATAAACGAATTAATATAAGGGTGTTTTATAGACATTATTAAAAGTTATGGACTACAAGAAAAAAAAATAAGAGTGCCTTAGTAACAACTGTTTAAAGTTATGGGTTGAAAGAAAAATATAAGGGTGTCTGAGTAAGAATTAGTGTAAAATCAATGGGCTAGCAAAAAAATATGTGTATCTTAGTATATGTTGTTAAATATTATGAGTTCAAAGAAAAATATATGGGTGCCTTAGTAATATTATTAAAAGTTATAGACTAAAAGAAGAAAAAAAAAAATAAGGGTGTGTTAATAACATTGTTAAAACTTATGAGCCAAAAGAAAAATATAAGGGTGCCTTAGTGACAATGTTTAAAATGTATGGACTAAAAGAAAAAAGGGTGCCTCACAAACATTGTTAAAAGGTATGGGCTAAAACAATAATATAAGGGTCTCTTAGTGACATTGTTAAAAGTTTTGGACTAAAAAAAAATTTATTATAGTTATTATAATAGATAAATACTTTTAATTAATTCAAGTGTACTCATAAAAATTTTGGTTGCTCTGTTAAGGCATTATTATGTTAACAATGAGGTCTCGATTTCAAGACTTAGCTCAGCCATTTTTTGGATTATTAAATCAAACTGACGAGTAGTTAACTACAATTGAAACACTTAAATAACTAATGTTGGAATTGGTGCATTTGGTAAAACAATATGTCTCTCTCCAAGAGGGCATGGTTTCGAACCTCACTTCCACCAATTTTTATGCATATATTTTTCCTCTAACAGCAGACCTTTACTGACGAGAATTTGTTGTCACTATAAATAAATGTTTTAGTGACGACAAATTGTTGTCACAATATTGCTAAATGCATGCTTTTACTGACGAAAATAAGTTTCGTCACTAATTGTCGTCACTAAATGTCTTCAAACTATTGACGAAACTCATTTTCGTCACTAGTTTCGTCACTAAATGTCATGAAATAGGCGGGAAGGGTTGGCGCCAACCATATAGTGACGACTTGGTGACGACTTTTATATCTCGTCACTAAAACTCCCCGTTTTGACGAAATTCTGTTGACGACTTCGATTTTCGTCACTAATAAGGGTCTTTACTGACGACTTCCCCTGACGACAAAAAAATTTTCGTCACTAATGCCCATTTTTCTTGTAGTGTTACCGGAGCCGGCTGAATAATTTCAATCAACTCTATAGGCCATTCCACGAAAAAGGACTTGGCCATTCCCACTGTTGCAGCCTCTTCCTCAGGAAATGGCAGCGGGGCACAGTCATCATAGGAAATTTTAATTGTGACCCTCGCGCAACCTTTCCTAACCTCGCGCCCGTGGTGCTTGCTTTGCTTATAAATATTTCCTTTTGCCACAAGCTTACGCCGCGTTTTCGAATCCTCATGAAGGAACAGATGGCATTCACACCCGTCCTAAGATAATAGGCAAGCGAATGAACATTAGTCAACTATTAAGAATAACTTAACAAAGCACTGTAATAAAGGAAAAAAAAAATTTGAAGTATTAAAAGAAGCCGTCTAATTTTATTTACCTTGTATTCGCCTAAAGCACCGCCGTCAGAGGCTTTGATCGGGTCCGTAGGTGCAACATGTAGCATCTCCAAATCGGGCAACCTTGTAGGTATCAGAGGAGAAACAGGGCTCACAGGGGATACAGGGACCGCTCCGGAGGTCTCTGGGTGCAAGCTCTCATCCGGGGCATTATTCATGACGGTGGCTTTTAATGTATCATAATCGGTTCCCATCTTACCACATATAACCCCAATCATCATCTTCAGCTGTGTCTGACATTCATCTAGTTGGGCAGTGGTTTTCTGGAGCTGTCGCTTAGTTAAATCAAGTTCCTCTTTAAGCGACGGCTTTGTTTTCTGTGGGAAAACCTCTGTGATGCGTGCCCGCGTAGAATGGCCGCGATAACGACCGGGGTGATCGCGCTTGCCCGTTGCAATGACAAGAATGTCATTCCTACCCTCTGCAACGGTCTCCCCTTGGGACTCGCGGGAACATAGATTTTCCTACACATGTTGCCAAATATAGTAAATGTAAATAGATCAATTAAATATAAATAAATACACATATACAGAGATTATTCATTTATGTATATAAATTTTAAATATAAAATTGATAACCATAATTATAAAATATAAATAAATACACATATATACAAATTAGTCATTTATTTACTTTACAGTGACAACTAGATAATAATAATTTGATATAAACATTTAATGACAACCAAATTATTAATTAGCATTTCATCATAGATATCTAGTAATAAATAATCAGTTATAATAAAAATTCTATACACATAGACTTTAAATATTAAAATAATTGAAACATAAGAAAATGTATGGTGCAAAACTTACAATTTCCTTCGCTACACGCCCAGCCTCTGGCGTGAAGTATTCCCCTTTTTTGTTCGTATGGGCATGTATCCAAAGGTCATGACGGCCTGGCCCTGAATAAGAATCCTCGCCTTCTTCTTCGGACTGACCCTCCTCTGAAGGCTTCTTTCCGGATGCACTGACCTCCTCGTCATGAAACTGCTGCTTCAGCAGTTGGTAGCCACCGCGAGATAAGTTATGGTAGAAAGCATTTAAATTGGCATTCTTTTGCGCTTTTCCACGAATGGCCTAGAGAGAAATATAATGAAAAAATTATTATCCCTAAACTGAGCAATTTCAAATATACAAATAGAAAAAGGAAATCAAATTTAAAAAAATATACCTGCCATTCTTCTGTCTCGCGGCTAGCCGTGAACTTAATCCATGTCTCCCTAGGGATAAATTTATATTCCAAACATGGGTCCCTACCCTTCATGGGACCATGTACATATTTCCCTAAATAGGATTTGAAATCTTTCCACCGTTTACCGGCATAACTAATCCACTTTTCTTCGAGTTCTTCGGTGGACTCGAAAACAAATAATGCCTACAGTGAAAATTAGGAGTAAAATTTAGTGAGGAATTTGAGTTAAAGTGTATGGAAGAATTAAGAAACAAAGAATGCATTATAATTAAAGAAAATACCCGTATTTCCATCCAAACTCTCTTCTTGAGCTCCGCGGGAACTTTCGGCCATGATTCATATTCCACTAAGTCCACTTTGCTCCGGGCCGTATATGCCACAAAGGTAATCCACTGTACATGATGTACTCTAGGCTCGAGCCCGGAATCAAAAGAAATGTCAAGAGTTTCCCCATTCTTTCGCATTTCCAATAGGTCATTGCAATTTGTGGGCCCTCTAACTCTACTAGATTTAGTAGAAGAACCATCTCCATGCTCCGTATTGCTTTTTCTTTTTCGGGCCATTGAAAGTACCTTAAACTTCATTTACATAGAAAGAGAATTCAATATAACATATATGCAATGACAACAAAAGCTTTAATGTCAAATACAAGAATGCTTGTAATGTTGAAAAAAAAGTGGTACATTCGCAAAATTCGCTCCTACAAATACACAATTACCATTAACCAAATTAAACCAAATGAGGGCCAAAAAAAAGTCCGTTTATAAAGGGGACCATTGATAAAGTAATTCACATTTCACACACCAACAACTAATGTGGAAAAAAGGCAATGTACATTCGCAAAATTCACTCCTAAAAATCCACAATTACCATTATCCAAATTAAACCAAATGAGGGCCAAAAAAAGTGGACTTCTCAAGGGTACCATTGATAAAGTACTTCACATTTCACAACCAACAACTAATGAGAACATTCATTCATTTCTACTAAAGGAATAACATTTCACAAAGTGGAATCAACAACAAAGCATTTTCCTCATTATCACTAAAGGTGGAACACTAAATCGAATAAAAACCGAAATCAAACACCAATGTTCTAAAATTAAGCAAGCAAAACCGAAATAATCATTTGAGTTTCTCATTTTCAAAAAAAAACCCGAATTTCAAAGGGTACCTAATGAACATTAATCAAACCCTAGGTTCTCAACTTATGTAGGACAAAACACTCAATTCAACAACCAAACCAAATGCTACAAACAATCAATAAATCCAAAAACTTTCCAAGCTTTCATCACAAGAGTTAAAACCGAAATCTACCATAAATATCAACCAACAAAATCCTAGTGCAATGGTAAGCATTTGCAAAATGTAAGGTTAAATACACAAAAGTTTAAAATGAAAGCATAGAAGGTGGAACCTTTTGGTTGAACTAAAAAAAAATCCAAGCTTTAATGGAGATGGAAGGCCGACCGATGGTGAATGCTTGGGCAGCCGAACAATCGGAGAATGCTTGGGCAGCCGACGGATGATCGGAAGGTGGAGGAGGTCGCCGGCGATGGGAGAAGCGGCAAAGAAGACGAACGGCCGCGGGAAGAAGATTCGGGAAACAGGGGCAGTGAAGGGGAAAAGAAGGAAGAAGAAAGGAAGTGAATGAGGGAGGAAATGAAAAAGCACAAAATTTGAATTATAATTAATAACCGGGCTCAACCGCAGTTGAAAGTATACTTTCAACTGCGGTTCAACCTCGAACCCCCGTTGAAAGTATACTTTCAACTGCGGTTCAACCTCGAACCCCCGTTGAAAGTATACTTTCAACTGCGGTTCAACCTCGAACCGCAGTTGAAAGTACCTTGAACCGCCGTTGAAAGTATACTTTCAACGGCGGTTCGAGGTTGAACCGCAGTTGAAAGTATACTTTCAACTGCGGTTGAACCATGAACCGCGAACCGCAGTTGAAGGTACACTTTCAACTGCGGTTCAATGTTGAACCGCCGTTGAAAGTGTACCTTCAACTGCGGTTCGAGATTGAACCGCGGTTGAAAGTCCGCACATTTTTTCTCGGTTTAAGTAGAAAAATTGGAGCCAATTCCCGCGCGGTCATATTTTAATATTAAATTTTTTTATTTTCCATTTTCAAAAAACTATTCCCACAATTTGTTAAATATAATAATACATACCCAGATTTTGTATATTTATTAATTATGTACACAATCTCGACTTTTATTAACCATTTCATAATTAAATTTCAAATTTTAATTGAACCACATATTTGCATTTAAATTTCCCGCGCGTGCTACTACACGTACAATAATTATTGGTCAAACATAAAAATTAATAATTTCGTAACTTTAATACATGTAAGAGCCAAGAAAGTAATAAGCTTCATTATGTTCCCTAAAATTCCTACTTTTTCGACTTGGCGAACGGGATAAAAAAATCAAATCCACAAATGCATTAGGTACGTATAGTAATATAAAAATTAATTAATAAAATTTAAGTGGCCGAAAAATTTTTTTGCTGAAAGTCATTAGGACTTTATGAGCATTATTTGAAATTAGCTAGAAGTTTGACTTTTAGACTTTTAAATACTTAGAAGATGAAAATTGGTCAAATGAAATTAGAATGATATTTTAAATATGCTAAGACCAATTTTGAAGTTAAAATACTCAAGAAAAGATGAGTTAGGCAAAATAGAGAAAAATTTGAGAAAATTTGAAATTTGCATTTGATTGATGAGTCTTTGAGTGATATAATCCTAGAATGCCATGTTTTAGAGTTAAAATGATGCAGTAGGATCTATGTCATCTTTGGTATCTTGAAATTCTTGCACATGTTAAAATGGTTGAAAATTTTCATTTCAAGATAGCAAGAATTAAGCATGTTTGCATTACATAAAAATGGTTGACCAAGTGGTTGACTTTTTAAATATACATGCTTTAGCTTATTTGAGAGTTTAAGAATTAACTTATTGATAATTTGAAGTTGCTCACATGAGAAAATTAAGGATATATGCTTCAAAATGGCAAGCTTCAATTGAAAAAACTTGACCAAGTAGTTGACTTTGAAAATATGAATGCTTTGGATTGTTTGAATCTTTATGCATAACTACTTGAGCCTTTGAAGGTGCTTGGATGATATATAAAATGCTTGATAGAAACTTGAATTTAGCAACTTTCAAAATTCAAAGCTTAATATAATTAAGCTTGAAAAACGTTGACCTATAGGTTGACTTTGCACATATGCATGATTTGAAATGTTTCATTCCTTTGAATGTCAAAGCGAAAATCCAGGAAAAGGGTGGTGCTTCACTATATATCTATTTCCATCTTAAGAGTCACCGCGGTTAATTTATGAAAATTGGGAAAAAAAACTTAATAGAGAGTAGGGTTTAGGGTTTAGGGTTTAGAAAATGATATGAAAATAGAAAATTCATGAGTAGCGCGGGAATTGGCTCCAAAAACTAATTTTCTACGGCGGTTCAACCGAGAACCCGCCGTAGAAAGTATTTTCTACGGCGGTTCATGTTTGAACCGCCGTAGAAAGTTTGATTTCTACGGCGGTTCAAAGTTGAACCGCCGTAGAAAAGTAGTTTTTGGAGCCAATTCCCGCGCTACGTACGTACGCATGGATTTTCTATTTTTTTTTACCAAATTCAAAATACATTATATATATATATATATAAGAATTAATTATAAAAGTTGTCTTAAAGTATTCAATTATTCAAATGAAAATATTTTATTTATGTAGTGGAAATTTACAAGATATCGAGAGCATAGAGGATCGAGAGAGTTGGATATATATGATGTGCATCAAGAGGGGAAAGGAGAAAAGCGAAAGATGTATATATATATATGTATGTATAAACATATATGTATATATATATGTTTGTAAATTAATGAAATCCAGTGTTTATTTAATTTTTTTCGGCCACTTAACTAATATTAATTAATTTTTATATTACTATACGTACCTATAATGCATTTGTCGAAAAAGTAGATATTTAACGGAACATAATGAAGCTTATTATTTTATCGTCTCTTACATGTATTAAATTTACGAAATTTTTAATTTCTATATTTGACCTATAATTAATAAATATACACAATCAGGGTATGTATTATTATACTTACAAATTTGTGAGATTAGTTATTTGAAAAATGGAAAAAACAAATTAATATTGAAAAAAGAATCCACCGCGGTTCACGAGTGAACGCCGTTGAAAGTGGACTTTCAGCGGCGGTTAAACATTGAACCGCCGTTGAAGTTACACTTTCAACGGCGGTTCAACGTTGAACCGCCGTTGAAGTTACACTTTCAACGGCGGTTCAATGTTGAACCGCCGTTGAATAGACGACCCGGTTAATTAAAGTTCAAAATTTTTGAACGTTCTTTTCCTCCCTCATTCTCTTCCTCTCCATTCCCATTTTTTCCCCTGCATTTCCCCTGTTTCCCGAACCCGCTGACAAGTAATTTATAAAGAGTTAAATATAAAATAAAAACAAAATGAACTGCGTATAGATTTCCCTGGAAATTTTACCGAAGTACTACTCCTTGGAAGAAAATAATAATAATAATACAAGAAACATTTATTCATAAATGAAAAACAAGGAAATCTATTTTCCGGAAAATTTGACAAAGTCTCCCCTATAAATGTAACGTACTCCCTGTAAATTCGATGCACATATACTTCAATACTTCACTAAAATTCCAACTATTTCGAATAATACGGAATTCAGTTTCAAATCACTTCAGACAGAATCTCCTCTGCTTGTTTTTTACCAAAACACAAGTGCAATTTAAGATCAGCACATAAGTTTCACACAATTTCAAAAAATAACATATTCATTTATAAACAGTTCCGCATATGAAGTCCCTGGAAATTTTGTCCCTTGATTGCGCGGCTTCATCCGAGGTGTGACCTGTTTCAATCCCACAGTACGAAGGATAAAAATAAATGTTGTTAAAAATTTATTGAATCCTCTCTTCATTAAAATCAAAGAAACATATACAAATACACAAACACACATACACACCCACGGGAATTGAAGTTTAATAAAAACAAACAATATACCTGAAAATGATTCTTAACTTATTCTCTTTCTCTTAAGGGACACTTGATCCTCGAACCATAATCCTTCGCTGTGGTCATCACGAAGTATGTATTTATCAAGTTCCCTATCTTCCTCATCTGCTCTCGGTTCAGGTAACCCACTAGAGAAAGGGCCAGCCTCATGAAGCCCTTCTTCTGTATCTATCCCTTCCACACCGTGATGTTGTTTACCATGAAGAACAACAGACCAATGTTCGTCGCAAGGATCGGTGATATAAAAAACTTGTTTCGCCTGCGATGCAAGTATAAATGGTTCCCCCTTGAAACCCTCCCGATTGAGGTTGACCAAGGTAAAACCCAATGGATCATCAGTTCGAACCCCACTATTGTTATCAACCCATTTGCAGCGAAATACAACTACTTTGAAACAAACATAGTCAATCTCCCAAATATCTTCGATCACCCCGTAATAAGCCATGCTTGCATACAATGGATTTTTATCCTTCCTGCTAGAAACATGTAAAGCCTCTGAGATTAATGTAACACCACTGTTTTGTGCCGTACTCTTCTCATCTTGTCTCTTAGTAGCAAATGAATATCCATTTATGTCATAGCATGAAAATGCTCGTACCGCAGGGCTGGGCCTAAATGCCAACCATTTCAATGTCTCCGAAACGTCTTTGCCCAGGACAGCATTACCAAACCAATAGACAAATGTCCGAATATGTTCATTGAGCACACGTTGATCCGTCCAAGCAGGATAAGACGTTCTTATTGACTGTATGTGGTCTGTCACATAGGGCGCAACTTCTTCAGAATTGCGCAGAATGTAGAGATGCGCCTTCATTAATTCAACATTAGACGGCAAAAAAATTTTTCCTCCCCTTTGCCCATACCTGTAATCCTCCCATCGTGCCGATTCTTAGATATTCCAATGGATGCGGTCCCGGCCAAGTACTCAGTGCAAAACTCAATTACCTCCTCAGCTATATAACCTTCAACAATACTAGCATCAGGACGACAACGATTCTTCACATACCCCTTATATACTTTCATATATCGCTCGAATGGGTACATCCATCGCAAATGAACAGGCCCGCAGATTTTTATCTCTCTGACCAAATGAATCACCAAATGCACCATAATATCAAAGAAGGCGGGTGGAAAATACATTTCTAATTGACAGAGGACAACAGTTATTTCATCTTGTAGCTGATCAAGTCTTTCGCGCGCGATAACCTTGCTACATATAGCATTGAAGAAGAAACAAAGTCTTGTTATACTGGACTTAACATGCTTGGGCAATATCGAGCGAATAGCTACAGGCAACAATTGCTGCATTAAGGCATGGCAATCATGAGACTTCAAACCAACCAGTTTTAAATCTTTCAAGGAAACAAGTCTGCTTACATTTGAAGAATATCCAGATGGAACTTTGATGCTACGCAAACTTGAACACAGTTGTTTTTTCTCCTTTCTGGACAAAGTGTGACAGGCAGGGGGTAGATATGTGCGTTGTCCTCGAGCTACCGGTGCTAAATTTGCTCTTATGTTCATATCAACCATATCAAGTCTCGCGTTATAACCATCCTTAGTTTTACCAGGGATGTTCAAGAGCGTACCTAAGAGGCTTTCGCAAATATTTTTCTCAATATGCATAACATCGAGACAATGTCTGACATCCAAGTTCTCCCAGTATGGAAGTTCAAAAAATATGGATTTTTTCTTCCAACAACCTGTATCATTGTTGCTGGACTCCGAAGTTTTACCAAACTCAACATTAATGTCCGTCACACGAGCTTTCACCTCTGGCCCGCTCAAGGGTTCTGGAGCTTTTCTGAACTCTTGGAATCCATTGAATGCTCTTTTCATACGGCGATACGGATGAGTCTCGGGAAGAAATCTGCGATGCCCAAGGTATACTGTCTTCCTCCCATGTGCAAGCTGACAAAAATCTGTACTCTGCTCACATATTGGACATGCTTTATGCCCTTTAACAGAGTACCCAGACAAGTTTCCATAAGCAGGAAAATCATTAATGGTACAGAACAACATGGCACGTAATGTGAACATTTCTTCACGGTAGGCATCAAACACAGGTGCGCCTTCATCCCATAACTTTTTCAAGTCTTCAATAAGAGGAGCAAGATACACATCGATGTCATTTCCTGGTTGCCGTGGGCCTGAAATCATTAGAGACATAAGTATGTACTTGCGCTTCATACACAAGTAAGGCGGCAAATTGTAAATAACCAACATCACCGGCCATGAGCTATGTGTGCTACTCAGACTGCCAAACGGGTTCATTCCATCAGTACACAGACCAAGCCTCAAATTTCTTGCTTCTCCCCCGAAAGAAGGATACATTGAATCAATCTTTTTCCACTGATCTGAGTCTGATGTATGCATTATCACCTTGTCATCATCACTGGGAATACACCGATCTGAATGCCATGTCAATAGTTTTGCATCTTTTTCATTAGCGAACAACCGTTTAAATCTCGGTATTATAGGAAGATACCACAGAACCTTAGCCGGCGACCCCTTCTTTTGCGCATCAGAACTGTCTTCAACAGCATCACACAGCTGCTTGTTTTTGTATCGGGGAGTGTTACACTTAGGACATCGCAATAAATCCTTATACTCATTCCTGTAGAGGACGCAATCATTTGGGCAAGCGTGGATCTTCTTATACTCCATACCCATTGGACACAACATTTTTTTCGCCTCGTAAATTCGATCTGGAAGTTCATTATCTTCTGGGAGCATATCTTTCAATACCCTCAATAAGGCTGTAAAACTAGTATCTGACCACCCATTTGCCGCTTTCAAACTAAACAACTTCAAAACACTAGACAATCGTGTATATTTACTGCAACCCTTGTATAGAGGCTTCTCATTGTCACCCAAAATCGAAGCAAGAACTTCCGGTTTATCAGCAAAATCCTCGGCCACATCCTCAATCATGGCATCTAATCGATCTCTAGTAATCGCATCATCTCCTTTTGCATGAGATTTTCTTTGCTCAGGTAAACCATCAATACTTTCACCATGCCAAATCCACAGTTTATAAGAAGGATCAAACCCGTGCCGATATAAATGGAATCTTATTGTATCTGAGTTATCAAACCGCGCCCATTTTTACAAGCTTTGCACGGACAATGAACGTACTTTGTATTCTTATAAGCGAATTGAATGAAATTCTCAACTTCTCTCGCATAAGAATCGGAGGTCCGATCACCACAGAACAAGATATTTCGATCCATGTGTAACTAAGACCTTGAAATAATTAAAAATACCAAATAATAATTCAACAAACAATGTACAAAGTATCAAGTTGCATGCTTGTCTTAGCACATGTCATAATACTTATGTTAGTCATATATGTGCAAAACTACTATAATACCTCAATGAAAAAAATAATGCAATGACAACACATGCGCAATAGACATAATCGAATGAAGAAGAAACTCTAAGTTTTTCATTCATGCATTTCGTCAAACACATAAAATGCATAAAAAAATAATACACACTCTAAGTAGTGCTAATTATATGAACATCATCCATTAAAAATCAAACACTATAAATCAAATTACATCACCGAAAACTACATAGTATAACTAAATAGGGTTCCACACTACTAAGGTTCGCCACATACATGGAATATATGCAACTTTAATTTTCATTGGGTATCAGCTACCATAAATAAAAATAAATGCTATAGGATGACATATCTAAAGTACAAGCATAAGAAATTACTGGAAAATTTTACAAGTTTCTAACCTTTAGGTGGTAAATTTTAGCTCCAAATGACGATTCTTTAGGTTCAACGTGCAAAACCGTAGTAGAAATTTGGAGACAGACACTCTCGGGCGCGATATGGGAATACACGGTATTATTTAGGTTTTAATATATATACACGTCAATACTACGGCGGTTGGAGGGAACCGTGGAAAGTCCACTTTCCACGGCGGTTGCACTCCAACCGCCGTAGAAAGTCCCCTTTCTATGGCGGTTTGTCCCAACCGCCGTAGAAAGTCCGTTTCTACGGCGGTTCATTTTTAAACCGCCGTAGAAAGTCCTGTTCTACGGCGGTTCATTTTTAGACCGCCGTAGAAAGTCCGCATTCCTTTTATTACTGCGGTTTTCTATTTTCCGCCGTTAATTCGCAGCCGTTAAAGCTCCGTTTTGTAGTAGTGACTCTGTATATTCTCAGTAAGTTCTGGTGCGAACCAGACAGGCATCTCGCTCCCGACTCCCGCCCAAACAGGGAGGTCGGGGCTGGGATGTCACACATTGGGACAAAGGTCAAACTCTCTTATAAACACAGGTGGGTTGATAATATTTAAGCCTATTAAATACTCCATATGGATCATATGTGTTTTTTTTTTTTTTTGAGACGGAATTTACGTACTATATTAGTGCTGTTGGAAAGCGCCCAACAACGTTCGTGATACAAAAGCGGGGTGACCCCCAAAAGTAGTCAGGCTGTGGCCCAATGCTGCCAAATATGGATCATGTGTTTGTTCATGCAAGTTGCAACTCGATCTGCCTAATATCTTAATTAGCGTTACAGAGTCAAGTTTAATACAAATAATCCAGAGGCAAACATCTCAGAATCCCCTTGTGATTTTCGAAAGTTATGGATAACCCCTTATATTGAAAATGTTTCAGATGACCCCTTTGTACTTTTTCAAAATATGTAACGTTAAAGTTTCAAGGGTTAATTTTTTGAATTTACTCTTTTTTTAAAATTTATTTAAAACTTTTCTAAAAAGTTCACAATTAACCCTAAACCTTCCATTTCTTCCCCATTTACACAGCCTCCATCAGTTTCTCTCTCTCTCTCCCTCTTCCATAAACCCCCTTCCCTCTTTCCCGAACGACTGGGCCGCCGGAGACTGGAGACCCGGGCTCCCTCCGCACCTGAGAGAGCATGGTGACGAGCTTCATGGCGTAGATTTGTTCCTCGGACGACGTTGATTCGTCGCCACGACTACATATGGCTCTTCATCGATGTTGTTGCGGGAGAAATTGTACTTCCGATCTGGGTTTCTCCCTCTTCGTTGTTGCGGTTCTGATATGGGTTTCTTCCTATTCGTCGTTGCGGTCCGCTTCGTCATGGTTCCATTCTTCATCCTTCACTATCCAAGTCCGGTTACAGAGCATTTAGTGATGCCCTCGTCTGAGATCGATTGCTCTTCTTTTTGGAGGGTTTGATGTCTTTGATTTTTAGAGCTGGAAATTATTTTGGTTAACTTGCTACAGAAAAAGAGAGATTTTTAATTGATTTAATTTTAGACCTGAGATTTTTCATCAACATGGCATGTGGTGTTTTCTTTTGTAATCTACATTCTTTTTTCTTCCCCCAATCATGAACATGTTTTGTCTGACCCTTATTGTTTTAGACGGGATAAAAAAAAGGTAATCGGGAGGACACAATTTGTTTTATTTTGGTCTTGAGTGTTGGTGGTGAAGTCCGGCAGTTATGGCGGAATTCCAACAGTCATGGTGGAACTCCGGCAATAATGGTGGAAATTTGGCAGTCATGGAGTTTTAGTTAAGGAATTTTAATTAAGGAAATGAATTAAAAAAATAAAAAGTGAAGTCATAATTAAGAAATAAAAAGAAAGTAATTATGATTTGTAAATGAAAAGGAAAAGGAAAGCAGTTTTACGTTTTAATTAATTTAGAGGAAATTAAATATTTAATTAATTAAATATAAAATACAAATATTTACATTTGTATAAATATTTTTAAGGATAACTATGTTATTTGCTTTAGAGATAGACATGACATCTTATTAGTAAGGGTAAAAATGTCATTTTACTAATAAAGTTAAGAAAAATCGTTGACTTTTTAGTTTGACTGTTAAATATTACAAAAATTTCAAACGTTACAGATTTTGGAAAAGTACAAGGGGGTCATTTCAAACATTTTTCCAACATAGGGGATTATCCATAACTTTCGAAAATCACAGGAGGTTATGAGGTGTTTGCCCATAATCCAGAGTGAAATTCTTTTATCCTATATTTTTGTCAAAATTGCAGCTTTTGACATTGTACTTTAGAAATTCATTTTTATCATCTTACTCTGAAAATACGGAGCAGACACTCCGTTAGACCAATCCGTTAAGTGCTTGACGGTAGGGTTGAACGAAAATATTCACGACTCTGATCCGAAATTTCGGATCAATTCGGATATGTAATCTGCGGATTAAAATCGGTTTTGGATTTTTTTTTTTTTTGCATAATCTGAAATCAATCCGTGGATAATCCAAAACCGATCCACGAATGTCAAACTAGATTCTTATAAATATTTAAAACTTCATTTTTTTTAAAAAAAACAAAAAGCACTATTTCAGATAAAAACCAACCTGATCTGATCCGAAACCTCAGCCTCGGATTCAAATCCGAAACCGATTCGAAACTTTAGTTTCGGACCAGATCAGGTCGGTTTCGGATCAGATAGCTGTATTGTTCAGCCTTCGCCTACTTGACGGAAGCCTTTTTTACAATGGCAAAATTGTCTAATTGAATATTCCTTTGTATTACGAGTAAAATGCATTTTTGATCACTTGACAAAGTTATAATATTTGACACCATTAATTTTCCTATTTATTAAAACCGTTAACTTTCCTTCTCAGTTTCTTTTTCAAAGAGCTTGAAGTTTAAATTAACCTTTCCTCTTCTTTCTTTTTGTTTTTCTTCTTTGTTGTTTTTTCTCTTTTAATTTTTCCAAATGTTGCACTCCATCTTTTGGTAAAAATCGTTTTTTTTTTTTTTTGTTTTGAAACATGGTAAAAATCTGTTTGACTGGTGGGAAAAAACGCCACTACTCTTGAGAGTACAGCCGGATGATTATTTTCATCGTAGCGGCTAAAGCATTGGCTTTCACGTAACAGGTGCAGAATTGGTCCAACCAAACGGGAAAAGACCAAGAAAATAAATAAACAAGTGAAATCCCAACTATGCGTGTCTAATTTCTTAAGGCCCCCTTCATCCGTTCCATAAGAAGAGTTAAGTTTGAAAAATGTATAACTTTTTATAGTTTACAAGGTACTTACAACATCCAAAATAATTAATTTTTATCACTATTGTTTCCACTAATGTCCTTAATTTTCAAAGGTGTGTTGATTGTGAGCCAAGCGTAATATTAATTAGTAAAGATATGAGAAGTAAATAAATTAAAATTTGACTCTTTTAATAGAACGAAGGAAATATATATGATTTTTTTAGGGTTTTGAGAAATTTAATTGTCTTAGAGGAATGATGTACAAGTAAAACTTTATAGCGAATTTTCACAGTAGTTGATATAACAATTATTTACTCTGTTACCCTAGAATAGAATAGTCAACTTGTAAAACTTTTTTTGCTCTTTACACTCTTACTAATATAATAATGTGTAATCTATAATTAATTCATACTTAAGGAAAATTATTAGATACATTCGATCCATCCATATAAATAGTGCAACAAGCCAACCATAGATTAGTGTTCACATTTATGAGCCCCTACATGTACATCACTTTCCCCCCAATATATCACATTACCTTTTGAATATATCTGATTACACCATCCTACAGTGTATCTGATGCACTGAATAATTTCTCCATCTAACTAGGCAAGCAAGCAGCGGGGACTGCTCTACCACCCTGGACATTAGGCAACTCCCACTTACCACCCTAGACAGTAGGCAACTCCCACGGCAATTTAGTGGGATTTTAGCTCAGGATCAAGCCGGACTCCCCTACTTGAGAAAGCTTAAACTATCATAGCACTTTAAAAAAATTTCTGCCTCTGTACTTTCTTTTGTTCTCAACTATGATATAAAAGGGGTTCCTCCCCAGCCCCGGCTGTTTTAATATATATAATAATAAAGGGCTGTTCAAAAGGGGAAATCCGACCCGACCCGAACCGCCCCGATCCGAACGGATCGGATCGATTCGGATCAGTCTGATCCGAAATTTCGGATCAGTTCGGATCGGTTTCGGATCGGATCAGTCTGATCCGAACTGATCCGTTTTTTTTTCTACTTTTGGGTTCCCAGAGCCATTTCTTCTAATTCTCTCACTCAATTACCTGTATACTTGCCGCCCGAGAAAACAAACGTGAGTAGAGCTTGAGGCCACCGAGATCTTGACGAAGACAATGGCGGCAGCAGCTTCAAGGACTTTGTCTGTAGAAAAAGGAAAAAATGAAGAAGTAAAGAATGAAAAGAACAAACCAGTCGAAAGGAGGGAAAGAAGAATGACGACTGACGAGGCTAGGGATGGAGAAAAATTCCATCGAATTCCAATCCAGAAGAAAAGCCACAGAGGGGAGGAAAAGAGGAATGATGAGGCTGGGATGAAAAGAGTTGCTGGGAATTCCAATCAAGAAGAAAAGCCACGGAGAATCGAGATTGTGAGTAAAGAGAGGCTAATTTTTTTTTTTTTTCAAGTTTAGGATCAAAACCGATCCGATCCGAAACCCGTTCTAATCCGCTTGTGATCCGATCCGAAATTTTTGGATTGGGTCGGATCGGATCAGTCGATCCGAGCCGACTTTCGGATCAGGCTGAACAGCCCTAATATATATATATATATATAATGAAATAAAATAAATACGGCTGTTTTAATATATATATATATAATGAAATAAAATAAATAATGATAAATTAAATATTTTATGTATAATAAATTAAAATCTATAATAAATTTTATATTTTTAAAAACTCTTCTAATAAAACACAATTGAGTAGAAACTCTTCTAATATAGAGAAGAAGATTAGAAATTAAGGTATTACTACCATGTAAACATTACGTTAATCACTTTAATGATTCACATTGACATTTCAAAGTGAATACATATCTCTCCATATTATCTTCAACAGATCAAACTCTTGTTTGGTTTACAAATTGAAATCACAATGAATACAAAATGATGATTTAAGGGATCAAACTCTTCTATCATTCCTTCCGTTTCATTAAAAAAAACTTCATTTTAAAAATATTTTTTATTTCAATAAAATAGTTCATTTTCAATTTTTGTACTTCTGATACATTTGCAAATATAATTATGTGTGATTCAAAATTAACTCGGCTACCTTAAAAGTAAGAATATAAATATACTAAATAGTATCAAATCAGTTATTTTAAATGTTATACCTTGATCTCCATACAAAATTATATAAATATAAAAGTGGACTGTTATAGTGAAAAATAGAAAATTTAAATTTGTAAGAGTCATTTTTTTTTGGATCAACGAAATTATATATATATATTAAAGCCCTTGTAGTTTTGGATACCATAAGTCACAAAGAGTAGCAAAAATGGCATATAAGTGGCTGTGGGTATTCTTGATGGCACATTGAGTAGCCAAGTGTCACAAACATTATCCTATCATCATAATAATTTACAATATGTAGGTCCATACTGCAAAATATACTTGTGGATGAAATTCTCTTATAGATGAGATTGCTCCTTTTTCCCTTGCTCTTTCCGAAAAACCACTCCTGAAGTTCCAATCACAATAGCAAACAAACCATTTCTGGCCTCTAACCACACTTTTCCCCAAATGGGATTCCATAATTGCACCGATGCATAAAAAACTTTGCAGATTTTGAGTGTTTTTTGACACTTTTTTTGTAAATTATTATGATGATATGATAATGTTCAGCTGTTTCACCTTAGTATGAAATGCTGTAGTGGTAAGAATGGTTGGGACATCAGTCCTTCACCAGACCCACTTCATGATGCTTCAAGATGATCTTTCGAAAGGCCCAGAATTCGATTTCGCATTGAAGGAGCAAGAGTGCATCTCTCTCGTGAAAAGGTGCAAGAATCTCAAAGAATTCAAGCAAGTTCATGGTCAGATAGTGAAATTGGGGTTAATTTGGAGCTCCTACTGTGCGAGCAATCTCGTGGCGAGTTGTTGTTCCCTTTCGGATTGGGGCAGCATGGACTACGCCTGCTCGATTTTTCATGAAATCGACGATCCAGGTACATTTGAATTCAACACCATTATTAGAGGATGTGTTAAGGAAATGAGTTTAGAAGAGGCTCTGTTTGTGTATGTTGAAATGCATGAGAGAGAGGTGGAACCTGATAATTTCACTTACCCTGTTCTTTTTAAAGCATGTGCTCTTTTGAGAGGAATTAAGGAAGGAATGCAGATTCATGGGCATGTCTTTAAGCTTGGGCTTGAAGAAGATTTGTTTGTGCAGAACAGCTTGATCAATATGTATGGAAAATGTGGGGAGATTAAGAATTCATACTTGATTTTTGAGGAAATGGATCAGAAATCTATAGCTTCTTGGAGTGCAATTATTTCAGCTCATGTAAATTTAGGGATGTGGTCTGAATGCCTTAGGCTTTTTGGTGACATGAATTTGAAAGGTTGTTGGAGGGCCGAGGAGAGTGTTCTTGTTAGCGTACTCTCTGCTTGTACTCACTTAGGTGCCCTGGATTTAGGGAGGTCTGTCCATGGCTACTTACTGAGGAATATGAGTGGCTTAAATGTCATAGTGGAGACTTCCTTGATAGATATGTATGTAAAATGTGGCTTTATAGAGAAAGGGTTGTCTCTGTTTGAAAGAATGGAGGAAAAGAATCAGATGTCCTACAGCGTTATGATTTCGGGGCTCGCATTGCACGGGTATGGCCTTGAAGCGCTAAGGGTCTTCTCAGAAATGGTGGAACAACAGTTGCAACCGGATGATGTTGTTTTTGTGGGAGTTCTTAGCGCTTGCAGTCATAGCGGCCTTGTTGAAGAAGGGCTCGAGTTTTTCGATAGGATGCAATTCGAGCATCGGATAGAGCCAACCCTTCAACACTATGGCTGCATGGTTGATCTCATGGGTAGAGCTGGGATGCTCACTGAAGCTTTGGATCTCATCAAGAGCTTACCGATGAAGCCGAATGATGTATTGTGGAGAAATCTTCTTAGTTCTTGTAAAGTTCATTCTAACATTGAGCTAGCAGAGGTAGCGGCCAGGAATCTGTTCCAACTAAACTGTCAAACGGCAAGTGATTATTTGACATTGTCAAACTTATACGCGAAAGCTCGAAAATGGCAGGAGGTGGCGCGCACCCGAACCAAATTGGCCGATGAGGGACTCAACCAGGAGCCTGGATACAGCTCAGTTGAAGTGCAGAGGAAGGTTCACAAGTTCCTATCACAAGATAAATTACATCCCCAGTGCGAAAGCGTGTACGAGATGCTTCAACAGATGGAATGGCAGCTGAAATTCGAGGGGTATTCTGCAGACACATCACAAGTACTGCTGGATGTAGATGAAGAAGAGAAGAGAGAAAGATTGCGCACTCATAGCCAGAAGTTGGCGATCGCCTTCGCGCTCATACATACGTCACAACATTCTCCGATAAGAATAGTTAGAAACGTTAGAATGTGCAGTGACTGTCACACATACACCAAGTTCATTTCAACAATTTATGAAAGAGAGATTACTGTAAGGGATCGAAATCGGTTCCACCATTTCAAAAATGGAACTTGTTCTTGTAGAGATTACTGGTGAATATAGGATCTTCAACATTTTCTCTTCTGCATTGTTTCTCGCACGTCTCCTGTCTACCTTTGCTAATACTAGTGTTCCAGATAAATGAAACACAGTTCATGAAAGAACACATTTTAAATGACATCTAAGTTATTTCTTCGTTACACAGAACACAACATATTCCTCAGAAAATGTTCCGACTAGCATACATAAATCATTCTCAAAAGTGGTCGGATTCAATGGGAATCAACCTAAATGGTACAACAATGGTTACACCAGGTGTCAGTTTCGTGCTTATTTTGGCAAATGGTCCGATACTATATAAAAGAACGATCTTTAAACTCACTCTAGGTGCACAGATTGTGGTATTCTGCCTATAGATTTGACAGCAAGGTTACACTTCTATTCAATCTTAAGTGAAGAAACAGACGATGTAATTTCTTTTGCTCGTGGATCATTACTCTCGATAGATACACCATTAGGATCCTCCCTCACTAACAAAGCAAGAACATTGAGTGAACTCCAAACCTTGATGACATTCTCACTTGAAGATCCAAGAGTTATAGCAAACACAGCATCAAACCCTCCAGCACCAGGAACACCAGCCAACAAAACTCCTTCCAAATTCATTGTAGCATCCAAAAGCTTTGTTTGCGATTCAGGTTCTATCTGCGAAGTGGTCAAATAGATTACGTACTAAACCGGAAACCAGAACTGAACCACATTATTGAAGCAAGCCCATTGACTAATCTACACATAGTAATATGTGAAGAAAGGGACACATGCACAAAGCACACACAGCCCGAAAAATGATAACATGACAAATATATCGAGCATCTTCAATATAGGCCAATAGATGTGAGTTTACACATTGGCAAAAGCTACACCTACCACTTGTACAAAAAGAAACACATTTTCTAGCTTATATATTATCAATTTTATGTGGAAACAACAACAAATAAGCATTAATCCCACTTAATACAGTGCAGAAAACTTTAAAGAATTTTTTGTCCCAATATGATGAGACCAAGTCTCATTTCTATTAGATTAAGGATCATCAGGCTGCTGCTGGAAAACCTTTCAACATTTTCCTGAATTATTATACTCGATTGCCATGAAAAACTTACAAACAATTATCCACCTAATTAACGATATCTCTCTCTCTCTGTTTATATATATATATGTATGTGTGTGTGTGCGGATATTTATGTAAACATACACAAACACATGCTGAATTTGAAACATGATTGGTCCAATGTAAACATACACAAACACATGCTGAATTTGAAACATGATTGGTCCAAAAGGAAGATAACACATACCGGGATTCCAGCAGCCTCACCCATCATCCGCATGTGATATCTGATTGCCAGCATGGCGTCTCTGGCTCCTAGTAATGCACTAGCAACAGCTTGGCTTGATTTATCTTCTCCCCCTACCCACTGTCGATGAAACAAAATTTTGCAATATCATTTCCCAGGGTCAGTGAGAGATTTTTGGAAAAAAATGGAATGTCCTCACCATAGCCTTGAAGACTAAGTCCATAAAACAATTAATCAGTCAACAGCGGCAGAAACTTGTTCTATATGTTTGCTTGGGTTGCATATAAAATAAAAGAGTCTTCCACAACCATTTAAATAGAACACAACTTACACATCCAATCAGCTCATGCACCAACATTACTTATATAGCCAAACATGGAATTTATGTCTTAAAACATCATCTATTCATCAGTATTTCACCAGAAAATTCATCTATTTCTAATGTATCTCTGCTGGTCAAACTAATACACACAGTGAGCCAGGGGACTAGCATTGTCATGAATATATAGTAGAACTGGAATATGCAGGTTGAGCCAGGAACAAGAGATCCTTGACATTGACAGAAGAATAACTAATTCCTTCATTTGTTAGAAACGCTATTACTGAAATGAGGTTTCTATACCAGAGTCATCTTAGCATGTTCAACAAGCTAATTAGATACTGAAACAGCTAACATCAAAGCATATTCAAAATTACCTTTTCTGCGGTAAGCATACTGCAGTTGTTGATGACCCTTCTGTAAGAATCACCATGTATTTTTGCCAACTCACTCAGCGTATTGAGATGCAATTCTAGTGTAGAATTTGCTTCTGACAACGTCTTCCATGTTTCCAGAGACTTTTGAGGGTCAGATTTCTGCCACTTCTTTACAGCGCCTACCATTGATGGTGTTGATGACCCTCCAGCTCCTGGCTCCCCAAGTAACTGCATGGGGATTAGGATTACTTAAGTCAACAACAATATTAAACATGACAGAAACATTGACATAATACTGACATTCCATATTAGAAAGAGCTAACAAAAATCATTATCCAATTACTCAAAAGTTTATCCCAAATGAAGGAAGATTTTGATTCAACGACTCCTGTTCCTTTCAAATTAAAAGTAGCAGCTTTCAAGCCAGAAACAAATAGCAACTAGGCACCCACTCATGGTGGTAGATCGAACAATAGCAATTTCAAAAGTCATAATATGCACATGAGCAAACCTGTTGAATATTATTAAATCTTCTACATATGACTTACAAGAGTCATCAATGGAGGTAAAGAAAATTTAGTCCTCTCGTGGTCCCACTTGGCTTGTAAGACATCAGCTATCACTCCTTCCAATGGTATTCTTTTACCTGCACCCTGCAAGTCCATTATGAGACTCATTCATGGCCAAACTATTTCATGTTTTTCTTGAACTATGCCAAATTAGTGTCTTTATAACTATAATGCACATAAACTTTTCAATATGCATAACTCTTTCATCTGGAACTGCCAAAGTTAAAACAGATATACCATCTCTATATTTACTATACAAAGTTAAATACTCAATTGGTTTACACAAATGATTTCTATCTTGAGTTGGATAAACATTTGTCCTGATTGAAAGAGCTCTTTTGAATATGTGCACACCAGTAAGCAGCACTCAGAGATGCTCAACCATGAAAACTTCCAATGTACATTAATAAATGCTGAAAACCCCACAAAAAGAAGTCAACACTTGAAGGCAACACTTTTGATGGCTTTAAAATGTTTTCCTACACCATCATCGACTTTAGTGTTACAAGAGCGAAAAGAAAGTCTAAAGTTGCTTCAATCATAAAAAGAAGCTTTAGTTCAGATTATATAAGGCTCCACATCTCCTATAGAAGCACCTCATTGACAAACAGAAACAACTAAACAAAAATGATTATATGTTTCATTTGACCATCATAATACTAATTATCCACTGATTACCATATAATTGTCAATATATCTGTTTAAAATGAGGAATATATACTCATATGAAGAAAGCTAGATGCAAAGAAACAGAAAAATAGAAGATCCACATGTTTGAACATCTCAATATAAATGGTGTTATATGGAAATGGAGTCAAGTTATTTTAATCTGTCAACCAATTTTATGGCAATCACTCAATACAAATTAGAAAATGGAGCACCTGAGCAGAAGAAAGCACTTCTGGTGAAAAGCGGACATAGCGCTGACTTCCATAAACTGCAGAACTTACATCAAACCCACTACCAACTTTACCCTGTGCAATGCAGTGAGCTGTTTGAGCTATCATGTGAACATCGTCAAGATTTGTAGAGTCTTTCTCTTCAGAGGAAAGATCAACAACTCCAAGGTAATGCAGCAAAGCAGCAACTACTGCAGTTGTCATAGCAGCTGATGATCCCAATCCGGTTTTGGCAACTTCAGGTCTCTGTCCACTTGATTCTTCTGCATTAAAGGTGATAGAACTAAAAGGTGGAAGTGAAGCCAATGAGTCTGGTGTCAAAGGCAATCCACGCATCTCAATCTACAAGTTAAAGCAATGAATTCACAATCAGACTATCTATCCAGTGATATTTAGAATCATGCTAAAACACATGACACGTATATAGAAACAAAACAAATAAATCCTGAAGCAATGGTATAACACACTGAAGTTAAGCATATGAAGAATCAAAATACGAAGGTAAAATATCACAATTCAAAACTGGAAGGAACTAATTAATTTCAAGATTCAGATCATATAAGAATGTAGCATATTTAACTGAAACACAATCGATATGTCATATCAGTCAAATTGTATAAAAGTTTCAACTAAAGAACATTTTATAAGTGAAAAACCAAATACCCAAGAAATGTAAATACCTGATTTCTATAAGAATAAAACTCATTGCACCCCAAAATTGTGATATCTAGACCTGCATAACTAATACAATTTCGGTATCACATTCTATTATGTTCATTTAGTTGGGGATCAAAGATGAAGAAAGAAACTCAAACCATACCTTGCAAAAGTAGTTTTTGCAATGCATTTATGTTGTCTTTGCCAAATTTTGCATGAGCTGCTGCCACAGTATATTGAATTGCATGTTCTACAAACGGGTTTCTTGAGTTGCTGCAGTTACGCAACGACATAAGCCATTAAGCCAGTGACTCGCATATGGTTCTCGAAAGTAGAAATCAGCCAACATTACAAACCTATCTCATGTCTAATGGTACTAAATATGTGTGTGCGATCCGAGATGCCATTAAATGATTGAATTACACAATATTTAGGCTAACAAATTAAAACTTCTGATACTTGCCTTGATGAGACAGGTTGAAGTGTCAAACTTTTAAGTGACAACTTGTACAAGGTTTCTCTGGACATCTGAGGAGAAGTTAATTTAACATCTGTCCAAGCCTGCTAGTGACAAAAAATAAAAAAACAAAATTGTAATGAAGACATTCATATGAGTTGTTTAAACAAAATTATCATGGCCAACCAAAGGGAGAAAACATCGAATACTTGGTAAACAAGAAAGGCTAATAGAGGAAATGAAAAAGTTCATTGGAATTGCTGGATTCAACCAAAACCAATATGAACATTTTTAATAGTCCATCCTAATGCACAAAGTACAAACAGATGCAATCAAGTTATGAAACATTAAATTATGCATTTCATAGCTTCTCCAATATTTCTAAATGTTGATTACTCTCATGATCAACTTCTCATTTATCCTTTCCTTCTTTTTCTTCTTCTTGGGGAGGGGAAGATACGGGGTACTTCTGGTTGATAAGAATGCTAAATGATTCACCAATATTTTGCATTTCATCAATGCCACCAGATAACATTAAATTAAAAGGGGGAAACAGTAATCGAAAAAGAGGAACAAGTATAAAAAGAGGCAGGACGCACCCACGCCCAACTCTCAGGTTTAACTTCATCAAGAAGTGGCTTCACAATTGCATAAAACCGCGCATTTGTGCTGAGCACGATTCCAGCATTTGGCCTCTCCAAAATTAGGTAACCACCAGTCATCAAAACCTTTCCAGGGGCAGAAGCAACTCTGTTCAGCAATACGAAATAAGTTAAACACTAACTTGCAACACCTGGGAGCATACAAAATCAGCATGAACAACTAAGCTAAAGATTATCACGAAACTGTTGCAGCATTTCCTGACTTACACAGCCATTTTTCTACTCTGCTCAACAGGCTGCAATCTTCTAATACTTGGAAAGACGACTGGGAAAAGCTGCAAACAAGATCAACGCAGTAAAAAGCAATCAACATTACTTTCCATCAAGAACAGATAGCACATTGCTGGTTCATGTATCAAACTGTATTAAATATTTTACAGCAGACAAATTTCTTTCTGAAAGTAGACTGGATCCCGCGTAAGATAATTCCAGTTCCAGTCCAGTCCCAGAAAATCATCACCTTCTCTCAATGGCCTAATTCATCCCACATTTCCTCTTCAATTGCAGAAACTGAATCAAGTATATATGCACAAAAATACACTTTTTTTCATTGCAGGGAAAGAACCAATTAGATCTGTAAGTAAACTTTATCAAACATTTGGTGAGCTAAGAATTCAAACTAACTATGCACCATCAACAATAGCATCACATCCATTATGAGTTCATATTTCAAAACAGAAGAAGAAGAAAAAAAAAAAAGAATAACTGAGGGGAGAGAGCTCACCAGCTGAATGAATTTGAAGGTAGAAATCCGAGCAAAACTGTCAGTACTCAACGAAGATTCAACTGTGTCAAACAGAGGACGAATTTTCGATCGTTCCAATGGAATCCTTTTGAAAGAAAAGATTGGTCGTCTCACACTAAGACGAAACGACGTCGTCTGAAAAGTTATTGTGGGATTTTGCCAGCTTGGATTGGAAAGTTTGGACCGAATTCGGGTCAACACCAGCTTTCGGATCGGATGGACTGATCCGATCCAAAACTAAATAATAAATTTAAAATAAAGAAACAAAGACAGGGAGAGGGCATTTCTAGGAGCAGCCGTCGCTTTTTTTCTTCCTCCGCTCCAATGGCTTTTTCTCTTCTTCTTTCTTCTCCAATGGCTTTTTTTCTTCTTCAGTTGTCCTAAGATGGCGCGGCGTCGTGGTCTGGAAACATAAAATGACAGGCCCTTTTGCTTGATTGTCTAACCAATCACTAATAGTCACCCACGCTTCGTCGACGGAATCAGTTCCGGGGCAGGAAGGTGACGTCTTGACTCTTGAGGCAATGTTCGCTCGTGAGCGGTGACCCGAAGTTGGAGATGGGAGAATCGGTAGGAAAAAAAAAAAAAGATAAATAAAAATCATCCGATCCGTTCGAATTGGATCGGGCGGATTGAATGGATTGAATTTCCTGTTTTGAACAGTCTGTGATGCTAATATGAAATTATGGCTAAATCAGGAATTGGAGAAGATTGCAGCCAAGCCAAGGAATTGGAGAAGATTGGTTTATTGGAATGGGGTCGTATGGTTTCAAAAGGAGGAGTAATCAATTTCTTATTGCTGTTTACTTTTTTTGCTTTTGTTTGCTGTTTTACTTTTTGCTTTTGTTTAAAAAAAGGAAGTCATGTTTTATGGCTTCTTGTCCGGACATTTTGGTTTTGCTTGGGAAGGGTGATCATGTGATCTTTATAGTCCCTAATACCAAAAAGGGAAATCATGTTTTTGGTTGTGTCCTATTTTTCTCATCTAATCAATTCTCTTTTCTCATCTAAAATTGCTTTCTCATCTCATAATCTTTTCTTCTATTTTCTCATCTATTTTCTGTAATCTCTGGGTAATTCCCTAACATTGGTATCAGAGCTTGGCGACCTTGGCCGTGAGTTTGAGGATGGCTGATGGAACAAGGTTTAAGCAGTTGGAGGAAATGATCCGGAAACTTGATGAACAAGCCAAGAGGCAGGAGGAACAGAACAGAAGGCAAGATGAAACAACCAAGAGGCAAGATCAAATGATGGCAGACTTGTATAAGGCTGTCACATCCATGGATGCGAAGTTTGAATCAATATATACCACATTGGGTCAGCATGGAGAGGCTATCATGCAATTCAACCGTGGGGAAAAAGGATTTCAGGTGATCTCACCTTTAATTCCTACTCCACCAGGAGGTACAAAGGTGAATGGCGAAGGAGAAAAAGGGGAGAGCTCAAACAGCTGGAGATCTAAGATCCTGCAAGCTCCGTGGACGAACCAAGCAAGGATTGAACTCAGTTACTTCTCGGGTGACAAACCAAAAGAATGGCTGCGTAAGTGTCAAAAATTTTTCCATCTTTATCAAATTCAGGGTCCTGAAAGAGTTGAGGCTGTAGAGATCTATTTACAGAATGCTGCTGAAGTTTGGTATGATAGTTATAAGCAAGATAGGGAAACTTTGACTTGGAATGAATTCTGTGAAGCCTTGATAGGTAGATTTGGGAAAGTTGGGGGTAGAGATGAGGTTGAGGAGTTTAACAAACTAAGGCAGACAGGAGATGTGAGGGAGTATCAGGAGAGATTTGAAGAGTTAAAGTCTCTTTTGATGTTTAAAAGTATTAAACAGCCTGAAAGCTATTTTGTGTCTAGTTTCATCAGTGGGCTAAAGGAGGAATTGAAACCCATGGTGAGGATGCTGAACCCCAGGACCTTGAATGAAGCTGTTAACACAGCAATTTTACAAGAAAAATCCATTGAAGAGCTGCAGAAGGTTGGTAAGTGTTGGGGATCTAAGGCTAATTCCAATACAGAAAAACCTGCGGTGAAGAAAGATGGGTTAAAATTCAATTCAGACAGATTCCAAAAGATATCTCCACAAGTGCTGCAATATAGAAGAAATAATCACCTCTGTTACAGGTGTGGTGAGAAGTATGTGATGGGTCATCAATGTAAATTTAAACAGGTAAATTTTGTAGTGGTGGATGATAATGATGAAACCTTAGCCTTAGGCTGTGAGTTTGAGGAAGGAGTTAAGGAGGTGGAGTTAGAGGAAGATATGGAACAACTGAATGTGAATGCCATAAATGAAGGAAGGAGGCAGAATTCCATAGCCTTACAGGGTATTATGTTTGGAAAGGAGGTTAAGATTCTCGTTGATACAGGGGCTACTCATAGCTTTGTAAACAAGAAATTAGCATTGGAACTGGGATTAAGGCAAGAGGAGACTAAGCCTTACTTAATTTCTGTAGCTGATGGAGGGGTATCAAAAGGAAATACAAAGTGTCCCAAGGTTAAGTGGCAAGTTCAGGAGTACAAATTCTCATTTGATTTTAGAATTATGAACATGGAGAATTGGGATATCATTTTGGGGGTTGACTGGATGACTACTTACAGTCCT
Source organism: Leptodermis oblonga (assembly GCA_016801395.1). Taxonomy (NCBI): domain Eukaryota; kingdom Viridiplantae; phylum Streptophyta; class Magnoliopsida; order Gentianales; family Rubiaceae; genus Leptodermis; species Leptodermis oblonga. The sequence goes on along the minus strand of CM028758.1, from coordinate 12,686,027 downwards.
ATTATGTTTGATTTTGAGAAACTGAGGATTTCCATAACTCATGAGGGTAAATTGTGCTATATGCAAGGTGAATCTGAAAGTGCAGTGATGAAATTGCTGAAGGGAAAGGAAGCCAAGATGGTGACAACTGACAGAAAGGCTAGAAGTTGCATGTTGCAATTTTCAAGAGAGGGAGCCTCTCCTGAGATCAAAGGTGTACCTGCTGATATACAAGAAATATTGCAGCAGTTTCCGGAGGTTTTCAAGGTTCCAACAACACTTCCACCTGAGAGGACAGTGGATCACCAAATCATCCTCAAACCAGGTTCTGAAGCTTTTAAGCTTAAACCCTACAGGTATTCCCATTTTCAAAAAGATGAAATAGAGAAACAAATTGATGAAATGATGTCTAATGGTGTTATTCAATACAGTACTAGCCCTTTTGCTTCCCCCATATTGTTAGTTAAGAAAAAAGATGGTAGTTGGAGAATGTGTGTGGATTATAGGAGATTGAATGATTTGACTGTTAAAGATAGATTTCCTATTCCTATAATTGATGAGTTACTAAATGAACTGCATGGAGCTTGTTTTTTTCTCTAAAATAGACCTAAGGTCGGGATATCACCAGATCAGGATGAGGCAAGAAGATGTGCAGAAGACAGCATTTCAAACCCATCATGGGCATTTTGAGTTCTTGGTGATGCCTTTTGGGTTAACTAATGCCCCAGCTACTTTCCAATCTCTCATGAACCAGGTGTTTCAACCGTTCCTAAGGAAGTTTGTGTTGGTCTTTTTTGATGACATCCTGATCTACAGCAAAACAAGAGAGGAACATAAGGTTCATTTGCAAAGTGTTCTCAAACTTTTGCAGGAAAATCATCTACTGGCCAAGATGTCTAAATGTACTTTTGCTCAGAATCAGGTGGAGTATTTGGGGCACTTAATAGGGGAGTCTGGAGTTGGAATGGATATCAGTAAAATCCAAGGAATCATGGAATGGCCTACTCCTAAGACACTTAAGGAATTAAGAGGATTTTTGGGGTTAACTGGATATTATAGGAGGTTCATTCAAGGTTATGGAGTTATTTGCAAACCATTGACCAATCTTCTGAGGAAAGGGAAATTTTGCTGGGATCAACAAGCCACTGAAGCTATGGAAAGATTAAAAAAGGTGATCACCACTGCACCTGTACTTCAACTTCCTGATTTTAAGAAGCCATTTGTGGTGGAAACAGATGCTTGTGATGAAGGGATGGGAGCAGTTTTGATGCAAGATGGACATCCTATTTCTTTTCTCAGTAAAGCTTTTTGTGAAAAGAACAAAGGATTATCTGTGTATGAGAAGGAATTATTGGCTTTGGTGATGGCAATTGATAAATGGAAACAATATTTGATAGGGAACCATTTTGTTATAAGGACAGATCACCAGTCCTTGAAGTACTTGCTGGGGCAGAAGATTTGCAACAACTTGCAGCACAAGTGGCTAACAAAGCTGATGGGGCTAAGCTTTGAAATACAATACAAAAAGGGAACTGAGAATAGGGCAGCTGATGCTCTTTCCAGAAGAAACAATGTTACTGAGTCTGCAGGTGAGAAGGTCTGTGAGGAGGAAGAAGTAGCTACTGTGAATGCAATATCAGGAGTTCAACCTCTGTGGCTACAACAAGTGGAGGAGAGTTACGTAGGTGATGAAGAATTTCAGAAAATCATCTCAGAGACACTGCTCAGTTCAGATCAGGATAAGGAATATCAAGTTGTGCTGGGAATTCTCAAGAAGGGTAATCGAATTGCTATTGGAAGTAAGGCAGGGGTAAGAAGAATTATTATGGAAGCAGTACACTCATCTGCTATTGGGGGACATTCAGGACAGAAGGCAACTTTAAGAAGAATTGGAAATCTGTTTTTCTGGCCAGGGCAAAAAGAGGAAGTGGAAGAATTTGTCAGAAGTTGTGTGGTGTGTCAGAAGAACAAAAGTGTGAATCAACACCCTCAAGGTTTGTTGCAGCCTTTGCCTATACCACAGCAAGCATGGAAGCATATAGCAATGGATTTTGTTGAACAACTGCCCATTTCTGAAGGTCATAATGCTGTGTTGGTTGTGGTTGACAGATTGACAAAGTATGGACATTTCATTCCTTTAGCTCATCCTTACAATGCTTCAAGTATTGCTAGGGTGTTCATGGATGAAATTTTCAGACTTCATGGTTTACCAGAATCCATAGTCAGTGATAGAGACAGGCTATTCACTAGCAAATTTTGGCAATCCTTGTTCAAAATACTTGGAGTTTAGCTCAACCTCAGTTCTTCATACCATCCTCAAACTGATGGTCAAACTGAAAGATTGAATCAAGTTTTGGAGAATTTTTTAAGGTGTTTTTGCTGTGAAAAACCTGGAACATGGAAAAGTTGGCTAAGCTTGGCTGAATGGTGGTATAACACCACTCATCATTCCAGTTTAGATATGACTCCTTATGAAGCCTTATATGGGATTAAGCCTAACAGTTTACCTATGGGACCATTCTCTGAGGTGTTAGTGCCTGCTGTACAGGATGTGGTTCAGCAAAGGCAAGAGGTTTCTAGGATCATACAGGAACAATTAAAGAAGGCTCAAGTTAAGATGAAATACTTTGCAGATCAAAAGAGGACTGAGAGGCATTTTCAGGTGGGAGAATGGGTATATTTGAAACTCCAACCTTATAGACAACAATCTGTGGGTGAGAGGCCCTATCCTAAGTTGGCTTCTAAGTTTTTTGGTCCCTATGAAATTCTGGAAAAGGTGGGAGAGGTTGCCTACAAGCTTAGGCTACCAGATCACAGTAAGATTCATGCTACATTCCATGTCTCATTGTTGAAGAAACACATTGGAACAACACCAGTTAGTGATGTGCCAATTCCTGCTAGCTGCCAATATGTTGATCATGTTCTGAAACCAAAAAGTGTGTTGCAGAGGAGAGTTGTTCAGAAGGGAAATGCTCAGACAGTTCAATGGTTGGTGGAATGGGAAGGTTTGTCAAAAGAGGAAGCTTCTTGGGAAGAAGTTGGATTTTTGAAGAAGGAATTCCCTGATTTTAAAGCTTGAGGACAAGCTGTTTCTGAGCAGTAGGGACTGTGATGCTAATATGAAATTATGGCTAAATCAGGAATTGGAGAAGATTGCAGCCAAGCCAAGGAATTGGAGAAGATTGGTTTATTGGAATGGGGTCGTATGGTTTCAAAAGGAGGAGTAATCAATTTCTTATTGCTGTTTACTTTTTTGCTTTTGTTTGCTGTTTTACTTTTTGCTTTTGTTTAAAAAAGGAAGTCATGTTTTATGGCTTCTTGTCCGGACATTTTGGTTTTGCTTGGGAAGGGTGATCATGTGATCTTTATAGTCCCTAATACCAAAAAGGGAAATCATGTTTTTGGTTGTGTCCTATTTTTCTCATCTAATCAATTCTCTTTTCTCATCTAAAATTGCTTTCTCATCTCATAATCTTTTCTTCTATTTTCTCATCTATTTTCTGTAATCTCTGGGTAATTCCCTAACACAGTCCTTGTGCCTAGGGAGAGCCCACAAGAATCCTAATAGAAACCCAACCCAAAGCCCACAAGAATCCTAATAGAAACCCAACCCAACAATTCAAGGGTACCATGTTGTCATGCCCCAAGGGTCAAATTAGAAATAGATACACAGTGAGGGGTATTTGTGCAATTTATCGTTCTTGCCGTTGTTAGTTCTTCATCGTGTATAAATATAGAAATGATAGGAAGCTGAGATTATGATTTTTGATGATGAAAAATTCTGTATCTGAACTCTTCTTCTCCCTCAATACAATCTCCCCCCTTTTCTTTCTTATTTCTGCCCTTTTCTTCTGTGATATTCTCCCATTTCTTCTGCTTCTCTCACATTTACAATTCTGGTTTGGAATTTAGGATATAAGATCCTGACACATGTAAACATATTTTCAAAGATGTAGGATCCAAAATAAGAAGTGGAAAATTCTTATTAAGGGCCTGTTCTTTAGGTAGTTCTGAGAACAAGTCTCAAAACCTGTTCTCAGCTAAACTGGGTCTCAGCCCATTTTTAAGAAACAAGATTCTGAGAATTGGGTTGTAACCCAGTTCTCAGCCAAAGCTAAAAAACATGGGGTTCAACCCAATATTTTTTCCAATATTTCTTTTTTCAAAATTTTTACTTTTATTAGTAGATAAAACCCCAATCTTTCATTTTTTACATATTCAACCAAAAACTAATTTTTACATTATAATAATAATTCATCCCATAGTAATTGTTCTTAATATTAATGATATATTTAAGTTTACATAATATTTTTAATTTAAGATAGTTTAATATTAAATTTTTCCAATTTAATTTTAAAAGAAAAAAATTGTGGCCTTCATTTAAGAAAAAGAAAATAACAGGGGCCTATTTATAAAAAAATTGATGCGACACTGTTCACCTTCTTCCCGAACGCGTTTTTCTTTTTTTTTTTCCTTCCAGTTTTTCTTTCAATATTTCTTCTAGTTAAACTTCACTTGTTCGTCTGTCCCAAGGAATTTAGGAGCTGGAGAAGCCTTCCTTTTCGAAGCCACAGTCTTCTTAGGCATTTTTCAAAAATTCCCAAAAATGAACCCGAAACCCTAGATAGCAGATCTTCGAAATCTGTTGATGTTTGGGTTGAAATAATCGGTTGAAAACGTTCTTTAGGGGTTAGGGAAGATTTCTACGGAAGAAATTTGAAGGATTTAAAGTAGTTATGAAGGACCCAAATTTCCCAAAATCCATAGCAACCAAAATCGGGGGCAACGAGAGTGGGTTCAACCCAAAAACTTAGAACTGGGTTTGAGGCGCATGCTGCGAAACATGGGGTTGAACCCATTTTGACCTATTTTGTGGTCTCAACTCCAAAAAATGGCCAAACCCAAGTCTGAACATTGGGTGAAGAACAGGCCCTAAGTGTGACAAAATTTCAAACTTTTAAAAAGGGCATAAATTTTTTATGGTTTCAACTAAAGGCGTAAAATTACAGGCTATTCTAACGTTACTAAATCCTACCAAATCATGACACTGAAGCCTTCCTATACTCACCGCAAACCTCTCCGTCGGAATAAGTTGTACATTAGTCAAAGTGAATTTTTCTAATGGAATGGATGAAATATATATCAGTTTAGGCATGTTCTTTTTGATTGTTTTGAAAAAGGGTTTTGAAAACATGTTTAGTATAGTTTTATAATGTAAAAAGTGTATTAAAAATGTAAAAAGGTAAAGCTAGCTAAATAATAAAAAATCGTATTAAGAATAATAAAAAATAATTATAATATATTAAATTTATATTTTCTGTTAAAACGAAAAATAAAACCAAATCAGCAAATTCATATGATCGCGAGCGGAACCCGAAGACAGAAAACATAAGCAATGCTTTAAGATTAAACTTAAGCTAACCCAACAAACAAAGGAAACGGAGAAATTTTATTTTCTCAAAAAAATAGCCGCAAAACTTTTCTATTTTCTATGTATTTTTTTCGGTGATTATAATGGAACCCGCAAGGTATGTATTTATAAGTTAACCTATGTCTGAATTTTATCATTAGTCTGATTCAGAGCTATACCATGATACAATAAGGAAAAATCAGTTGAAACTCGGTTTGGATTTTCCTAGGTCCCAACCCAGCCCGGGCTTTGACAGAGTTTTCCATTACCGGAGTTTGGGCACAGACTTGGCTTGCTGGTTGGGTCAACTGGACCAAGCTTTAAAATATTGGAAAGTAATGCAAAATAAACTCTTTAAATAGAACGGAAGGAGTACATAACTAGTAATCACAACAATAACCATGCCAGCACTGAAAAATGGATCACAAAGGCTGGTATCTAAATCACTACTCCCTCCGTTCTATTAGGAGGGTCAACTTTCAAGCATGCACAATTTATTATGGATTTCAAGGTACAATACATAAATTAGTTAATTTACCACCACTTATTCTATTAATATCCTTATATTTTAAGTATGAACTAATTATAAATGACACATTATTATATTATTAAGGGTATGTGGAGTAAAAAACTTGAAAGTAAACTTTTCTATTAGAACAAAAATTATTTCTCAGCTAAACTCTTCTAATGAAACAGAGGGAGTATTAGTTTCTAAATTTTCTGTCAATACTGGCAATGTTTAATGGCTGAATCGTTTGCTTTGGTTTCAGTCTAGAACTTTCGTGCAAATGCTCTGTAAAATTTTTAATATTTTTAAATAGACTTTTTGGGACTGAAATTTTTCAAGAAAAAAGAAATTTCAAAAAGTGGACATTTGCACCGTTTTTTAAAAACAGACTGGTTTAAAAGTCTATTTAAACAATAAAGTAAAGTGCATTTTTGTAGATCTCGGCGAGACTTCAAAACGATATCTCATATGCGCCATTCAAAACTGTAAGACAAAGTTATAGTTGTCGAAAGTTGGTGCCGCAAAAAGATCGCCACAATTTCACTAGATCCACAAAGTGTGTGGTGTTTTTTTTTTTTTTTTTTTTTTCCCTTTCCTTTTTCAATGAACACGTGCCTTCATAACAAGACAAAAAAGAAAAAAAAGAAAAATTCTGTTTGTAAAAATTGTACAGAACATGAGTTAGAGAAACACATCATTACTTTAAGAAAAATTGCCTTTGTTACTTTGGAAAGGGTTTCCCAACTCTCCATGTTTTGTAATTTCTGATTTAATATATATATATATATATATATTTGTAAAACCTTACGAGTATAATAAGATACTAACAACTATAATCAATAAATGTATATATATATATATATGTGTGTGTATAATTATATCAAATAATTAAGTTGAAGTATATAGACTTAATGAATGGAATCATTCAATTGAGGTATACAGTTTTATAATGTAAAAAGTGTATTGAAAATGTAAAAAATAGATGATAAATAGTAAAAAGTTATATTAGAAATGATGGAATATGATTAAAATATATTAAATCTACTGTTAAAACCAAAACTGTTTTCAAAACGAAACAAAAAGAACAGGCCCTTGAACCCATTAAGGATTATAGGGAACTAATAAAAAAGCTTCTCACGGCTATGGAGACTCTTCAGATGCAGCTGCTTCTAACAACTATAATCAATAAATGTATATATATATATATATATATGTGTGTGTGTGTGTGTATAATTATATCAAATAATTAAGTTGAACTATATAGACTTAATGAATGGAATCATTCAATTGAGGTGTTAGGTGGATTCATATATTTTTCTTAGACTGATTTAAGTTCCCTTCTTGAGAAGTTGGCTTGCTAAGAAGGAATTAATGGATTCGTTGAAGTCACTTGAAGTTGACGTTTATTTCCCACAACGAAAAACTAAAACAATTTATGCTTCATAAATGAATTTTATGTTTGGGGTTGTGACTTTGTTGATCTACCTAACCTAAAATCTCTCTAAATGGCCCATGAAATTGGATCTACGTCTCAAAATAGTTCATGAATTATGATCGAAGCAATTTGAGAAATGATACACTCCTCAAATAATCTTCTCAAATCTCTTAACTCAAGTGAAGTGTCATGCATTTATTGGTCAATAATGTAGTATTAATAATTATTTTATACAAGTGTAGCCAATGAATGCATAACACCTCACTTGAGTTAAGAGATTTAAGAAAATTACTTGAGTAGTGTATCATTACTCTTTGAATTTTTTGTAATCTCTAAACCATTACTCCCTCTGTTCTTTTAGAAGTGCTCACTTTGTTATACTATTTTAGTACAACAAAGTTAATTCTTCTAATGGAACGGAGGATGTACAACCGTTTGTATTTTGCACTAACGACTCTTGTGTAAAACGCCTGTTTGTTGCCAATGATATAGTTTTGGTTGACAACGGAGCCGGAGACTATATAGAATGTAAATTAGATGTCCAGGAATTTCGTGCTGAAATATGAATCCAGTCTCGAAGCTATCACTAGTTTTCCGATGGAGGCCCCAACAGATTGGATGTTCACTTGAAAATAATAAAATACTCATTTATTTATATAGGGAAGAAGCTCTCGTTTATTTGGAAAGACGATGACTATGAGAGAACATAAAACTCTCATCATAAAAACAAAAAGTAACTAAATAAAAAGAAGTATATACAGAAAAAATTATTTCCCCATCTCCCATAGGTGAAAGATGGGATAAGAAGATTAAAAAAGATAGAGATTAGAGTTTGAAAGGTATAGAGAAAGAGAGAGGTATATATTAATTTATTTTCTTAATTTGTTTGGAAATAGCTAAAATGACACTTAATTTGTTTATAACGGATGTAATATTTGTCATCTAAGAAAAACATAGTTAGTCACTATCTATCCACCGACAACAATGGCATCAAACTAATTGGCAAATTGCTTCTTTGTTTTTTCGAGAATATAAGTTGAAGTTTCTTACTCCCTATGTTTTCTTAAAAATATTTTTAAAGTTTCAAAATTTTAATTTTTAAAAATTGGTATCGTACAACTTTTTATGTAAAAAGTAAAAAAGAAGAGAAAAAAAGGTTCTAATTTTATTTCTACAGCAATAAATTGAGAGAGAGAGAGATTTTTCATTAATCAAAAACACAAGTTTATTGGTGTAATAATTAACTGAGAGAGAAAAAAGTAAAACATTAAGTACGGGTAAAGATGACGATTTTACATTTTTTTTATTTATAATAATTTATGTTTGTTCTTTTCTCGAATGACAGTACTTTTTAGAGGACAAAAGGAGTAACTAGCAATCTTCATGGGCAAATCAATTTTTCAAGCCAAGGCTACTGAGAATGGTTTCCATAATAATGCACATATATATAGTACTCATTATGTTTCTTAAAAAAATAAAATGTGTGTCAGACTACCTAACCAATCATCACTACTACAAAATAGAGCTTTAACGGCTGCGGATTAACGGCGGAAAATAGAAAACCACCGTTATAAAAGAAATACGGACTTTCTACGGCGGTCTAAAAATAAACCGCCGTAGAACGGGACTTTCTACGGCGGTTTTAAAATAAACCGCCGTAGAAAGTCCCGACTTTCTACGGCGGTTAGGATAAACCGCCGTAGAAAGAGACCTTCTACGGCTGTTGGAAGGTAACCACCGTAGAAAGTGGACTTTCTACGGCGGTTGGAAGGTAACCGCCGTAGAAAGTCCATACTTTCTACGGCGGTTGCCTTCCAACCGCCGTAGAAAGCTCACTTTCTACGGCGGTTGCCTTCCAACCGCCGTAGCCGTAGAAAGTATGGACTTTCTACGGCGGTTACCTTCCAACCGCCGTAGAAAGCCCACTTTCTACGGTGGTTTGTCCCAACCGCCGTAGAAAGTGGGTTTTCTACGGCGGTTTAACAATTAACCGCCGTAGAAGGTCCTTTCTACGGCGGTTTAATTATAACCGCCGTTATATTGACGTATTTAACCCTAAATAACAACGTGTATCTCCATATCGCGGCCGAAAGTGTTCTTCTCCAAATTTCTACTACGGTTTTGCACGTTTGATGTAAAGAATCATCATTTGGAACTAAAATTTACCACCTTAAGGTTAGAAACTTCTAAAATTTCTCAGTAATTGCTTATGCTTGTACTTTAGATATGTCATCCTATAGAATTTATTTTTATTTATGGTAGAGGGCTGAAAATTAAAGTTGCATTCCATGTATATGGTGAACCTTAGTATTGTGGAACCCTATTTAGTTATACTATGTAGTTTCTTGGTGATGTGATTTGATTTATAGTGTTTGATTTTTAATGGAGGATGTTCATATAATTAGCACTACTTAGAGTGTGTATTATTTTTTTTATGCATTTCATGTGTTTGACGAAATGCATAAATGAAAAACTTATGGGTTCTTCTTCATTTGATTATGTCTATTGCGCATGTGTTGGTTATGTATTATTTTTTTCATTGAGGTATTATATTAGTTTTGATTATATGAGTAACATTAGTATGACATGTGCTAAGACAAGCATGCAACTTGATACTTTGTACATTGTTTGTTGAATTATTATTTGGTTTTCTTAATTATTTCAAGGTGTTAGTTACACATGGATCAAAATATCTTGTTGTATGGTGATCGGACCTCCGATTTTTATGCGAAAGAAGTTGAGAATTTCATTGAATTCGCTTATAAGAATACAAAGTACGTCCATTGTCCATGTAAAGCTTGTAAAAATGGTGCGCGGTTTGATAACTCAGATACAATAAGATTCCATTTATATCGGAACGGATTTGATCCTTCTTATAAACTGTGAATTTGGCATGGTGAAAGTATTGATGATTTACCTGAGCAAGGAAAATCTCATGCAAAAGGAGATGATGGGATTACTAAAGATCGATTAGATGACATGATTGAGGATGTGGCCGAGGATTTTGCTGATAAACCGGAAGTTCTTGCTTCCATTTTGGGTGACAATGAGAAGCCTCTATACAACGGTTGCACTAAATATACACGCTTGTCTAGTGTTTTGAAGTTTTTTAATTTGAAAGCGGCAAATGGGTGGTCAGATACTAGTTTTACAGCCTTATTGAGGGTATTGAAAGATATGCTCCCATAAGATAATGAACTTCCAGATCGAATTTACGAGGCGAAAAAATATTGTGTCCAATGGGTATGGAGTATAAGAAGATCCATGCTTACCCAAACGATTGCGTCCTCTACAGGAATGAGTATAAGGATTTATTACTTTGTCCTAAGTGTAAAACTTCACGATACAAAAACAAGCAGCTGTGTGATGAGGTTGAAAACAGTTCTGATGAGCAAAAGAAAGGGTCGCCGGCTAAGGTTCTGTGGTATCTTCCTATAATACCGAGATTTAAACGGTTGTTCCCTAATGCAAAAGATGCAAAACTAATGACATGGCATTCAGATCGGTGTATTCCCAGTGATGATGACAAGGTGATAATGCATACATCAGACTCAGATCAGTGGAAAAAAATTGATTCAATGTATCCTTCTTTTGGGGGAGAAGCCAGAAATTTGAGGCTTGGTTTGTGTACTGATGGAATGAACCCGTTTGGCAGTCTGAGTAGCACACATAGCTCATGGCCGGTGATGTTGGTTATTTACAATTTGCCGCCTTACTTGTGTATAAAGCGCAAGTACATACTTATATCTCTAATGATTTCAGGCCCACGGCAACCAGGAAATGACATCGATGTGTATCTTGCTCCTCTTATTGAAGACTTGAAAAAGTTATGGGATGAAGGCGCACCTGTGTTTGATGCATACCGTGAAGAAATGTTCACATTACGTGCCATGTTGTTCTGTACCATTAATGATTTTCCTGCTTATGAAAACTTGTCTGGGTACTCTGTTAAAGGGCATAAAGCATGTCCAATATGTGAGCAGAGTACAGATTTTTGTCAGCTTGCACATGGGAGGAAGACAGTATACCTTGGGCATCGCAGATTTCTTCCCGAGACTCATCCGTATCGCCGTATGAAAAGAGCATTCAATGGATTTCAAGAGTTCAGAAAAGCTCCAGAACCCTTGAGTTGGCCAGAGGTGAAAGCTCGTTTGACGGACATTAATGTGGAGTTTGGTAAACCTTCGGAGTCCAGCAATAATGATACATGTTGTTGGAAGAAAAAATCCATATTTTTTGAACTTTCATACTGGGAGAACTTGGATGTCAGACATTGTCTCGACGTTATGCATATTGAGAAAAATATTTGTGAAAGCCTGTTAGGTACGCTCTTGAACATCCCTGGTAAAACTAAGGATGGTTATAACGCGAGACTTGATATGGTTGATATTAAAATAAGATCAAATTTAGCACCGGTAGCTCGAGGACAACGCATATATCTACCCCCTACCTGTCACACTTTATCCAGAAAAGAGAAAAAATAACTGTGTTCAAGTTTGCGTAGCATCAAAGTTCCATCCGGATATTCTTCAAATGTAAGTAGACTTGTTTCCTTGAAAGATTTAAAACTGGTTGGTTTGAAGTCTCATGATTGCCATGCCTTAATGCAACAATTGTTGCCTGTAGCTATTCGCTCAATATTGCCCAAGCATGTTAAGTCCAGTATAACAAGACTTTGTTTCTTCTTCAATGCTATATGTAGCAAGGTTATCACGCGCGAAAGACTTGATCAGTTACAAGATGAAATAACTGTTGTCCTTTGTCAATTAGAAATGTATTTTCCACCCACCTTTTTTGATATTATGGTGCATTTAGTGATTCATTTGGTTAGAGAGATAAAAATCTGCGGGCCTGTTCATTTGCGATGGATGTACCCATTCGACCGATATATGAAAGTATTTAAGGGGTATGTTAAGAATCGTTATCGTCCTGATGCTTGTATTGTTGAAGGTTATATAGCTGAGGAGATAATTGAGTTTTGCACTGAGTACTTGGCCGATACAGCATCAATTGGAATATCTAAGAATCGGCACGATGGGAGGATTACAGGTATGGGCACAAGGGGAGGAAAAATGTTTTTGCCGTCTAATGTTGAATTGATGAAGGCGTATCTCTACATACTGCGCAATACTGAAGAAGTTGCACCCTATGTGACAGACCATATGCGTTCAATAAGAACGTCTTATCCTGCTTGGACGGATCAACATGTGCCCAATGAACATATTCGGACATTTGTCTATTGGTTTGGTAATGCTGTCATGGGCAAAGACGTTTCGGAGACATTCAAATGGTTGGCGTTTAGGCCCAGCCCTGCGGTACGAGCATTTTCATGCTATGATATAAATGGATATTCATTTGCTACTAAGAGACAAGATGAGAAGAGTACGGCACAAAACAGTGGTGTTACATTAATCTCAGAGGCTTTACATGTTTCTAACAGGAAGGATAAAAATCCATTGTATGCAAACATGGCATATTACGGGGTGATCGTAGATATTTGGAAGCTTGACTATGTTTGTTTCAAAGTAGCTGTATTTCGCTGCAAATGGGTTGATAACAATAGTTGGGTTCGAAGTGATGATCCATTGGGTTTTACCTTGGTGAACCTTAATCGGGAGGGTTTCAAGGGGGAACCATTTATACTTGCATCGCAGGCGAAACAAGTTTTTTATATCACCGATCCTTGTGACGAACATTGGTCTGTTGTTCTTCATGGTAAACAACATCACGGAGTGGAAGGGATTGATACAAAAGAAGGGCTTTATGAGGCTGGCCCTTTCTCTAGTGGGTTACCTGAATCGAAAGCAGATGATGAAGATAGGGAACTTGATAAATACATACTTCGTGATGACCACAGCGAAGGATTATGATTCGAGGATCAAGTGTCCCATAAGAGAAAGAGAATAAGTTAAGAATCATTTTCAGGTATATTGTTTATTTTTATTAATTTTTTTTTCTGTGGGTGTGTATGTGTGTGTGTGTGTATTTGTATATGTTTCTTTGATTGTAATGAAACGAGGTGGACATAATTTTATAACAACATTTATTTTTATTCTTCGTACTTTCTGATTGAAACAGGTCACAACTTGGATGAAGCTGCGCAATCAAGGGACAAAATTTCCAGGGACTTCATATAGCGAAATGTTTATAAATGAATATGTTATTGTTGGAAATTGTGTGAAGCTGCTGTGTTGATGTTATGATGCACTTGTGTTTTGGTCAAAAACAAGCAGGGGAGATTTTGTCTGAATTGATTTGAAACTGAATTCCGTATTATTTGAAATTGGGTATCTTAATGAAGTATTTAAGTATGTGCATATCCTTGACAGGGAGTATGTTACATTTATAGGGGAGACTTTGTCGAATTTTCTGGCAAATTGATTTCCTTGTTTTTCATTTATGAATAAATGTCTCATGTATTTTTTTTTTTCAAGGAGTAGTACTTTTGGTAAAATTTACAGGGGAAGCTACACAATGATTTTTGTTTTGATTTTATATTTAACTCTTCATACAAGTCTTGATAACAAAATTAATAAATATAATGTAAAATGGGATATGTAATATTATATGTACAAAGTTTTGGGGTTAATTTTTGAACATGAAAAAACTAGAAATGTTTAGGGTCTATGCTTCATAACATGAAATAAAAATAGAAATTTATGCGCGTGCGGGAATTAATTGGCTGAATTTGTTCCCACTTTTCTACGGCGGTTCTAAAACCACCGCCATAGAAAAAACTTTCTACCGCGGTTCTTCATTTAACCGCCGTAGAAAGTATTTTCTACGGCGGTTCTTCATTGAACCGCCGTAGAAAGATGACTTTTTACGGTGGTTCAACTATGAACCGCCGTAGAAAGGCATCTTTCTACGGCGGTTGGTTTATGAACCGCCGTAGAAAAGTGGAAATTGCATCCGGCCAATTCCCGCACCCGCATAAATTTTTATTTTTATTTCATTTTATGAAGCATAGTCCCTAAACATTTCCCCTGCTTCTCCCCTGCATTAATTCCCCTGTAATATTAGATATGCATTACAATACAACATCTACAACATTCCAACTATAGCAAATTTACCAAGCATTTGGAGTTCGAATTTGGGTTGGTTTTCAAGTTGGGTGTCAACCATATTCCGAATTTGAATTCGGTTAAAAACCAAATCGAATTATTGTCATTAACATGACATTATATAAATATGTTAGGATTGGAAATATCGACATGCATAATTAAATGGTAAGCTTAGAGTTTTGAATATCGACACAAATAATTAAACGGGTAAGATCAAGTTGACACAAATAATATGAATAATTAAACAAGTAACAATAGTATTGGAGAGTTGAAAATTTGTTAACTCAAATCCGACATAAATTGCCAACTATACTTACCATACGTTACCATGAATGCAAAAAGTATAGTAATCAAATTAAGACACGTATATGGGTAATTTTCTATCGATATTTTGTTTTATTATTAAAAGAATATGGATAAGGATCAATAGTACCATCTACATTCAGTTTCAAAACTAAAATGGTGCATATCATTGTAGGAGAAATTATTTTATGTACGCCTTGTATAAATTGACATTATATAACCCGTATTTAAGAATAAAAGCGTAATTTTTTTGATAAAGTTCATTTTAATTATGATTAATTTATTGCACTATGAATGTGGATACAACGGATTTCCTATTGTCACAACAGATTACACTTTGAAATTAACATTTCTGCATCATATTGCTTCTTGTCTGTTTCAATGGCAATTAAATTCAGTGAATTGTGTTTAGTAACAAACTAAAAGAGTTAATTGCATAAAATTATCTTAAACTTTGGTTAAATTGGAAATTGTTCCCAGAATTTTTAATTTTTGTAATTTACCTCCTATGAACTTGTTGCAGTATAATGAAATGATCTTAATTTAAGAATTTTTTATCTACAAAAAATACATAAATACTCACCAAAATTATAAAATTCATGTAAAATATTTTTCTACATCACAACAAATTGATGATTAAAGGATTAATTTGTTCAAAGAAATTTTTACAATCAAAATAAAATTTGATATGATTTTTTACAATTCAACCATAATTTAACCAGTATGAGTAATGATTGACATTCAAACTAATCATCTCAACTTTTATATAACAACTCATACAACATAGATTGATTGGTTATATTTTTATGAAATAATAATTAATAACACACATTGACCAGTCACATATTACTAAGAGAAAATTGTGACAAAGTAATTGAGAATCTGAGATGTTTGTCATATCTTCAGTTTAATTTAACTCTATTTATTTCATTTATGCATTTACTTTTAATACAGATTATAAAAATGATTTTGAGGTCAACTCTTCTAACTATTGTCACGGAGAGAATACTAGTTTAAAACGTATTTTGAAAAAAAATGGAGGTTTACGTGAAAACTCTGACGGGGAAGACCATCATCCTCGAGGTCGAATCCTCCAACCCAATTGAGAATGTCATGGCGAAAATCCAGAAAAAGGGTGGCGCTTCACTCTCTATTTCAATCTTACGCGTCACCGCGGTTAATTTATGAAAATGGGAAAAAAAACTTAATAGGGAGTAGGGTTTAGGGTTTAGGGTTCAGAAAATGATATAAAAATAGAAAATTTATGCGTAGCGCGGGAATTGGCTCCAAAAACTACTTTTCTACGGCGGTTAATTTATGAAAATGGGAAAAAAAACTTAATAGGGAGTAGGGTTTAGGGTTTAGGGTTCAGAAAATGATATAAAAATAGAAAATTTATGCGTAGCGCGGGAATTGGCTCCAAAAACTACTTTTCTACGGCGGTTCAAAAATGAACCGCCGTTGAAAGTATCTACGGTGGTTCAAAAATAAACCGCCGTAGAAAATACTTTCAACGGCGGTTCATTTTTGAACCGCCGTAGAAAGTATTTTCTACGGCGGTTTATTTTTGAACCGCCGTAGAAAGTATTTTATACAGCGGTTAATTTTTGAACCGCCATAGAATAAAGCTACGGTCTAAATTCAAATTTGTTGGCCTAGGGTTTAGGGTTTAGGTTTTAGGGTTTACGGTTTTGGTATAATATCTAATTTCCCCACAGTTCCCCTTCTTCTCCCAACATTCCCCTGTAATATTGTATATGCAATTTAATCATGATCAACCTATGCAAGTAAATAAAATACATTATATTTTGCAGCATATATACTAAATTTAATGTTTTTCACTATACATATTTGATTAATATTATCGTAATTGCTAATATATATATATATATATACATAGAAGACTTACTTATAAAGTTGTCTTCAAGTCTTCAATTCTTCAAATGAAAATATTTTATATATGTAGTGGAAATTTACAAGAGAGAGCAGAGATGAGAGAGTTGGATGATGTACAAGAGGGGAAAGGAGAAAAGAGGAAGATGTTTATATATATATATATATATATATGTATGTAAGGTAATGAAATCCAGTAAGTATTTAATTTTTTTTTCTGCCACTTAACCATTAATTTTTATATTACTATACGTACCTAATGCATTTATGGATTTGATTATTTTATCCCGTTCGCCCAAGTCGAAAAAGTAAAAATTTTAGGGAAGATAATGAAGCTTATTACTTTATCGACGCTTACATGTAAATTTACAAAATTTATTAATTTTTATCTTTGACCTATAATTATTGTGTAATAGCACGGAAAATTTAAATGCAAATGGTACAAGAGGGGAAAGGAGAAAATAGGAAGATGTTTATATATATATATATGTATATGTATGTGAGGTAATGAAATCCAGTAAGTATTTAAATTTTTTTTTCGGCCACTTAACCATTAATGTTTATATTACTACGTACGTACCTAATGCAATTATGGATTTGATTATTTTATCCCGTTCGCCCAAGTCGAAAAAGTAGAAATTTTAGGGAAGATAATGAAGCTTATTACTTTATCGACGCTTACATGTAAATTTACGAAATTTATCTAATTTTTATCTTTGACCTATAATTATTGTGTAATAGCACGGGAAATTTAAATTCAAATGGTTTAATGGAAAAATTGAAATTTAATTATGAAATGGTTCATAAAAGTCAAGCTTGTGTACATAATTAATAAATATAATAAATTGGGTATGTAATATTATATTTACAAAATTGTGGGGTTAGTTTTTGAAAATGGAAAAAAAAAATTTAATATTAAATATGCCCGCGCGGGAATTGGCTCCAATTTTTTCCCCTATTCTAAGCCGGATCAAGAAAACCGAGACCATTCAACGGCGGTTCAACCGCGAACCGCCGGTTCCTTTCAACGGCGGTTCACGGTTGAACCGCCGTTGAATGTTGGTTCAACGGCGGTTCGCGGTTGAACCGCCGTTGAACCACCCAGCCGGTCTAAGTTCAAAAAATTTGAACTTAGACTAAATCCTTTCCTTTTCCCTCATTCTCTTCCCCTTCTTCTCCCCTTCTTTCCCCTGCTTCTCCCCTGTTTCCCTCTCCCTTCTCTCGCGGCTGTTCGGGTTCTTCGCGGCTTCTCCCTTCGCCGGCGCAACCGGGCGAGCTAGGCCAACATTCCGCTCTTCCCGTCGGCTGCAGCAAGGGCCGATTGTACGGCTGGACCATCGCAGCCGATCCTTGTTTGTGGGTTCACTTTCCCGGCCGACATTTCTCCATTTCCCCCCTCCAATAGTTCGGGCTTGGTTGTAGGAGTGCACACAAAAGGTTATCCACCTTCTATGCTTGCATTTTAAAACTTTTGCAATGTTACCTTCCATTTTGTAATTGCTTCCCATTGCACTAGGGTTTTTGTGGTTGATATAATATTCATTTCGGTTTTAATGCTTGTGATGAATGATTGGAATGCTTTTGGATTTATTGATTGTTGGTTGCATTGGTTTGGTTGTTGAATTTCGTGTTTTGTCCTACATAAGTTGAGAACCTAGGGTTTTGATTGGGATTTCAATTAGGTACCCTTTCAATTCGGGTTTAGTGTATGAATATGAGAAACTCAAATGTTGATTTCGGTTTTGCTTGATTAATTTTAGAACATTGGTGTTTGATTTCGGTTCTTATTCGATTTAGTGTTCCTCCTTTAGTGATAATGAGGAAAATGCTTTGTTGTTGATTCCACTATGTGGAATTTAATCTTTATAGGGTTCTTTCTTTGGGGATCCCTTGTTTCAATGTCTTCAAAGCCCCTTATATGTTGAAAGTGAAGATATCTTTGCATGAATGTGAAGCATTTTTTATTGCACAAGCACTAAGTACCTTTAGGGAAGGAGAGTATTTTTTAGGAGTGAAGTACTCCTCCTTGAAGCTTTTACCTTCCTCACTAAATTTTGGTTTTTTCCTTTAGTAGAAATTAATGATTGTTCTCATTAGTTGTTGGTTGTGAAATGTGAAGTACTTTATCAATGGTACCCTTTATAAGTCCACTTTTTTGGGCTTCCTTAGGTTTAATTTGGATAATGGGACTTGTGTATTGCAAATATCACTATCTCCTCTTCGCTTTCCCTTATCTTTGTTTCAAAAGCGTGAAATATGCTTTGTGAGGGTTCTCCTTGATGAAGGGGATTTTTTTTCATGAATGTAGAGTTTGAAATATCACTTCTCCTTAAATGTTTTACCTTTTGCGATGTAGTGTTTCTTCTTTAGTGGAAAGGAGGGTAATGCTTTGTGGTTGAGTTGAAGGTGTGTTCCTCCCTTGGTTTAATGTCATGAATGCAACTAATATATTGAAAGTGAGGCTATCTTTGCATCAATGTAAAGCTTCTTTATTGCGAAATCACAAAGTATTTCTCTTGCTTTAGGGAAGGAGAGTATTTTTTAGGAGTGAAGTACTCCTTGAATCTTTTACATTCCTCACTAAATTTTGGCTTTTTCCTTTATTAGAAATTAATGATTGTTCTCATTAGTTATTGGTTGTGAAGTGTGAAGTACTTTATCAATGGTACCTTTTATAAGTCCACTTTTTTGGGCTTTCTTTGGTTTAATTTGGATAATGGTAATTGTGTATTGCAAATATCACTATCTCCTCTTCGCTTTCCCCTATATTTGTTTGAAAATCGTGAAATATTGCAAAAGCACAAAGTATTTCTCTTGTTTTAGGGAAGGAGAGTATTTTTAGGAGTGAAGTTTGCGAATGTACAATGCCTTTTATATTTCAACATTACAAGCATTCTTGTATTTGACATTAAAGCTTTTCTTTAATTGCAAATATGTTATATTGAATTCTCTTTGTATGTACATGAAGTTTAAGGTAAGCTAATGGCCCGAAAAAGAAAACGCAATGAGGAGCATAGTGATGAGGGAAATGGCAATGGAGATGGTTCTTCTATTAGATCTAGAAGAGGTAGAGGGCCTATAAATTGCAACGATCTTTTGGAAATGCGTATGAAGGGAAAAACTCTTAAGATTTCGTTTGATTCTGAAAATGAGCCTAAAAATTATCATACAAAGTGGATTACATTCGTAGCATTCATGGCCCGGAGCAAAGTGGACATTATGGAATATGCATCATGGCCCAAAGTTCCCGACGAGATCAAAAAGAGAGTGTGGATGGAAATACAGGTACTCCACAAAATAATAATGCATTGTTTGTTTCTTCTTTCATACAAATGAACCCAAATTTACCTAAATTTTTACTTCTATTTTTTACTGTAGGCATTATTTGTTTTTGAGTCAACTGAAGAACTCGAAACCAAGTGGATTTCTTATGCCGGTAAACGTTGGAAAGATTGGAAATCCTTTTTAGGGAGATATGTAAATGGTGACTTGAAGGGTGAGGACCCATGCCTTGAATATAAATATCTCCCTAGGGAGACATGGATTAAGTTCAAGGCTAGCCGCGAAACAGAAGAATGGCAGGTGGGTTTTTGAAATTGATTTCCTTCTTTTTTTTGGATATTTGAAATTGCTCAGTTTATGGATAATCATTTTTCATTATATTTTTCTCTAGGCAATTCGTGAAAAAGCGCAAAAGAATGCCACTTTAAATTATTTTTACCATAATTTATCTCGCGGTGGCTACCGACTGCTGAAGAAGCAGTTGCATGAAGAGGCTTTGATTGCATCTGGGAAGAAGCCTTCAGAGGACGGTCAGTCCGAAGAAGAAGGGGAAGATTCTTATGCAGGGCCAGGCCGGCATCTACTTTGGAGACAGGCTCACACAAACAAAAAAGGGGAATACTTCACGCCAGAGGCTGGTCGTGTTGGGATTGAAATTGTAAGTTTTGCACCATACATTTTCTTATGTTTCAGTTCTTTAAGCTACGCATATATTTAAAACTATATATAATTGATCTATTTACATTTCATATTTTTGGCAAAACGTTTAGGAAAATCTATGTTCCCGCGAGTCCCAAGGGGAGAAAGTTGCAGAGGGTAGGAATGACATTCTTGTCATTGCAACGGGAAAGACCGATCACCCCGGTCGTTATCGCGGCCATTCTACCAGGGCACGTATCACAGAGGTTTTCCCGAAAACAAGGCCGTCGCTTAAAGATGAACTAGATTTAACTAAGAGACAGCTTCAGAAAACCACTGCCCAGCTCGATGAATGTCAAACACATCTGAAGATGATGGTTGGGTTTATATGTGGTCAGATGGGGACTGACTATGATACATTAAGAGCCACTGTCATCAATAGTGCCAAAGCTCAGAGCTTGCACCCAGAAACCTCCGGAATGGCCCCAGAGATGTTTGAGGTCCATGGTAGCAATGTTTCCCCTGTGAGTCCGACGCTACACCCTAAAGAAACTCGTAGGCAAGATTTTTCTCCTCTTATCCCTACAAGTTTGCCTGAGTTAGATATGATACCTGTTTCATCTACGGACCCGATCAAAGCCTCTGAGGTTCAGACTAGCCCTATTGCAACAAACTTGGAAGATCTGAGTTCTTTAGGCGAATACAAGGTACTTAAAATACATTTATGTCTTTCATTTTCTATAGAGTATCACTGCTATTCTTCTTGGGTAGACTTTTATTTTTCTAATTTTCTTTTAAATTCTTTTTATTATTTATTTTTTTGCATATGTATTCAAGTATTCAAACACTTTATATTTTTTTTAAAATAAAGTTTATATTTTCCTTTTAAAAATATAATACTGCAATTAAAAAAACTATCAATTTTTTTAATATATTAAACATCTTTCTTTTATTTTTATTTTACAATAATGAAATCTTACATTTATATTTTGGTTTTTATTTAATTATTAAATTTGAATGTATAATTTCTTTCATATTGTCACTTCTAATTAAAGACGCTTGACTTTGGTTTCATGATTACACTTGGTTTGTTAAGTTAGCGGAAATAGTTGATTAATGTTCATTCGCTTGCCTATTATCTCAGGACGGGTGTGAATGTCATCTGTTCATCTCTGAGGATACGCAAAAGAGGCGTAAGCTTGTGGCCAAGGGAAATGTTTATAAGCAAAGAAAGCACCACGGCCGCGAGGTAAGGAAAGGTTGCGCGAGGGTTACAATTAAAATTTCATATGATGACTTTGCCCCGCTACCATTTCCTGAGGAAGAGGCTGCAACTGTGGGAATGGCCCGATCCTTTTTCGTGGAATGGCCTATACAGTTGATTGAAATTATTCGGCCGGATCCAGTAACACAGGTATATTCTTACATTTATTTGTGAATTACTTAATACCGTTTTGTATATTTAATGTTATTTCAAATGTTGTTAGGTGGATAAATATTTGAAAAAGAAAAAAGGCCGTGTGAATTCTATGGATGATATAAAATCTCCTTCGGCGACGGTTCCGATTGCACTGCACGAGTTACAGCTCCGAATGGAGAAAGATTCGGACTTCAATGGCTTCTTGTTTCAAATGACAAGAGATGTCATAGGTGTGGATCTTCCTATTTCGATGGATCGAGAGGATGTCGTAGAATTATTGTCAAGAGAAAGCATGGTCTCAAACTGTTTGATGCAATTGTTCACCAAGTGAGTTTCCACTTAATTTATAACCTATTTCTGATTATTGTTATATATAGTATGCATTCCATATGCCTAGACCAACCAATGATGCATGATAATGTAAATTCTTTAGAGCTTTACATGATTTAGTTGAAAGGAATGACCGGAAGGGGATAGGGTTTCTCTCAGCTGATCATGTCACGGCCCTAGGAAACACATATGAAGATAGGGTACACTACATTGCACGAAACTTGAAGGATCGGAATAAAGAAATTTATCTGGTGCCGTATCTTCAGGGGTAAGTGACACTGTAAGCGCTTCTCTAATATTTAAGAAACACTGATTTAAAGATCTGAGGTCATTAAATTTTTCGTTTGCAGTGAACATTGGATGCTTATAGCCATTAGACCGATTGAAAAGGTTGTCTACTGGTTTGATTCTTTACAAAACCCACAAAAAGAGGAGGCAGTAATACTTATAGACGAGTGAGTTATATATATTAACTACTGTTAGAATGCCTATATAATTTCTAATGCCAATCATATATATATACATATGTTGCTAATTATTTTCGTTCCGCTTTCATTTTTATAGGGTGATGTTTAATTATCAAGCTTTCTTAGGATTGCCCAGAAATGTGCATATGCAACCTGAGTGGATAGTAGTTAAGGTAAAATTGGTTCTTATTAAATTTTTTACTCAACGTTGTGTTGTATACAATTGATGATCTTCTAACTCGTATATTAATATTCATTAGCATAAAAAGCAAACGTCTAACTGGGAGTGTGGCTACTATGTCATGCACTACATGTACCAAATCGCAATGAAATCCGACACATTGGCACTCGAAAAGGTAAATGATTTCTCATAACTTACTTAATTGACTGTATTTCATTTTGCTACTCAATTACTTTTTAATTTCAAAAACTCTGTTGCAGCACTTCAAGCTCGACCCACTCCATTAAGCAATGTGGATATAGATGCTGTGAGAAAAATATGCGCTAGTTATATTGTGGAGCATTAGCCGTAGTTGAAGGATACTAATGAAACTTGTTCATATTATAGTTGTACAAATATTTTTGGATATGCCCCTGTAATATAATAGCGATTTCAATTTGTATATTGGTGATATTTGTATTAAATTTCAACTTTTAGCAGCAGGTTTTGCTTTAAACCAAATTAATTTTCTCTTTTTATCGCGGTTTGGGTCTGAAAAAGTGGCAACTTTCTACGGCGGTTTAGAACTAAACAGCCGTAGAAAGTGGTCACTTTCTACGGTGGTTCAGAACCAAACAGCCGTAGAAAGTGGTCACTTTCTAGTAGAGAGTGAATGCTGCAAATATTGTTGGGAACAATACTATGAGTGTGAAGATTTATGTAAGACGGTGTGGTTTGAGATTCCTTGGGTGTACATGCAAGCCTGCGCTGAGGATATAAGGACTCCCTTTAAATAGTGCAAAATATTGCTATGACTTTGGGCCCGAGCTGGAGCCTGAGTAAGTTGGACCCGAGCCGGAGCCTGAGTAAGTGCCCATGCTGCCTAAACCTGAGTCCGGCGACTACACTCCCTGCCCTCCTTTGGGCCTCGGAGCTCTGAGAACAATATTTCTAGCTACCACTCATAGGTTAAATAAATTAAGTGGCCGGCTAGCTAGCTTCTTGTACCTTACTAATTCCAAGTGATCGATCATTGATATTTTCATTCATGTATGTGTTTGCCTTGCCAACGTGCCTTGTATATAATTTCTTCGTTTCATTTGGCTCTTCTTCATGTTTGCTTCTAAACTAAATTTTTATGTTGCTTGGCCTTTCATCTATGTATTCAGTGATGACTGTATTCACGGGGTCTAAAGCTCCTTCAACCACCAATTTTCTTTTAGTAGCTAGTATGGTAATGAGTGCTTTCTCCATATATTTTTTCAAATTGCACTATCTAGTTTATCCCCCAATGCTTTGGTCTAACGGTTAGGACCTTGGTAGTGCACTTGCACATTTAATGTTCGAACCCTAGGGTTTGGGCATTTTTACTCTTCGTAAAGGATTAGTCTCACGCCTGGTGTGGAGGATCCCATGGTCCGTTAAAGGGTGGAACCAAGTGCTTGTCAAAGGTGAACTCCGAGAGTATCACATAGCCCATTAAGAGATGGAACATGTGCTTGCAAAAGGTAAACTCTCTGGAACTGAGTACATATACTCAACAAGTTGAATGTAGGGATATCTCTGCGTAGTTAAAAAAATAAAATGTCTAGCCCACTCGAAAGATTTTCTGACTACACACTACTGGTGATGACCATCGTTTGTTGTTCCATGAATCTCCTTCCATTTTTCTTTGTGATATCTCTTATATATATTTATTATATTGATTTCTCTCTTTTCTTCTTAATTTTAATCATTCGTGTCTTTAGCGCACTTTGTCTCAATGAATCGAGTACATCTGTCATCTAGCCATACCAACGAGAGTAGAAGGCCAGTTTTATGCCAGCTTTGGTCCTTAAACTTAAGAGGTCCGGGGCAAAATTGTAGAAATAGGCCCCAATTGTATTTTTAATAATGTAAAATATTATCTATAAATTATAATAGCATTTTAAACATTTTCATTAGAAAATTTCTATAATAGTATTAGATTTAATATTTTTTAAAAATATTACTTTGGCTTGAAACAATTTCGAGAAAAAAAGAACAAAACATACAAATAAAAGGAAAAAGTTTAGTATTAATATTAAATAGAAAATGGAAAAACTAAGGAGAAACAATTACTAAAAAATAAAAAGGAAAGTTTAAACAAAGGGGGCAAAAAAATAAATAAATAAGAATGGGTGAGAGCTGGGGGGGTTTTGCTCAGAGACTCACCCGAGACCATTATTTGTGCGGCTAGTCCGTATATGCGTCACCACACAAGCCAACTATCAAGCGGAGGAACTAGCTTTGTTGGAAAAAAGGTTTCTCATGTTCAAGTTGAGAGTGATTTGTAGGTCCTCATCACTAACACTATGCGACAGGCTGCTCCATGGCTGTCCGTAGAAGCTATGAAGGAGATATTGGACCTCCAACAACTATGAAGGAGAGTATAAAAAGATTTTGAAGGGCCACTAATCGATCATATTTTCATGAAAGCTAACTCAGACGCATGCACTAACAAATTTGGTCAGTACTTCTCAAGAAAAACAATTTTTCACTCACTCCTCGCTACCTCCTCTCTGGATGCGTGGAGTTCTCCTTATATTCTTTTTTAGTTTTGACATATGATGTATGGATAACTTGATATATCATTATGTCATCTTGCATATCGTATT
Organism: Leptodermis oblonga; assembly: GCA_016801395.1. Classification (NCBI taxonomy): domain Eukaryota; kingdom Viridiplantae; phylum Streptophyta; class Magnoliopsida; order Gentianales; family Rubiaceae; genus Leptodermis; species Leptodermis oblonga. The sequence continues at coordinate 12,660,501 of CM028758.1, read as the reverse complement.
TCCTGAGGTAAGGCTCATTAAGCCCCCCTCAGGTTTTGTTACTTTACTAATTAATGTAGGATATAAAAATATTCATATCACAGAGAGATTAACACGAAGCGAAATAATCAAAACACAAAGAAGAAACAAAACATGATTTTAGTGGGGTTGGATCTCAACAGACCTATATCCACAAAAATCCGCTACATCAGTCAAAGACAGGGCAAGTCAAAATTGCTTTACCTATTACAACAACACACAATCTGGCAGGCATAAACAGGAACATACATCTCTTATAATAACTTGCCATTAACACATCACTATTAACTTCGGACCCATAAGTAGAAACACTCATATCTTATGATCTCATGATGACATATCAACTAGCCAAAAAGCTTTCTCTCATTAACACAGTTAGACTAAAAGACTCCCTCACACAATTCGGAGTCAGAGAGTTGAAAGGCTTTTACATCTCTGACAATTTTGCGGATACAAAATTCGACTTTAATGCTCTACCAACATGTTATCGATGGAAAGCAATGACCACTCACTATAAAACTTAAATCGCAAATTATGAAGGATACCCAAACTGGAACTATTGATGATTCTTCTTGAGGATCAAAATTGGGTGTCCACTTGGTTATCCGTTGTTAATACGCACAAAAGTTCTAGACGCCATGGAGGAAACATATGTACTAATTTTGGAAAAATGTTCAAATAAGCCCCTAACATTACTTTTTAAACAAAAAAGCCCCCGACATTATAAAAAGGGCCAAATTAGCCCCTTCTTCGTTAGACTTCTGCCACATTACTTTTTTTACTGACTTGGGTTCTTTCTGCCTCCACGTAGGTAACCATCTGCCTCCACATAGGTAACCACCGCATTAGGGTATCCTTTGAGCAGTATCTACAATGGAAACTAATTGGCTTGAAAACTCAACATCCAACTCCCTACGCCGCATTTCGACATTAGCCCCCCAAATATCTCGTCTAGTCACCCAGTAAACTCGTGAACAAGGATATTCAACGGAATTATTAGTCGAACCTAATGCGTACAATTTGCTCAACTTCTCCACATTATCGAGGAGCTCTCATTTTTCAATTTCTCCATAGCCTTAAGAGAGAGAGAGAGGTATATATATATATATATATATATATATATAAAAGCTTTGACACTCCTAACCCTTTCACATTGATAACCCGTACCATATCTAAGAACTCCTTCACAAAACCATTATCAACCTGTAAAGAAAGCATTAAATTATAAGATTTTGAGCTCACAGTCTTTTCATTCTCACTCTCATTCTTAGAAATCCATTTGAAGGGCTTTCGAGCCATAACAATTAAAACAAGTGGAAATAAGCAGCTGCCATCAGGAGGAACACTGGAGAAGAGTTTTTTGCTCGGAGACCGCTCTGTTGTAGTGGTTGTTACGAGGAGTCAGAAAGAACCCAAGTTAGCAACAAAAGTGATGTGGCGGAGCCAAGTCAGCAAAAAATGGTGATGTGGTGGATTTTTAACAGAGAAGAGGCTAATTTGGGGCTTTTTTTGTAATGTCTGGGGCTTTTTTGTTTCCAAACTAATGCTAGGGGCTTATCTGGTCTTTGGGTGAAACATTAGCAGCTTATTTGAACTTTTACCCTGGTAATCTTTGCCTACTTCAAATCTCATCAATATATGTTACCACGTCGATTAGTTTGAGGTGACACCTCAAATCCAGTGTTCCAAGTTGAATATGACACTGAATCTTCTCACAATTTAGTGGGGCCCAAAAGTGAACCCACTGAACACTCGAGGAGAGATAGAGTCCTTCTTGGGACACTAAATCCCTCGTCCAGAGGTGATATAGCCTCCTTTGAATTCGGTTGTGAGAAAATCCTACTGTAATTGTTCCATCATTAGTCTTCCCTAGGAAATTTTCTAATCAACAATTAGTTCAGCGGAGTTTCAAGCATATCCATCTCTTCATTCGTAATAGTTAGTGTTAGCTCTCCAAGGTGCTTAGTTGCCTGTTCTAGGGGGAGGTTGATAGGTGGTGGGCGCGGAGGGAGTTTGTGTTTTTGGGTTACTGCTGCCTGTTTTTGGGACACTAAATCCCTCATCCAGAGGTGATTTAGGGTAGCCCTCTATTTCCATAAACGTACTAGCAAGGGTTTCTACGGTTCTTTCTTGAACTCAAAGATTTTTAGACCATCGATACTCAATGGAGGTCAAGATTTTTGAAGCATTTAATTCATCCATTTTTTTCGAATCGATTTATTTGAGCCTGAATACCAAATTAAATTTAATTTGGTTTCTCAAATGTAATTAGAATTTGGTTCAATTCTAAGTTTGGGGTCCAAAATATCCTGAATCGAGAAAACTATGGAGTCCAAAACTAAACTATTTTCCCACCCCTAAGGATGACCATATATGGTTCCAGAACTGCCAGTTTCCAATTCCAAGGTAGCTGAGAAAATAATTGAAGCTTATTAAAAACCATTTTAAATGATGATTTCTAATTCAATTACAGTTATAGTTTGGGACAGTTTTAGTTTGAAATTTTTTTCATTTCGATACTAGTTGTATCGATTCAAGTAGACTATTAAAAAATTTAAATGGACAGTTAAAATTTGTAATATTTGAATTTTGTGTACATGAATTTCTATTACAAATGAAACTTAAAACGAAAAAAAAAAAAAGGAATAACATTCATGTAATTGCAAGATTTTCATTCCTAAAAAATGATTACAATAAAAATTGATCGAACGCACTATGGAAGATGACAATGGACTACATACTAACTCCTCGAGAACACTTCGAAGCCCAGGTTAGTATAGGGGTAGAGTGGTTTTGTGTATAGTTTTAGCTTAGAATAAATTATGTAGCTTCAAAACGTATACTGAACTCTTACTTATAGACTCTAGCCTCCAGAAAATCACATCACATATGTATTTAATTCATATATCGATAAAATCCTCTTGCTATTGTCACAATTACTACTCCTAATTTTATATATTCGCCACCGAGGGTCAATATTGATGTAACAACCTTCATTAAGGTACTATTCGCTATCAGCTATTTCAACAGTTAATATTATATATAATCGTCACTATACACCACTCAACCCTTAACTATGTAGTAATTGCTATCAATCGTTTCAATAGTTAATATTTTTTACAATCGCCACTTGGCATCACACATATAACCCCATTAATAATGTAGTAACCGCTATCAACCGTTTCAAATGTTACTTAAATTTTTTATATAACTGCCACCGAGCATCCCACGTGTAAGCCCCCTTCATTAATGTACTAACCACTATCAACGGTTTGAACATTTACTCGAATAAATGTTCATTATTTCTAATCCTCAAAGCAGTTATATATAGTTTACCACTTCTCAGTTCTTCACAAAACGATTCATCCCCTGGCCCTAATTTTCAGACCCTCCGGCCTTTGGCTTCGACAATCAATAAAGCAAGCGCTACAAGAATGGATACAGTAATGGTAGGTGGAGAAAGCCCCAACAGCTACTTCAAAAATTCAAAATTGCAGGTCAGAGTTTTCACTTTTAATTAATTCTGAAACTAAAAGTTCAAGTCTCTCAAGAAAATTTCCTTTCAAAAATGTTATATTGATTCAAATAAATGTTGATCGTAGGAAAAAGCTGCAGATCAGGCTAAGAGCTTTCTAGTGGATGGAATTCTTGAGAAACTCGAACTTGATAATGATTTGCAACTGTTCTCCATTGCCGATCTTGGATGTTCGGTTGGCCCCAACACATTCTCATCGGTGAAGACAATCATCGATGCAGTGAAGAGAAAGTACCAAATGGACGACGAAAAGGGGGAAATCCCGGAATTCCATGTCTCATTCAATGATCAAGTTTCAAATGATTTCAATACTTTGTTCAAAGCGCTTCCGAAAGACACAGAATACTGGGTTGCTGGAGTTCCGGGCTCTTTCTACGGTCGCCTTTTCCCTAAATCGTCAATCAATTTGATGAGTTCAAGTATCGCTCTTCAGTGGCTGACAAAAGTCCCCGATGGTTTGAGGAACAAAGGGAAAATCACTTACGCGAGGAGCTCCAGCCAAATAGCGGAAGCTTTCAAGGCTCAATTTTTCGGTGATATGAAAGATTTCCTCAATGCAAGGTCTGAGGAACTAGCCCCTAGTGGATTGTTGGCGATACTCATCCCTTGCAGGGCAGAGGGGATTTCGCCTTGGGACTCAATTTCAATCCATATTTTTGAGTGTTTAGCCGATGCACTTGTTGATATGGTAAAGGAGGTATTATCTATCATAAAATTTTAAGTAAAATGTTAATATTTTTATTAGATCTATCATAAATTTTAAGTAAATGGTCATAATTTTATTAGATCTATTATAAATTCTAAATGTTCATATCTTTATTAGATCTGTCATAAATTAACCACATTTATAAAAAACCTTTTGGTTTAAGTTACTTTTCAATTCTTCAAGGGTATCCTGAGGGAAGAACTGGTGGACAGTTTCAACATACCCATGTTCATCCCAATGGCATCAGAAATGAAGGAAATTGTGGGTTCTACTTCAAGTGATACCCATCTTAGCATCGAAAGAGTGCAAGAAATACACGTTCCATCATGGTATAAAACCCCCGGATCTGTTCAGGGTTTTAGCGCACATGTAAGGACTGTAGTGGAATGCATCTTTTGCAATCACTTTGGTCCCAAGGCGGTAGACGACCTCTTCAATAGGTATCCTCAGAAGTTGGAAATTTTCTTCAACTCGCCGTTGTTTCTTACCGGTCCTGATAGTGCCAATGGCCAAAAATTCTTGTTTATGCTGCTCAAGCGCGATTGGTAGATTCCGGCGCAATGGTTGTTTGGGTTTTGTTGGTTTTTGTTATTGGATATTACTACATGCTTAATTACCTCCCTTCATTTCAATACAAAGATAGTACTGTTTTGATGGATATGCCATTCTGTAGATGGAGTTTTTCATCTCTGTGCTTTTTTTTTCTTCCCCTCTTTTTCTTTATGGATACAATTTAATATTGCATCAATTTTTGAACTGCTATTTCTTACTTACATCTTAAACCAACTCTCCAAATTAATGGATAAAAGAAAAAAAAAAAAACTCTTTAAATGAAGTGGTGCATCGATTTCTAATAATATTTTAAAAGCTATTCATCGCTCTATTTTTGGGGCAAGTTTTTTCATGAAATGGTTTTTCATTACAATAATAATATATCTCATGTCAACAGTGATTTTTATTTAGTCATTTATTTATTTTTATCACAGAACCAATAACTCTTTCACCACCTCTTAATTTTAAGAGTACTTGTGAACTTGGATTAATTCATTGGATCATGACAGTGCGTGACTTCATCTCTTGATTGATTGATGAGTTTTGATGGCATGAAATGTGAAAAATATAAATTTTCATTCTATATTTTAAAATATATTTTTTTAAAGAAACACAACCCTTAATTAGTTTGAAACGAATGGAACATTATAGTTTTCTAATTTTTGAATTAATAGTTCACTGAATTATTAATTTTTTGTAAAAATTTTATTTTAGTGTTTGGCTTTTGATTTTGATGACGATTGCATTAGTAAAGTTTACCGGTATAAAGTTGGTGAAAAGATCTTCACTTACCTAGATTATTAAAGCATCTCCAACTCTCGAAGTCATTTTTGGCTCTAAATTGCGTTGGCTCGGGTTAGGGCTGTTCAAATCCAAAAACCGACCCGACCCGATCCGAACAGAACGAATTCGGATCGGTTCGGATCAGTAATCCCAAATTTCGATCGGTTCGGATCGGATCCGAATTATTATTACTATTATTATTATTTTCCTTTCTGGGCATCCAGCGATGCTCTTCATATTTTCAAAACAAGATTAAAGAAATGGGAGAATTTGGCAAAGGAGATTGAAACGAAGCTATAATGTTCGAAGCAAGTCGGCAGCAATGCTTGCTACGACGTCGAATCAGCACTTTTTTCCAGATAGACTCCTTAATTCCTTGATCCAATCAGATCAGATCTTGATTTTTTTGTTGTAAACCCACTTACAAATTAACAATCGAAACAGCTAGGAAAGATGATTTGAACCAAAAAACTTCAGATGTTACAAATGAAAAACAATAATTTGGAAACCATATGGAACTACTACAGAAGGAAAGGGCTCTCGAAGGTCCAAGAGAAAGAGCTCTCCAGCTTTTCTAGAGAGAGAAAGTGAATTGATAAGATCTTGATTCAAATCAATAGAAAGAATAAAAGGACGTACGCCTCTTTCTCTCTTTCTTGTTTTTTTTTTTTTTAAAGTTTCGGATTGGATCGGATCAGATGCCAATCCGAACTGATCCGAAATTGATACCGATCCGACCCGATCCGACCCGACCCGATCCGTGAACAGCCCTAGCTCGGTTGTTTTCCAACCCACTTAAGCCATTTTGGAGGTAAATATATTATATTATTATTTTATTAATTTAGTATTATTTATTTAATTATATAAATATTTTTTCATAATTATTGTTAATACGAAAAAAGAAATAAATATTTGGAGAAATAAATATAAAAAAATTATGAAAATGATTTGATTGCAATCTAATATTCTAGTAATGTTATAAAATAAAAGAATTAGAAAATTAAAATAAGGAAATAGAATAATATTTCAACTCAGCATATCAAACAAAATGTTTATTAAATATTTAATATTCAATACAAACACACACTTTATTTTCAAGAAAAACATTGGATTACATAAAAACAACAATACAATATAAAAAGTGCATAAAAATAAAATTATGGAACTTCAATCATCGGAACTAGCATATTTTTCCCACAAAATGTTCAATTAGTGCGTTAGGATGGTCAATATGAACATTTTTATCTTTGATTTTCCTAAACCAAGCTCTAAACTCTTGAAATCCAAAAAGAATATAATTAAAGAATTATTCTAATTACATATAAAAATAGGCAAAATTAACATACATATATATTTTAAAGTACAAAAAAATAATAATAAAATATTAAAATTAAAAATGACTTTAAATTTTAACGAGAGCCATTTTTTACGCTAAAAGCCATTCTCCACCCATTAGGCCATTAGACACAACCTAAACCATTAATGGCTTGGGTTGAAAATGCTCTTAATGGTCTTCTCTTACGTGACACTGCATGTGTCACACACATATGCATCAGTAATTAAAAAAGCAAATATTTGTGATAAATGTTGAATTTTACATTTCCTCTCTCATCTTTTTTAGTACATTAATTACTTCCTTTGCGTACTGTAAGGGTATAATTTTTCACTTCTTTCCCTGCACTCTTTTTTCTCTCTTCTTTTCGTCCATTCTCTTTTATACTTCCTCTGTCGTCTTTGCGTACTGTAAGTGTATAATTTTTCACTTCTTTCCCTGCACTCTTTTTTCTCTCTTCTTTTCGTTCATTCTCTTTTATACTTCCTCTGTCCCACTCAAAAAGTTCACTTTGTATTACTAAAAAAATTAATACAAAATGAACTTTTTGAATAAGACGGAGGAAATATTTCAGTACGTAACCAGCAACCACAATAACCGTTGAAGAAGTTTTCTTCACATGAGAGAATGACTTTTTTAATTAAATAACAGTTTTCTTTATTTTTTTCCACTTTATTTCTTTTCTTCCCTTCTTAATTGACGAAATCTCAAATTTTTATTAATTAACTTTTGCCTCTTTACCTCCTATTTTATCGGTATTCAAGTATATTAATTTTCTTTTTGGAATATATTAAACTCCCTTTTTGCACTACTACAAAAATGGTCTTTAGATATTTAGAAATGGTTAACGTTAATTTCGGTCCAAAGAAGAAAAAAAAAACATGGATAATTCGAACCGGCTTATGGATAATTTCAGTGTAAATGATCGATTTCTAACAATGTTTTTCTAAAAGTCGGTGTAAATGGCCGACACCTAACATTAATTTCGTGGTCACCGGTGTTAGAGGTTGGTCATTCACATTAGTGTTCAAAAAGCCGGAGTTAAGTTTAATTGATATTACAAAAATATGACTAAATTAAAACAAGAAGCCTAAATCTAGAAACAACACAAGCACTCATAGAAATTAAAACCCTAGTTTTTGGCCGCTAGCTTTCGTCGCTCAGCTTCACTGTCGCCTCTATCCGTGCCAGTCGAATTGAGTCGTGCCGGCTTCATTCGGCATTTTTCCATAGCTGCACACTACCAACTCTACCATCCTGTACCGTCTAGCTAGCTCCAATAGCTACCACCATCACCACTCTCCTCTTCTACAGGCCTTCTTGTTTCCTCGGTGAGCTTTTGATAGGAGGGTTTAAGTCAACTCTTATAGAAGAGTTCTAGATCTTCCAGTGTTTTTGAGGGTTCAAACATTTTCGTCGTTGCTCTATGCAGTTTTTGAGCTTCTATCTAGGTTAGTTGCTGATGTATCGGCTGTTTAAAAAAAGAAGAAAAAGCATTGCCAATAGTGAAGAAATGAGTGTAGCAATTTTAAGGACTGAAGTATCACATAGAACCTTTGATGTATCACCTGTTTAAAAAAAGTATCGTCTGTAGTGAAGAGAATGCGAGTCTTGATTTTAAGGGTTGAAGTTTTGCGCACCAACAGGAGATTGGCTCATGATTCATTTGGCCTCTAAACTTAGGGCTTACTGCGATTCCTCCTACCACCACCACCCCCACCCCCCCCCCCCCCCCCCCCCCCCCCCCCCCCCAGCTTAGTAATCTCACGGAATGGTCCTTGAACTTTTGATTTACATTTCTATATATAGTTCTAACTCACTTTCTGGTCAAATAAACATCATCGGTGGCACAACAACAACAAAAAAAAATACAAAACGAAAAAAAAGGACAGAAACTCTAAACAGTTAGTACTAAGCGTCTATAAACTTTGATTGTTATTTTCTATATAGTCCATAAACTTTTACAAACTTTCGTATTTGCCCATTAATATGACTCCCTTGTAAAACGAGTGTTTTGCCGTTGACAATATTTTTTTGGCTGGAAAGTGAGCCGGAAACTACATAAAAACAGACGTAAACACATAGTTTGGGGAACCACTTAGTGAGATTGTCAAGTTAGGAGGCCAAATCTCAAATTGCGATAACTTCCCCAGTTAGGAGACCAAAGAAATAATTTATTCTAAGCATTGAAGCTAGTTTACCACTATCACATATTTGGCATCTAAGCATTCAAGCTGATATCCACAGATAGACGCAATGGCATCAAATTGGCAAAGCGTGACAAATTGATGATTCATTGTTTTTTGAGAATATAAATTGAAGAGAATTAAAATCGCATTTCTTGTTCTTCTTCTATGTCCTCGTTACAGTTTTGGTCTCTCTTCTTTGTTTCATTGCACTTATCGTCCATCTTCTTTCATCTTTTAGCACTTTTAACCTCTTTAATTTACCGGCAACTAACCTGTTTAATAGTCATTTAGGGTCAAAATATAATTTTTTTTAAATTACGACCCTTATTTGTAAATCGCACTTTTGGTCCATATTTTATACATTCGTTATACTTTTGGTTCCTCCTTTTAGTCTCATTTCACTTCTAGTCTTTGTTCTTATTGTTTTGGCACTTTTAATTCCTACAACCGGCTACAGAAAGTTTTCCCAATAAATTAGGGTCAGTATGCAATAAGCAAAAAATTGCGAAATATGTTACCCTTTCTTATTTTCAGTTAATCTGAGCGTTTCAAAATTTCAAGATTCTCTTTCATTTATTTATTTTTTTAATTTTATAGTTTTATTATTATATTATCATTTTAATTTCAGTATAACTTAAACAGATCAAAATTTCTTCTAGTTTATATTATTACTATGTTTGTTTTTATTTATTTCTTAGTTTCTTCTAATTTTCCCTCGTTCTTGTGTGTTATAAATAAAATTTAAAACATTAATTTCACTTTGACGGTTTCTTTCAATATAAAAAAAAACTTTGATTTTTAATATTTTTTAAAAAAATTGAATTTCCTTTTTCTCTCTCTCTCCCATTTATTTATTTTATGTATAACTTCTTTTTTTTTTTTTTTTTTTTTGAAACTTAGCTTCTTTTTTTTTTCTTGTTATATCACCTTTTAAATATATATATATATATATATATATAACTATTCCCTCCGTCCCATCACTGCCACAACAAGCAACATTTTTCAACTAAAAAAACAATCCATCTTTGACAACTCAACAACATCAGCTAAAGTTTTTCCCAACCACAACACTTAGGTCTCATTTGGTAACCAAACTCAAAATCATATGTTGAGATTCATTTTCATTTTATAATAGTTTTTTGTCATTTTCAATAAGTATTTTTATATTTCTAACATATCTTTTTACATTCCCAATGTAATTTTAATATTATAAAATTAAAATAAAATTCAAAATCATATTTTGAAACCTCTTCCATACGGGGCCAGCTTTGTTCTTTTCTGGTTTGTGTTGGAGAAATTTTTATTTTTTCTTGGAAATTTTTTGGAGAGAATTTTCTTTTGGAAAATTTTGTATGTAAGAGATAAAAAAAGTATAATGATTATGTTATTTTTTGAATTTATGTGATTAGATTTTTAGAGGGAATTTTTAAATTTTAATTTTGAATTCTTAGAAAAATGAAGTTGCTTCTTTATGTTAGGTTTTGGAAGAAAAAAGTGATAATTATTGAGAAATAGCCACAAGAGAACAGAGCCTTATCTAAGAAAACAACAAGCCATCTCACACAGTAATAGTAGCAAAGAACACAAGAAGCCATCAACGTAATTAATTCAGATAAATCAGAAAAAATTGGTTATATGCCCACCACGGAACCACCGGAAGTTCGGATTCCGTACCATCGAAATCAAAAGCAAAAAAAGTCGTACACCACTGAAACAATGAATCAACAAAAAATTGATTATGCCCCTCAAAGATATCAGACTACAAATTAGAGTAGTAGCAAAGCAAAAAATCCATAGTTCTCCTTCCAAATAACAAACCCAATTAGAGTTTCCAACCAAATAATAATTCCACTCCCAAGTCGTGAAAGAAACCCAGTTGGAATTCCCCAGATCTACATGGGGTTTGAATTCTCCACTTGAAGGCCAACCGCCAATCTCGCGGCATGGCAACGGGTATAATCGGTTATGCTGGAGTCGGTGGTGCTGGTGACTGCGGTGGAGGCTACGGTATTGGTTGTGCCCGACAACCTACTCGTTTACCCCGTTGGCCGGCTGTTTAGAGTGATCGCTGTCGACGTCGTCGGAGGCGGAAGAGTAAGAAGAGTTGGTGTCCTGAGGTAGAAGAGGAAGAGTGGGTGTTTTGAGGAAGAATGCGTGAAGAGGCGGAAGAAGGAGCAAAGTTTAGAATAATTAACATTGAGACAAAAAGTGCGATTTTTTTCTAAAAATTAATCTTTAATTCTTTAAAGCTTTGGTTAGTTATTACTTGGCCCAAAAGAATTGCAATTTTTCCGAAATGGTCCAAAATTATGGTTGACTTTAAAGAATTACAGTTGGCTGCCGGTCGTAGGGACCAAAAGTGTTAACCGATGAAAGAAGAGAGATTACAAGTGTAACGGGACAAAGAAGAGGAACCAAGAGTTTAACAACAGTATAGAAGATGGTCAAAAAGTGTGATTTTCTCATAAATTCATGAAGCTTCTTAATTAACCAGAAATATTCATGAGCAAATCAAATCTTCAAACCAAGGTTGCTAATTAAGTATGTTTACTCAAATAATGCACACATTAATTTCTTGATTAATTAACACATGAAGTTTCACCTACTACTCATGTAGCATTGATAGGGATCCTGATAATAAACCTTTCAACAAACTATCAGTGTTTGAGACTTAATCGTTTAAACAAAATTTTAAAACAGATAATATAGCCCCAAAAAAATTAATAAATGAAACAGATAACAATTGCATCGCTAACCTGACTCAAGCTCTTTACTACATATGCACATGCAAATTTTAATATTTTGGAGGTACGTTTTGATCACACAATGGCGATTCTTCTTATGGTGGTCGTATTTTGTGTTGGTGGGTTTGAAATTTGCGGGTCTAAACTTACTAATTCTAACACGATATGATTATATGTTTGTGCTGTAACACTTAACCTGAACAGGACCCGATTGAGACACGCGTAACCTGAACACAACTCATATCGACTCGAAAATACCTATTTATTTTTACAATTACATACTCCCTCCGTCCCATTCAAAGAGTCCACTTTGAAATGTTACAACTTATTATGGATTGTGAGGTACAACACCTAAAATAAGTAATTTACTACCATATTTTCCAATTATATCCTTACTTTAGAAGTAAGGGTTAATTGTGAACCACATATTGTTATTTTAGTAAGGGTATGTAATGTAAATAAATTCAAAGTGGACTCTTTAAATGAGACAAAATTTTATTTTGAAAGTGGACTCTTTGTGTTGGACGGAGGGAGCATTAGGTAGGAATTACAACACCTGAATCGACCCGAAAATACCTATTAATTTGATCTAAAAATAAATATATAACTAGAAAATTCTCCACTTACAAAATAATTATTCAAAATGACAAATTTATTAAATAAGTTAACAGAATAACAGGGGTCAAGCGGGTTGACTTGCAGGTTAGCTCAAACCCAACTTGTTTACTGTCTTGTCATTTGTGTTTGACTTGATTTTGATTATGCTTAGCTTATCATACTTGATCTCCTAAATTCGTGTTAGGTTGGTGTCGTGTCATTCTTGTTAGATTTGTGTCAAATTTTCATGCCGGGTCACAAATTGTCACTCCTAATCTCCTTATTACCTCACTGAATATCTGAAAAAGATTATTTTCATACCTCTTCATTAAACTATAATTAAAATATATATATATATATATATATTTGAATGAATGTTTTTCTCTATACAATACACATACATTAACTTGTCTGGCCATGCTTCGCTGGACAGGTGATCGGATTGACGAACGAATAAAAGGGATTTTGAGTCGAACGGACTCAAAAGGAGGGAGTCTCCGAGCCTGTTAAACCGTTGGATTGTCGGACATGAGATTCACTCCACGGATGTTTGTTTTATTTCTTTTAAAAGAATCATGCAATCCTTCTACCCTTATATTAGAATTTCTTTTTTCATTACGTGTAATAATTTTTTTCTTATAATAGAAACAGGCGATACATAAGGGATTTAATGCACAATATCATAGGCTATATATACACAATGTGCAATACATCATAAACTATAAATGATACTTCTACACATTTAATTCTATAAACGATACATTAGGGGTTATACGCGATTCACAATACTTAATAACATAAACGCATACTTTGTGGGCTAAAGTAGATCATTTTTCTTATAAAGAAAAATGTGCGTCTGTTTCTCAAAAATAAATAAATAAAAAAGACGCCGTCGGACTGTCTTGATGTATTGGATACAAGTTTTTGCATCAGTCCAAAGCCTTATGGATTTTTCCCGCACCACCCCTTTACGCATACAGGCTTCATCTTCCAATAGTGAGATTAATCCTCTACAGCTAAGTGAGCGGCCCAAAACCCATGCCCCAACAACGGTAATCTTTTGTTCTTGATCTGTTCACATATACGGTAAACAAGATTTTCTATTTCAACCCTCCACGACGTATTTATATGGAACCCCGGAGAGTGAATGCAGAATTAATCTCTATGACAGCAAGGCACCCACTTATTCTCCTCGAAATTCAAGATTTAAGTTTCCAACCTATTCATGATGGTTACATGTTTATGAGTAAGATGATCAAGAAGTTACAGATAATTTTAATTTTAATTTCTTTTTACCATTGAATTCCCAAGATCCGAACCTATGATACAAGACCCTCCATAAACCACCACCCAACCCTCCCCTATGTTTCACGTAATTAAGTATTAATGATGCGTATGTAAGTACACGCTCAACTTGATCTCAGATCCGACTTTTGAAACTCAGTCATTGATGAAAAAGCATCAACCTGTTCCATCTGTGGGAAGGTTATTGATCGAAATTCATCAAAATTACTAGAACTCTAAGGTTATTAATTAATTAATTGTATACAAATAAATAAATTAATATGTAAATTAGTGATCATATAGACATATGGTTAAGTATTACTTTGGCGTCTGGGATTCAACTAGATACATATAATGTTGAATGGCGTATAGAGTCAAGTATTGGTAGCTAACTAACCTAGTGACGCTATATCCTATATATATATATATAATTAAAGACATTCAAAGTTAGGCTATAACGTGTAGATCAAACAGAAACCCAAATTAACCATTAAAGTGCTTCCATTATCCAATCAATTCGAAGTAATGAATGGTTTCGGTTGAGGGCATCACGTACGAAGAAGAAAGAAGAATATGTGTTTTAAAAAGTATCACCCGTGTAAACAAAAGTATCACATATTTAAAAATAAATAAAGATAAATAGAAAAAAAAAGCACGTGATCGATGCCGTCGGACGGTTCGACTGTCTGATTGGAGACTTGCTCAAGATGTAATACAAGGCTCCGCTATTGCACTTCCGCGTGCAATATGACAAGTGTTTCCTTTGAGACATTGCAACGACCGGGTAATTACTACTTTTTTTTTTCTTTCTCTTAAACAAAGGAAAAAAAATACTACTCCCTCCGTCCCACTCAAAGAGTCCAGTTTGAATTACTGTTTTAGTAATACAAACTGGACTTTTTGAGTGGGACGGAGGGAGTATTTAATTAAAATGCTGAAAATCATCCGACAACGATTAGATAACAAACTTACTAGGATTATAGACATCAGCAAACTGAATGCAAGGTTAAGAGGCTAAGGCTCTGTTCTCTTTTGTCCTAAAATGGGGAATTTTGACTTTCTACGGTTTGGGCTCTGTTTCTTTGTGGATTATTTCTCGGAAAGGAGGGAAACTACACAAAAGTATTAACTGCCTTTGACCAGCACAGTGTCTTTTGAAAAAAATGAAAACCTGCAAAAGGCACTCCCCTACTGCCTTTTCTGCCTTCTGCAACGACACCATTGAAGCCTCCCATCAACGCTGCGATTCCGTCCCGACAACCACCCGTGAAGAAAAAGCTCTTCATTAGTGCGTCTGATCTAAAGCCCCAAAGACTACCTCATCTTCAGTTGGCTATTTTTCTGAGAAGTCGCGTCTATAAATCGGCCGAACCCTTCAACCAGTTCATTGCTCTGGCGAATGTTTGCGGGAAATCTCCGACGGTCGACCAACCGGGATCCGTACATCCTCCTACTTCATTCCACAACCCTACGGAGCTTGTCACTTGGGGGTGAAATCGCGGGTTTCTGAACTTCATTCAAACTTCAACCCAGGCCTTGAAGAGCAGGACTTTAGCGGATTCCTTCAAGTTCTCAGATTTTGCAGCCTTGCACAAATATTTCGAGTTTAGAGGTACTGCTTTTGCTTTTTTCCCAATTTATTATACATATTGTTTATTTCCCGTTTAATTATCTTCTTTTTTTCAATTTTTAGTGAACAAATTCAGAATCTTGCAAATGTGTAGTTGTGTGGTTTTGCGATTTCTGTCATTGTAGTGTTGATTAGTGGTTGGTTTAGTCGTTGAGGAGAAAGAAGGCTGAGAGGAAAGGGGAAAGCGATAAAGAAGAAAAGAGGTCTAGCTAGAAAAGCTGAAGCTGTGCTTTTCGTTTTCCATTAAAGAAAGAGGGACATAAACAAAGAAAGTGAAACTGACACTTCTGCACTTCAATGTTTTGGGAATTTTTAATTCCATATGCAATTTTTTTGGAAACAACTCTTGATTTCATTTTCTGTTTTATTAATCCATGTCCATGAATTTGAAACACATAGAAAGCAGTTATAGGATTTAATTAAGTTCAAATTTGTTTGCCGTGTGATTGAAATGAAGAGTAAGGGAGAAAGAAGTAATGCAAATAAGAAATTTTGAAATGTTGTTAGCTAAGAGGTGGCTTTAATCTTACTTTGTGGTGATTATCATGGTGATGGAACTCCGAACATATATGACTGATCACTGTAACGCTGGTGTATGCTTTATTATCTTACAGAATTTGCAAATTGAGGTATGGTTCTTTGAAATTTTACTTTTACAGAATTTGCAAATGCTTGAACAATCATGATTTTGATTTATTGTCAGAGATGGTTTGGACCTTTATCTTCCCTTCCATCCATAGAGTCTGATCTTTTTGTTACTACTGCTTCTCTAGTGTTTGAACTTCTGCACTTTGAATATCACATTATGTCCTCTTCCTCATGCTTTTAAAAAATATGATTTCTGATGCTTAAAAAAAAACTCTGCTTCAAAATCTGCTTATCTAACTCTGATTGTTCGAGCTCCTTCACTTTTCTTTTTTCTTTGCTCCCTCATGTAAGATAAAGTGTTCATATGACTATTATTCCCTCTGTCTCAATAACAGAGATGGGGGACAGAGGGAGTATATAATTCTTGTTTAAATCTTCTTGAAGCTGCCCTGCAAACTGAATGCATAGGTCTATGCTATCTTCCTGAACTTTGGAATATGTCGATTGCAGGATGCGGGCATTGTGTTGCTCCCAATTTTTCTGCCGATTTCTGCGTTTGTTTTTTTCCTGAAACAAGTCTTTGGAGCTAACCTCTGTATCTGAATGAGCCTAATTAGGTCTTGATTTGTCAATTTCTGCTTCTGGTTGGGTGCTGAATGCAGAAAAATCTCCTTTAAACTACATAGGTTGTTATTTTAGGTTCCTTTCCCCTAAATATTTCCCATTTTTAACTGTTCATTTGGACGGTTACAGGGGTACAGCTTATGCATTTTGGCTTCCATAATCATGTATGCCCATGTTATTGTCTAGGCTGTCAGGCTCTGTTATTCAATTTGTACTAGGCTTCATCCCTACTTTCCATTGGCCCTAATACATTGCTCTCACTTCCTCCCCGCTTGACTTATTTTATATGTACTTCAACCAGTTTAACATTTCTGAAAACACACATCTTTCGGCCTTATTTTCTAACTAGGTTTCCATGGGGGAATGTGGAGATGATTTGGTTTCTCTTAATGGAATGGACAATACAAGGTTGTGTTGCACAACCAACACAAGTATGTCCTTCATATCCCTAATCCCCTTTCTATAGTTTGGCATTTCAGTTGTCATCAAACATTTGACCTCATTTTTCATATTATAGGCCCTTTTGATTATAAGGGGGATACCCCGTCTTCCCCAATAAGCCTCATTCACTCTGAAACCGACTCAAATGATGTTCAACTTTGCACTAAAAATTATGAAGAGGTAGAAGAACTAAGAAAATATTTTCTATGTTTTATTTTGGTTTAATTTTAGGTGTTTGTTATTGATGATAGAGGTGTCATATAGGCAATGTCTGCACGGACCCAGAAAATGGACCCGGCACACCTTTGGCATTTCGTGGAATTAATGGTGGAAATGAAGGACAACGGGGAGCTAACCTCTAATTCCTTCAGACAGGAACAGTTTGAGGCAGTGTTGGATAAATTATTTGATCTTTACAAGGTCAGATTCAGCCACCAATTCCTCCGCAAGAAGTTCAATAATTTAAGGACGGACTGGAAAAATTATAGATGGATGAAGGGATTCACCGGCGTGTCAGTTGAACACCATACCGGGGCTCTTAATGCGGACGAAGAACAATGGGCTAATTGGTTAAGGGTAAACAATTTCATCCCTAATACTGTTTTCCCACTTTTTGCTTACTGAGTTTTTCAGCATCATTTATTTGCATTTCACTGGCAATGACCGATAAAGAAGCTGTTTCTTTTTCGTGTAATTTTGTTTTGCTTCCGGATTGTGCATTACATTCTCCCATTACTTCAATTGAAGCATGACTGTACGCATTTTTTTTTCTTACACCTTTTCTGAATTAGTTGTAATACTAAATTCTGTACTTCATCTCCTCTTATGTAAACTGGACCATAAATTCTGCAATTTCTTGGGTCAATATCAGCGCAACGCCAGTGTTGGAAAATTCAGGAAACAAGGTCCTCCCTGTTACGATGAGTTGACCAAATTGTTCAAGGATAATACTGCAATCGGTGACATCAACATTGAACAAGGTCAAGCCCCCGCTGATTCGGACGAGGAAAGAGAAATGGAGAACAGGTTTTACAACCAAGGTTCTGCATCAATGTCCTGGCAACAATGTGCTAGTCCTCCTGCCCAGGCCGTTCAGATTGGGCAAGGTAGTGGAGTGGCAGATGTGGGAGGTAGTTCACGAAGAGCAGGTAAGAGGCCTGTGGCAAGTGGAGGGGCAGATTCGGGCCGGTCATCAAAGAAGAGCAGGGATGAATCCATTGGAATGGCACTCGAGTGCTGGGCACATGCGCAACTTGCTAAGCAGGGTAATGCGGAGGATAATGTCTCCCTTGCCGAAAGCATGGGCATTCTGAATGCAATGGGGATCGCAGACGATGCTGTCTATTTCAAGGCAATCAATTTCTTACGCGAGCCAATGAACCGAGTCATTTTCAAGTTGACCGAGCCGGGTCGTCGCTTGGCACTTCTTCTTCATTCCACTTAGTGCAGTGTACAAATTGAGTTAACGTACTTTATTATGCTATGTTTGTTGTTCTGTTTCGTGTATTTATTAAACTGCAATGCTGTTTTAATTATGTACCGATGAGTCTGTGTATATGGAGCTGTGGTTTTTTTATGCACCCCCATTTGGATTTCAATGTGGTGTCCTTTTTTGCAAAAATTTTTTTCTGCACCATATTTGCTGTTTTGTAGGCAGGTTTTTGGTAGTTTTCTGTATATCTATTATGCATATAGGTATAATGACACCCCTGGTATATGGACTAAGCAACAAGTTGAGGCTTGGAAACCCATTGTAGATGCAGTTCATGCCAAAGGCGGTGTCTTCTTTTGCGAGATTTGTCATGTAGGAAGAGTTTCAAATTATGGTATGTTCTCACATTCTGATCCCAGATTTTGCTGGCAATCCAAGAATCTTTTTTATTTCTTCTAACATCATCCATATGACTGACTTTCTTTTGCAGGTTTTCAACCCAATGGACAAGCTCCAATGTCATCTACAGACAAGGGATTAACTCCCAAAATTCGATCAGATGGTGTTGATGTTGCAGAATTTTCACCGCCACGCCAGTTAAGCACTGAAGAAATTCCTCAGATTGTTAATGACTTTAAGCTAGCTGCTATTAATGCCGTTGAAGCAGGTAAGCTTTCTCCTTTTTTAATTTGCTCCATTTGCTTTATCAACTCACATTTCATTTGTCACGATTTTGGAAATTGTGCCTGTCTGTAACCTATTTTCATCCATCTGAAACAAAGCCTGTTAGCTCTTTACTTTTTTTCTGGTTTTAGCAATTCACATTGTGAATCAATATTGAAAGTAATGTCCAAATTCTAATGTGAATTGCGTTTTCCTTCTCTCAAGGATGGTTCCTGCAATGGCCTGCAACATTATGCTGCTCTTGGACGGGATAAGGTAAATCTTTTTCTTTCCACAAACTTTTCTATGCTCATTTTGTAAAATATAAATGGCAATGTCTGACATAGAACGTCGGCAGCAGTTGTTGCAACTCTGATTATAATTTGCTTGGCAAGGTAGATGGCATCGATGTGTGTATTTTATTATGCATTTAGGTAATTCATATTGTATACCTTCCAATTTCCCAGTTATTGAAACTTTAATATTATTACAGGATAATGTTTCAGTGTAGACAAGGAAATTGAACTACTTCTGAATTTAAAACTTATCTTTGCTAATTTGTTGAAACTTGTTTATCATACCTTGGGATATCCTTTATGACAAAGATTCTTCTTGGCAAATGTTGCTTATGCTGATCTGGATCTTAGTCAGAACTTGTAAAGGTTCTGAAGGGATATAATATCACTATGTTCCAAATTGGTGTGCTTATTTTTTTTTTTCCTTCTTTTTCTCCAGAGCCTTCTGGCATCTTTTTAATTTTCTTTACCAGTTGAGCTGAGCTGTTTTTCTAAAAGTACCTGAGGGAATGAATTAATACTTAATTATTTGATTGCAGCAACATATTGCTTCTTCCTTTTGAAGTATTCTTTGTGACTGTTGATTAATTGCAAACTATAAAATTCAAAGCTTACTTAAGTTCCTACATCTCTTCAGTTAGGAGCAATTGCAGTCAATCTTGTAGCTGGAGAAAAGCCTGCAGACCTTCAGCCCCACGCCAACTATTTTTGCTTAAATTAATTTGCTCCTTTTGCTTTATTAACTCTCTAGACATTGACATTGATACCTGCAGCCCCACAGCTTTTTTTTACCCTGCTTTCCGCCACTATGTCTTGTGAACAAAACAGAGAATGAGTGCTGCTTTTTTTTTTTAATTCGTGTCTATAGGCGTTTTTTCCCTACTCCAACCAGCCCCTCGCTTTCTCTTCTCATTCATTTCTTCCAGCCCTACTTTTCTCTTTTTCTGTTGCAATATGCATAAATTTTGAATGAGTGTAATCATTTGGTTTCCTTTTTGACTTCATGAACTCCTTGTATATTGTCTTTTTCCCAATTACTGTGGTTTGTATTTTCTTCTTTTTTTTCTGCTTTGGTTTTTTTTGCCGTCAGTTATTATTTGATTGAAGCTAGGAAGCTGCACATTTGGAACCATGAGTGCTGTTCTGGTTCTGTTTCTACAGAGTTGGGAGCCTATCCTTGTTTTAAGAAAGTGAAAGTTGTACGAAATTGAATTCCATATTGTATTGTTTGTATTGTTTGTGATGTTTCTTGTTTGATCCTCTCTCTGCTGGTTTTTAAGTTTAGGTAAACCAATCTTTATGGATTTCCTCTAAATAATGTATAACTTATAAGACCTGCTTACGAGTTTTATGGTAGATGTAAGGGGTTTAGACTTGCAAACTGGATCATTCACTCTCAGAGAAATTAAAGCTGCTACAAATGACTTTGATTCAACCAACAAAATTGGAGAAGGTGGTTTTGGTTCTGTGTACAAGGTAATTGCAACAAATGATCATTTTCCCAAATTTATGGAGTTGAGTCGCCCATCTGATATGTTTGTTTTAAGTTGATGATTCTATGTATAGGGTCATCTGAGAGACGGAACTATCATTGCTGTGAAGCAGCTATCTTCAAAATCAAATCAAGGGAACCGTGAGTTTGTGAATGAAATAGGCATGATTTCAGGTCTATAACATCCCAACCTTGTAAAGCTTTACGGATGCTGCATCGAGGGGAACCAATAATTGCTAGTTTATGAGTACATGGAGAGCACAGAAGGCATTGCTGAGTATATCTCTCGCCGGCTCCTGTGGAGTATGCGAATCAATTACTCCTGTATTTAAAATGTCTGCATTTTTCAGCTTGTCCTTCACTTGAATGAAGGGCTAATTATACTGTGTAATAATAGCCTTTCATGATTTATGAAGGCTGTGGACTGTGTATGTCTATGTCTATATCCTATGACCTTCTGCACAAAATTGTTGTACAGTTGAGCAAAAATCTTATAAACGGTACTGATCACCATGCGTCTTGCATGATATAGTTAAATGGAATCCATGAATAGGAAAAGAAACTATGGGTCCCTACATGCATAATTATTGGATGTGTGGAATATTCATGCATCATGCGTAATGATGTATATGTAGGCTACAGTTTGTTTGTGCAAATGTAATTATTTTTGCATGCTGACAATGAAATGAAATGGGGCACACCACTATTGTTGTTATCTGCTGCACTAATATACATGTGAGTAAAATAATTCATGCAAAGTATTGATAAGGACTTGCACCAAACCAATTATCGGGCAATATAAATATATGGCCTATGCTTATCAATTGAACTACAAACTTGCATCCCTCAAAGGCAGTGGAGTGGAGTTACATATTTCTGAATTATTTCTAAGGTATGTTTGATAATCTAAATTCAAATTTGCACCCCCTTAGGAATTAGACGTTTTGTATAATTGCAATTGTTCTGGAGTTGTAATTTTTTGTATGATGAATAATGAAACCTAATTCATTATTGAAAGGTTGCTATGGCCGGATCATCTTCGCACCTTGCCTCGGCAACAGGTTTAGTCCTAACTGCGAGGAAGAAGAATTCGTTGACTTTCTGATTGCAATATGGCTCATGGAAGAAGATGAACCCGAAGTTATCCCACGACAACCATGCCGAAACTCAGCATTGACCGGCCGACAATGGGTTAGGGAATTAGTGAACGGGAACCATACGCGACTATTCGAGAATTGCAGGCTAGATTTGGAAACTTTTATGAGGTTCTGTCAGTGTCTACGGGAAGGAGGATACTTAACTGAGGATAACTCGCACGTTTCCATTGAGGAGAAGGTATGCATGTTTTTGGTGCTGGTTAGCCATAATTGCAGGCAACGTTTACTTGCGGAAAGGTTTCAGCACTCTCTTGCAACTATAAACCGACATATACGCGAAGTTGTTCGTGCAATTGTCCTGTTTAGTAAGTATCTGATATGTCCGAGGAATGAAAATGTGACACATCCGAGGATACGTCACAACCAAAGGTTGTACCCATGGTTTAAGGTAAAGTACAGTTCAAATGTTACCCTAGGCAAGGTACACATTTTTTCTATGGCGTTTCTGTCCAAGCCTCTCGTTAGAAGGGCATTTTAATATTGTTTTTTTGTAGGATTGTGTTGGAGCAATTGATGGTACACACGTTTCGGCATGGGCGCCGGCTAGTCGTAGAGATGCATTTCGTAATAGGCATGGTCAAATTAGTCAAAACGTCCTAGCTGCATGTGACCACGACATGCGGTTTGTTTACATACGAGCAGGGTTTGAAGGGAGTGCAAATGACGCTCGTGTTTTTCTAGACTCAGTTACTCGAGCCAATTCTAATTTTCCAATGCCGCCAGAAGGTACGCAACACTTTCGTTCCAGTACATTTTCGCCGGCCATATTGGAATGGTATGAAAAAAAAATATTAAATTTCAGTGACGTTTCGGTTATGACAGGGAAATATTATGTGGTGGACTCTGCCTATAGAAATGTTCCTGGTTTTCTTGCACCGTATAGGGGACATAGATATCACCTGCAGGACTACCGTGGTAGAGGTAGAGCCCCTAGGACATGGAAGGAGTTGTTTAATCATCGGCACTCATGTATCAGAAATGTAATTGAGCGATCATTCGGAGTACTTAAAAAACGTTTCAGTATCTTGCGGGGCCCCATGCCTAACTACATGGTAGTTAGGCAAGCATTAATGGTAGTTGCCTGTGCTGCACTCCATAATTTCATTAGGGAGCAGTTGCCTAATGATGAGTACTTTGCAGAGATGGAGGATGCGGAAATAGATTCGGCAACCGAGTCTGACAATGACCAAGAAGGGACGGTGACGATGTTTGACACATCCCCTACTGCCGTAATTGCTTGGAATGCATATCGGGACGACATCGCATCCCAAATCTGGCACGGGTCGAGGCATCTACATTAATTTGGAGGGCATATTTCATGAATGATTGTCCGTTGCGGAATGCGTTATGTTGTACAACGAAGTCTTGGAGATGGTGGTTTTTTTCATTTATGAAAAGTCGTTAGTACGTTTCTATCCATAATAAAGAGTTTGTAACGGGTGTTTTTTTTTGCATCAAGTAAATCATATTAATGCGTGTTAATTTTTTTCGTGTCTAATTATGCATATGGAATTTTTTCATTGCTTGAAATATAATGTACCATAATCAATTTAATTATTCCCTAATACTTTTGCCACCATAAAATATATATTACTAGTCATGTACGGTAATTAATTGGTATCAAATAAAGTAAAGTAGCCAAATTCATGCTGACAATATACAGTGCAAATGCATGTGGCATTGTATAGAGGAAATGGGGCCAGTGCTGACGTCAGCCTAGAGGTTTTCATTTTCTGGACTTCACGTGGCTTGGGTGAAACACGGTTTCACCCCCCGCCTTCATAAAATCCACCCGCCAACATTCCCTCCATTTTTTTTCTGGGCAGCTTTGGAAAAGGTCAAAGGAGAACAGAGCCTAAGAGCATATACAATAATTACTCTTTGAAATCGAAGGGTACTACCATAATATTATAAACAGGACCGGCCCAATAGGAGGGCAAAGTTGGGCAGTAGCTCTGGCCCAATGAATTTTGGGGTCCAAAAGTTATATAAAACCTTATATATATATATAGAGTGTAGTTTTTATTTTAGTTATTAAATTTGGGCCTCTATAGCTAATATGGGCTGTCAAAATTTTTTTGGCTCTGCTGCTCTCTGCTCCTATCTTGCATCACAAAGTAAAAAGTATGTTTGATTTTTAATTTTTTTCTGAAAGGAAGTTTATTTTATTGCAGCAATCCACTACTGCACTATATATGTCAGATGATTTTCCATGACAGATTCATACAATCTCAAATTGTCAGATTATGATGCAATTTTAGGGCATGATTTTGGTCCATCACAGCCTCATCGTCTTCAATAGTATTGAGAATTATCATCACATCCAGGTGCTATTGTTTACTTTTATAGTAAATTGATTATGTTGTTTTGAATAATATCATTCTTTTTTTAATTGTTGTGATTTTCTGCTTCTGTGCATTAATATTATTGTGATTTAGTTTTTATTGGCGTGAGGTATATCTATTTTTGTTTTATCTGTTGTGCCTATAATATAATGCCTAAAAAACATCTTTCTGGATGTGAAAAAAAATTTTAGGGCCCAATTTGGTGTGATGACACCAATCAAAATTGGTCGGTCCATGCCCTTTTTAAATTATTGTTCAAATCAATTTTTTTTTTTCAATTTCTTTTCTCTCATTTACGTGTTTTTTAGGGGCCTTTTTTTTTTTTTGGCCTTGGGGCCTCCAAACCTTAAGGACCGACGCTTATTATAGACTTTGTTTATTTAATTATTGCAAATAAAGAACCAATTATAAGAATATGGGATCGATCCTTAATTATTTAACAAGCAATATTTGCGACCAAATCAGAATTTCAAACCAAGGCTGCTAAGCCTTGATAGCGATTCTGATTTCTGAAATAAAGAAAAAAATAATAATAATTGCATTACAAATCTCAGTTGATTCATTATAGTTTCACTTCGTCTTCTTGTGCCATTCATTATTAAATATTTAACTAATCAAACTTAGCCATCACAAATCAATTATTCCCTCCGTCACATATAAATAGTGCAGATTCAAATTAAAAAATTGTCCCACTGAAAGATTCTTAGCTTGTTTGAATTTATTTACATAGCATACTTTTATAACTAATATAATGTGATGTGTAATCCCCAATTAATATTTATTTAGAAAGTAGTAATATAAATGAAAAAAATATGATATCCAATTACCTGTTATACGTGTTGTACATATCCATCCATAGTAGCTAGGTTGGTTCTCATCATATACACCACATGAGAGTTCTATTCTTATATGTGGTCTCTCATGACATATTCAATTTTTTTTTTCTTCTACTAATTAGATTTATATGGATTACTACTTGTCTAGTTATATATGTATAGCTTTAATTTAGTGTATTTTCAACTATTTGTATCAGATTATTACAGATCAAACCATTCATCATACGTTGCATCAAACGTTCTCCCTTGGGTAATGATTAATGAAATAAGACCTTTATTT
Organism: Leptodermis oblonga; assembly: GCA_016801395.1. NCBI lineage: Eukaryota > Viridiplantae > Streptophyta > Magnoliopsida > Gentianales > Rubiaceae > Leptodermis > Leptodermis oblonga. Next base: position 12,634,976 of record CM028758.1, on the reverse strand, counting down.
TCAAAAAAATTAAATTTATATGCAAATTAATGATCATATGGCATTATTAATTAATTAATTAGTATGAATTTGGATAAGGCCAAGTAGTGGTAACTAAGCTCGCCTAGCTAGGCCTCTATCCTATCTATATAAAGACATTCAAATGAAGTTAATTAAGCAGGGCATAATTAAGGTGCATGCAGATTCAAAACAGAAACAAAAATACAATCCTCCATTGAAATTACAATTAATTAATGGCTTGGGTTGAGGGCAAGATGGAGAAAAAGAACATGTTGCATTTGGCAGCAGCAGTAGTGTTACTCTTGCCTGCACTAGCACAAGGTAGTAGTAATACTACTCTTTGTTGCGAATATGAGTTGGATTTATTGTATGTGTGTGCAGATTCATGCTTCCTCAAGGATTTAACGTCTGCTTCTCTCCAGCAGTGCCTACAAGACTGCGCTTTAACAACCTAACGTCTTCCTCTTCTTATGGCTGCAATTATTGTGATGGTGATGGGGATGATCAGCCGCCGATGTCCGACCACGATCAGCCGGGAGATTCCGGCGACAACCACTTTGCCCCGGGGAAATTACTTCTTAGTTTCTAATTACTCTTTATCTTCTATCAAAAGAGTCAACTTTGAAATTGTACCTTGTAACTCATAATGATTATACTACTGAACTCTTCTAATGAAACAAAGGATAAATTTTTCATAATAAAATCTTTGTGGCTACAGCTATACTTTCTTGTGGGGCCCTTCTATCCGTCTTCTTCCTTTTTCTGCGAGTGTTTTTATCCTCTGGTCGACAGCAAGTATGAAGAACAATGTGTCAGTTTCTTTGTGCAAGAACATATATGGATGAACTGATATTGATTTTTCAAATTAGAGGTATAAATATATGCAAAAATAGCGCAAATCATAGATATGATTGGGTATAATTAACAAATAACAACAAAGTATTCTCTTGTTTGGCATTATTAATCAGTAAGGTTGCATTTGGACAAGTACTTCAAAAAAGTTTTTATTATTTCAGAGTACCAAAATTTCAAACCAGGGCTGCTAAGAATTAATTGTTGGCATAATAATCAATGAAATAATTTACTATTTGTTTACATTAGCCTCAATTTCACAGAGGCATTTAAAAAAACAAGGGAGTAATTAATGAAGCCTTTTAGTAAGTATCAGTGACAAAATTAAATAAATCATTTCAGATATTTTATTTAAAATAATTAAAGAAAAAAGGGAAAATCCCTTTTAAGGGCGCTGTAGGAATCAAAATCCTTCAAATGGGTATAAAACTTTTATAATTCCTATTAAGGGCGTAAATTCATATTTAATGTTTTAATTATTTTGTAAATGACATTTTTAGCCTTAAATGTTATATATTTACCATCTAAATTAATTATACAATTGACCGTGAAACACGGGAAAATTTTGCATTTATATACTGAAAGAAGGGCAATGTTCTTAAGTTCCTTAGAGTCAATCCCGGTGGGAAAACTAGAAATTTTTCCCCTGATGTATTCATCCTTACCGCATGAGTTTGGAATTACAAAAAAGTACTGCTAGCCCATCCAAAGCAAGCTCTAGAAGAAAACAACCGCTGAAATCAAAGAACCAATTATATGTGTATGCAAATTTGATCGCACGCGGAGCCATAACAAATCAATGGCTTTAAACCTTGATAACAAAAAACTGAACCTAACGGCTTAATTCAATCACAAGGAGAAACCAAATTAAAAACCAAAACAATACTGATCGATGTTGATTGGGAAAAATTCACAAAGCCAAAAGGCTTATTTTCAGACGTGCGGTGGCGTCACAATTTTTCTCAAACAACTGTGCAAGGCTCTCTTTTGCATACATTACAAATCAACCCCAAATCATATATTTATATGCATAAACTAATCCAAATCTGAAACCCTTTCAACATTACTAAAGAGAAAGGCATCAATAGGCTCAGACATGAATGAAAAGGTTTGGCGAATCAGTGTTACACTGAAGTATTCAAAGGACAAATCGGAGAAGGAGGAGGTTGATGCGCTGCGACTCAATTCTCATCACCCAATCAATGTCTGGGATGAAAAAGATTGCAAACACAGTGATAACTGATAATACTATCGGTAGAATTTTTCTAGGGCACATGGGTTGGATCGAGCATCCGTGGAGAAGTCAAAATAAAATGTGGATGGTGGAAAGCCATCCACAGACAGAGAGAAGTTTGGAACTTGCCGTAACCAATTAGGCTTATCTTGGCAGCAAGAATAGGAAAATTAACTTATAATTAATTTAGTTGATAAATATTTAAAAAGGTTAAAAAGGATATTTACAAAATAATTAAAACATTAAATATGAATTTACGCCTCATAGGAATTATAAAAGTTTTACACCCATTTGAAGGATTTTGATTCCTACAGCGCCCTTAAAAGGAATTTTCCTAAGAAAAAATTTAACTCATCATATATAACACCTTCTCGAGATTTCTTTCCTTATTTTAATTTTTTAAAACTCCATGTGAAGAAAAAAAATTACGGTAGGTTTACATAACTAGTGTACCAACTACTGGCTTCAGCATTGATTATATTCATCTCTTATATATGAGTTTTGGATCTTATATATATCACTTTTAATGTAAATACATTTTAATAATTAATGGTAAAATGATTTTTTGCATATATCTTTTACGGTTGGTAGTTATTTTTATCTTAATTATGGGTAATGTATGGAAGCTTGGAAAGACATATATTAATGATATAAATTACATCAATTAAATAAGAGGTAAAATTAGAACTTTTTAATTTTTTTATTTATTAAAATATGTAAATTGACACTTATTTGAGAACAAGATTGGCTCCCAAATGGGACATGCACTTATTTAAGAATGGAGAGAATATTTAAGAAGCACCCAGAAAAAAAAATGTCAAATTAACTAACCAACAAATGCGGTGGGTTTAAAGTATTTGATTAAGTGCGCGCTATGATGAATAAATTTCGTACCTTCACTTTTTTTTTGAGAAATGAAAAAGTACAATTAATCAGATGAGATATTTGAGAAGAAAAAAAAAATTAGATGAATGATAAATTTGAAAATTTAGAATTATTTTGTAATAGAATTTGTAAATAGACAATTATTTGAGCAAAAAAGAAGAAAAGGGACACTAAATAAAAAGAATAATAAAAAAACAAACCGAGTATTCCTCAGCTTGGAAAACTAAAGATGAGATGAGTAATATTGACTGTAGCTTATCCATACGTTCTAGCCTCTTGCCCGAATTACGACCGAAAAGGTTGACCAATTCATCCCATTTGCATTGAAAATTTCAACCTCTTCATTCCATCAAATAATCAAAGATTTCAAGGAAAGCAAAACTGATGCTGTCTACTTCTGCCCATCATGATCATCACTCTCCACCTCCTCCTCATCCTGAGGAAGAAACAAACAAATCCTCCATCTTTGTGCCCAAAAACCCCTTCGATTCCGTCAAATCTCAATCCACCTTACGCCTACTTGGCTGGCTAGCCATCTTAACCCAATCTCTGATCATTCTTTATTTGATTCGCGATTCACGACCATTGCCCGAAAAAACCAGCTTTCCAGGTTCTTCTGAGGACAAAGAGTGCCGAAATGGTAGGGTTTTTGTGTATGATCTTCCAGAAGCATTCAACAAAAAGCTTCTGGAAAATTGCCAGGATTTGGACCCCTGGAAACCCATGTGCCCTGTGGTTTCCAATGGCGGGTTTGGGCCAAAAGCCAACAACCTCGGCGGTGTTATACCGGGGAATATCGCGCCGGCTTGGTATTGGACCGACTTGTACTCTGGTGAGGTGATTTATCATGTCAGGATGTTGAATTACAGGTGCCGAACACAGAATCCGGAAGAGGCCACTGCGTTTTATATCCCATTCTACCCCGGACTGGCGATTGAGAAGTATTTATTTTTTAACTACACTGGAAAAGACCGCGATCGACCATGCGAAATGATGCTGGATTGGCTCAAGAATCAGCCCTTTTGGAAGAAACGTAACGGGGCTGATCATTTCCTGATGCTGGGGAGATTAACTTGGGCTTTTCGAAGGGCTAGGGATAGGGATTCTGATTGGGGTTCGTCTTTTCTTAACATGCCTCAGATGAATAGCGTATTGAAACTCTCGGTGGAAAGAAGTCCATATGATGAGCTGGAATTCAGCGTTCCATGGCCGACAGCATTCCATCCTCGATCGAAATCCGATGTCATCGAATGGCAGGGTTACATTCGAGCCAGGAAACGCCATAGCCTGTTTACCTTCGTGGGCTCGACACGGAAGAATTTCAAGAACGACTTCAGAGGTTTGTTAATGGATCATTGCAAGCGCCAATCTGGATCGTGCAAGCTGGTTGATTGTTCTGTAACCACATGCTTCCAAGGGGCCCCGAAAATTCTCGAAGCGTTCTTGGATTCGGATTTTTGTTTGCAGCCTAGAGGGGATGGTTACACTCGGAGATCATTCCTTGATTGTATGGTGGCAGGTTCAATTCCTGTATTTTTTTGGGAAAAAAGTTTCAAGGGTCAGTATGTGTGGCATTTGCCTTCAAAAGCTGAGAGTTATTCAGTTTTTATAAACCATGAAGATGTGAGAAATGGTTCGGTGTCCATTAGAGGTAAGCTTGAGGGATTTAGTAAAGTTGAAGTTAGGAAAATGAGGGAAACTGTGATTGATCTTCTTCCAAGAATTGTGTATGCAGAACCAAGTCAAGGTTTAGGGATTCCTGAAGATGCTTTTGACATTGCCATTGCAAGAGTATTGGAGAAATTCAATTTGGATTTGAGGACAAAGCTTTAATCTTTGGAGAGATGATGGCATAGGGAAAAAACTCGGGAAATTATGTGACGTCTACTTGACAATTTTAATTTTAATTATCTAATGATCTTTTTCAAATTGTTACCACATCATTATCGTATAAAAATTTTCTGAATTGTTTTACTGTGTGTATCACCAATCTTATTTTTATTGGAAATCCAATGAAATCATGACCCTATTCATTATTTGATTTTTTATTTGAAGCAATTAATGTTGTTTTTCTTAATTACTAATGTCCCTTTATATGTTCCGGTTCTTGGGGTTTCCCGAATAACGAACTAGAAGAGTAATTCACATTAATGTTTAGGGAGCAGTGGTTTTAGGTTCATTATTATTATTTTATTTTTCATGACAAATATTATAATTTTCCCTGTTAAATTATCTTATGTAGCCTATGCCTAGCTATAGGTTTGTATATTTTTTTTTTCTTTTTTTATCGCAAAAGTATAGTACTAAATGACAGAATTATATGCCTTTAGCCACGAAAATGAAGTGTTAATAACAAAATATATAGAGTAGAGGAGGGTTAGGATGGTAGTTAATGAGAGGGCCGTGTAACGTTTAAGTAATGGGTACACATTTAAGTAATGGGTTTCACCATTGAGAATCAATATATATATATATTCTCTCTTTGTTGGTAAGTTGTACAGTATTTTGCCCACTAAAACAATCATGTTCCAAGATTAAAAGTAGATTATTTTAGTGGGAAGAGTAATTGATGATAACTAAGCAAAGTGGAGTTTTTTTTTTTTTTTTTTCCATAATAACATTATGAGCTAATAACTCCGTTAGTTGATCCTTGAACTTTGCCACATGATCACTTTTATCATCGACCTTGAAGTTGTATCTTTTCATTGCTCAAACTTTGATTTTTCATCTCCATATAGTCCACCGCTCAAATCTCGACAAGGAACAGTTTAACGCCGACAGACACATGATGAACATAACTCCCAAAATTTTGAAAAATGAGAAAATAATACAAGTAGTAAAAAGTTGCAAGAAAAAATTAACAAATCGGAAGTACCTAATATACCATTGGGCTGGTTTGGTCGAAATTCGTGGAATGGACTATATAGAGATGAAAAATCTAAATTTAGAGACTAAAGAAAAATATTTTCAAGTTTGGGGACAAAAAATGTGACATAATACCAAGTTTGAGAACTAACGAAATTATTATCTATGACATAATTATAGAATGGATTAAGTACCAAAAATCTCGCCTTGTACTTTTTGAAACTTAGATATACTAGTCACCCCCTATAATTTGAAAAACTACTAACAGCCCTATGTGCTTTGCTAATTTTTGTAAAATTAATGGAAACACGTTCTGGCTAACAGCACTAGATCATGCGCCTTGAAATGCGACTACAATTTTCAAATGCCGTGTTAAGTCAAATTGTAGGGTCAATAATGTGACAGAAGTTAGAAATTAAAATAACCATCAACATCTTATTAGTTACTCCCTTCTTTTTATGAAACAGTTCGGCACGTGATACTTTAACTCTTAAAATCTTTAGCCTCGTTTAGTGTACTACATGACATCTTATCATTTTTTTTTTTTTTTTTCCTTCCTACAGGTGATACTTAAACCTTAAAAATCAATATATATATATATATGCGCTATATATCAGCAGTTAAATGCGAAGCATGCTATATATAATGCACAATATGCAATAGTTCAACCATTTAAATCAATACTTTTCTTTTACACTACAGACTATAATTTATTTTTTCACCACATGCGACACATTAGAGGCTACACACGATACACTATACATTAGATAATATAAGAGATACACGTGCTTTTACAACATACACACGATATGTTTTTAAAGGTAACATGCATATCGTAGGGGAAAAAAAACCCAACATCGTATGGTTTGATAGGTCGGATACAAGTTTTTGCTTATTTTTATTTGTTTTACTTTTCAGATCCGAAATAATATAGTTATGGGCCCGTTCTTTTTGTTTTGGTTTAATTTTTTGTTTCAGCAGTAAATTTAATATATTATACTCCCTCCGTCCTATTCAAAGAGTCATGTTTGTAATACTGAAAACAGTATTACAAACAGGACTCTTTGAATGGGACGAAGGGAGTAATAATTTTCTAATCATTTTCAATACAACTTTTTACTATTCAATTTATTTATTTTTTTTTTTTACATTTTCAATACACTTTTTACACTAAAAATTTATTTTTCAAAAACAAGTTTTCAAAACTGAGTTTTAAAACATCATAAAAAACAAGCCCATGTGTGCCACACAATTAACTCACTTTATAAAAATTTTCCTAAACAGTTCCTTATGATAATTAATTAGGAGTTTTTAAATTGTTATTGAAGGTCGAAAAAACTTTTAACACAAAATTGAAAGTTAGACATCGACCTATGACTGATTGCACCTCACCGTTCAATCAAGGGAGAATTACATTTACCTCTCGCAATGTTTGATTAAATTATAAATAGGTCCCTCTGGTTCTTGAAATTACAAATACCTCTTTGAGGTTTTCAAAAATTTCATATATTGTATTTATTTTTTCATCAATAGTAAGTGTAATGTCAAGTTAAGACGCATTGAGATTTGGAGCGCACAAACTGTGATTATTTATGAATTAATCGAGTTTAAAATGCCTTTCATTTTCATTAATTTATTGAATAAATGAAGTTGATGTGAACCTTTACCGAATTGATCTCGGACTATGTTCGCGAAAGTTTGTGTTTGTTCTCAATAATTACTAACACAGATAGATTTGACAATTATGACCAAACCTTAGGAAGGTATTTGTAATTTCTAAAATTAGAGAGATTTATTTATAATTCTATCAAACCTTAAGGAAGGTAAATATAATTCCCCCTTCAATTAATGTTACAACCTATGGGCACAATATTCATTGCACCACCCAACATTTTGGGACCTAATTAATTTTTTAAGAAATTTCAGCATGCCAACCGTTCGTGCTACTTAGGGTGGTTGCAACAATAAACCCACAAAAGCAACTTTATCATGTCACGTTAGCGCCACATCAAAAGTTTAAACCCACCCACTTTTATAAATCTATCCCCCCATAACAATAAACCTACAAAAGCAACTTTAGCTCGGGTCCCACTATATACACATCTATTTATATTTAATATATGTTATTTTGATACTATATTTATTCATTATTTTTAATTCTAAAATTAATTTAATTCCTCAAAATATTTATTTTTAATTTCACAAAAATACATAATTCAATAAAGCACGTAAAAATATTAAATAAATAGGAAAATATTACATAAAGTACGTTATAATAAAATAAATTTAAAAACCAAAAAAAAAATCTCTCTTGACTGTTGCTATAAAAATAAAAAAATTAGTAATTTTAAAGAAGAAAAAAATTTAAAATAAAATTATAGCCATTGATCTAAAGAAAAGAAAAAAAAATTTAAAGCACAAACGGAGTGTTGGAAAAGAAAAGAAAAGAAAATTATTATAGCAGTTCACAACTACTACATTAATAAAGAAGAAAAAAATAAATAAAAACTACCCGTTGCTATTGCAACGGGTAATTTGAAAAGAAAAAAACAAAAAATTAAAAAGGTGCTGGTGGCATCTGGAGAGTGCAGTACTCCAGTTTCTGGGCCTGCCTCAAATTGGTAAACCTGGCTTTGGATTTTCAAAGCTGGATTTGCCAACTTGACAAGTTGTAGTTGTTAAACCCAACAAAAGTTGGGTTTAAACCCACTATAAACTTGCCATTACAAGCACCCTTAGGTTCGTATGATATTATTGCGTGAATAATAATTTTTTATATAATTTAAAATTAGAGAAAATTTGCATGTGTTTGTATACAATTTTTAAGGCTTGTTTGGTATCGTGATTCAAATCATATTTTGAAATCATTTTTAATTTTATAATATTAAAAGTGTGTTGAGAATGTAGAAATGTGTGTTGGAAATGTAAAAAGTTTATTGAAAATGTAAAAAGGTTTATTGGGAATGATAAAAAACCATTATAAAACAAAAGTGATTTCAAAACATGTTTTGAAAACGTGATACCAAACAAGCCCTTAATCACCACACAGTTTCTTGTCCAAGTTAGACATTTGTAAATTATTACGAAAAGTGATAAAATTTTACTTTTACGCCTATTCTTTTCGTTTTGGTTTTGGTTTGAACAGTAAATTTAATATATTCCATCCGTCCCACTTAAAGAGTCCACTTTCAAAAAAAAAAAAAATCTTGTCCCGGAGTTCACTTTGAATTATTTATATTACATACCCTTACTAATATAACAATGTGTGGTTCACAATTAATCCCTTACTTCTAAAGTAAGGATATAAGTGGAAAATATGGTGGTAAATTACTTATTTTAAATGTTGTAACTCACAACCCATAATAAGTTGTACACATTTTAAAGTGAACTATTTAAGTGGGACGGAGGAAGTATTATAATTAATTATCATCATTTTCAATACTACTTTTTACTATTTAGTTACACTTTTTACACACTACTATAGAACACACTAGTGGTCGCGGGTTCTTAAGCCCATTGGAGGAGGATTGTGCGAAATCGCCCCTGGCCCAAATACAGGCGCTGCAATTGTAGGAATCCGCGGCTATTGAGGCCGGTTTATAAACCCACCTCCTTCCCCGTCTACCCACCTCTAATACTCAGAGTACTGGAGGCTGGAGTGAAGGATTGCAGCTTAGAGGACATAAATTTCCCAAAAACAGTGCAACTGCAGCATTTTTTATTTGTTTCCTTGCTTCAATTAAATCTAATTTCCTATGCTTCAATTAAATAATTGTTAATATTTGAGTGTTAATATTTGACCTAATTCTGTACTGATCCGCCCAAGGTTTGTTTGGAATTCGTCCTTGCAGAAGCACTTTACCATTTCACACTAAATTTACAACCAAGCTACATATACTCATGTATTTAAAATCAAAATATAAAATATATATTTATATATTTCCTTTTTTAAAACTTGTAGGTTTTTATTACCTACTAATTTTAGCTTTAAGTATCCATCATATTTGTTTTCTATAAAAGTTGTGATTTCTTTTTAAACTACTAATTTCTCGCCCTTGCTCGAACCTCGGCAAATTTTCAAAATTTTTTTTCAACTTTTAATTTTTCATTTCTTTCTAGGGTCAATTTTTTTTTTTTTGGTCCAAAACATATGTGTTCCTATTAAATTTATAATTTCTCACAATTAATTAATAATATTGTAAGCAAATATTTATTTATTTATTTTCTTTTGAAATTTTAATCATTTAATTCTACCTATATTTTTCCAAACATGCACATTTAACCTTTATAATTAAATTTAAATTATTATTAGTAGTTTATAACTCTATTATATGCATATTTCATTCATGGTCATTTTTCAAATAAATTATACAACTTTAAGCTATTTTCCGATTCTACGATCCGATTCTATGATTTCGATTCTAGACCTCAAACGAGTCTAACTAAAAATCCATGTTTAACAACTTTTCCTCCAATACTTTGGCAAAAAGAGGCGGGTTTCCCATAAACCCGCCTCTAATACTCCACCGGCCTCTAATTAAGGAGTATTGGAGGCGGGTTTCCCAATACTGAATAGTATTAGCTGCGGGTAGAGTATTGGAGGTGGGTTTTGGAATACCTACCTCCAATACTGGATAGTAATACTCCACCCACGGCTAAAAATGGGGTATTGGAGGCGAGTTTGTAGTAACCCGCCTCTAAATAGGGGCCTCCAATAGCCCTTTCTGTGGTGTTGACATTATAAAATTATTTTTCAAAAACATGTTTTCAAAATAGTCTTCAAAACAATCAAAAGAAACAAGGCCTAATATTGAGCGTCACACTTCAACCTTTAATTGATTGTATCTCCAAATTACAAAAGCTACATCTATAGGCAGCGGCGGACACAGACCGCCTCGTCTCGCCTTCCACCGGGAGATAAGGGTAGGAGTAATACTCCTCTTTACCTCCGCCCCGCCGCCGCCACTGTTAAAAGTTAGGGCAAAGGCGCACATTGCTGTGAGGAGGAAGAAGAAGTTCTTCTTTTATTTTACTTTTTAAAATTTTTTTACCTCCTTAAGCAAAATGACGTCGTTTTACATAAGGGGAAAAAAACCCCTTAAGCAAAACGACGTCGTTCTACTTAAGGGAGGAACAAAAATAAAAAATGTAAAGGGTCAATTTTGAAAAACTCAATTCACAAATTAGACCTTTCTTTCAATTCTAATTCTAGTTTCTCCCTTTTTCCTTTATTATTATTTTTCTTTTTACCTTTTGCTTCTAATCCCTAAAACCCAATTCACAAATTAAACCCCCTCTCCCAATTTTTGTTTATTTTTTGCTACTGCTTTTTGATGGTATAGAATGAGAAGGAAATTTTTGCCAAGACTAAAAATGAAGAAATTTTGCATTATTTTTAACAGATAGGTGATCATAAAACACAATTTTACATTAGTAGCAGGGCCGGCCCTGCAGATGTCTCACATGGGCGACGGTGCAAGGGCCTCAAATTTGTGGGGCCCCCATAGCCTCATTATTTAATATATATTATTAATTTTGTAAATTAGTATTTGTATATGTATGTACATATATTATATGAGATTAACTACCAGGCCCGTACATGTTTCTCCTCCCTTGTGATTAATTTAATATATATATAATAATAATTAAACTAAGTTTTTTATTTGTTTTTATTTTCTTTCCAATTTAAGTTTCCTATTTGATTTCATATTTGTTTTAGGAAATCTAATTATTTTAGAAAATAGTTGCAATCTGAATCAGTGTAGGATTCAGAGATAATTTAGCCTATAAATACATGCATTGGGTTGTCATTGTAATCACAGAAAAAAAAATACAGAGCAAAACGGAAAAGCCTTACGGCTGTTTTGGTCCGCCGCCTAATTGTGTGCATGCGATTTAGTTTGGTTTATATTGATTCAGTTTCTTATAGTTTTTGGATTCAAAATTCTCAACATCCAAGTCAATACTTCGTTTCGATCTTCCAACTTTATAACCGTACAATATCAGTTTGTATCACTAGGTAATATATACTTTTCTTCCGTTGGTTTTTGTAATAATGTGATATAAAGTGGCTATGCTGATTTAAATTGTTAGTTTTAGAAATTGATTAGTTTGATGTATTTATTTGTTGTATATATAGATCAAAATATATGTCGTTCAATTGTTTTCTTTTAATTCATAATTGACTATAATCTATGTGTGCGACTTATGTCTTAAAATTCTTTCTTAATTCATCAATCGGTCATCTTAAAATTCAGACTCATGAACTTTTGGAAAAAGTTGACATAAACAACTTTATGGATGATTTTGCATCTAAATATGTAACAAGAATGTCACTTTTTAAGTGAATTTTTATATTTATATTTTCCTTTTGGTTTAGAATGTTTTATTTAGAAAGTGCTATTAATGAATATATATATATATATATACATTATATATATATATATATATAGACACACACACATTTAAGATAATATAAAAGGGCCCAAATTTGTATTATTGAACAGTCATTTTTTTGGTAGGAACGGGCCTGGTTAGTAGTTATGTATCTTATAATGATACTGAAAAAATTTCTCACAATAAACTTGGCAAGAAAAGTACAACTTAAACTAAGGAAACTATACGACAAGATAAGTATGCCATAATTACATATTATACATATTTTAACAAAACTCACTCCGTATATTTTGTTTTGGTACCATCGTTGGTTATTTTGATAATTTAGTAGTATGTATTTTATTTAATAACACCGGGAAAAAAATTGCCCCTACAGTCGCCCTTCTTATATTTTGTTGTCTATAGGAAATATTAATTGCATCAGCCCAGAAATTTATCTCCTAATTAATTTTTTAAAAGAAATTTCAGTATTCCGACAGGTTTTCGTATCATTTGGTACTATAACCATTCCCTCCTTAGATGATAATTGGTAATCATTTGCTTGAGGTAACTGGGCGTTAGATAAGTTTTTCATTAGCTAGGTTGATAAATTCTCATCGAATCTCTTGTAACATTTTTTAGCAACACTTTCTTTAACTCCATTTTCAATTTCAAATGTGGGTTTCACATGCATGTCCTTTCAATTATCCGGAAAAGGTTCATTTTAGCACCTAAGAATATCTTAGGGTCAAGTAGGTCACTAACATTATGTTGTATTCAAATAAATCCTTGACGTTATAAAATAGAGCAAATTGAACCCCTCTACGTGTCAATACACATTAACGGATACAAAGATATGGGTTATTAATCTGGCCAAATTTTGTAAATATTGAGAGTGAATTTGGACACAAAAGAGATAACGGTAAAGGCTTATTAAAACACAATATATAACGTCGGAATCTTATTTTGATGCAACATAACGTTAGAAGCTTATTTGGGCATAGGATCTTATAATTTTTCTAAATTTATTTAAAAACCTTATATATGGTTATGTAAATTAATAAAAACCTTAACAAACCAATAATAAAATTTAATGCATAGGCTTGTAACTAATAGTAAACATGTAACTAGATTATAGTTAAAGAGTGGCATCCTAGAATCAATCTGTGCATTGCTGGAAAAGGGATAGCTTAACTGTTCTATATCATCTTTGACCTTATAAAATGGCTTAGCTATATATTGATCGTTACGCACTAACTAATTTAATCATACACAAAGGAATCAATTTGTTGGAGAAATTATAGGTTGTAATTTTATTTTTTTCAATTGCGGGCATGGTTGATTTTATAAATTCGAGTTATGAGATATTTATGCTCTTATGCTTTAAAATACACTTACAAAACATTCTAAAGATATCAAGAGTTGACCGACTAGCATACAAAATATACACGCTCCCAACAAATGGTTGGTAATAGTAACATATATATATATATATATATAATCAACATTTGACACACGTACGTTACTTTAGCAACTAAACTCAATGCGTATATTTTCAATACATTCTACTCTGATATAATTACGATATTTCAAAGGTTGATTAAACTAGAAGGCCCGCATTGTTTAACCATCAAGTAGGTCGAATACAATAAATTTTTTGCGCTTAATTAATCAATGTGAGCACTTCACCAGAAATATGGGCGTATATATCTCTCCAATTAATTTGGTACACATGCCTAGCTAGCTAGTTTAATGTGATTATTGGGTGATGAAATTAATTATAATTAGCATCCCTATAAATTAGGGGTTTTGGACGCACAAATGCATCCCTACGTTAAACGAAAAGATAAAAAATGGTTAAGATCAATTCAGCTGAATTTAGTTCCCTCGTCGTCATCCTGGTTGCTCTTTTCGTTGGTAAGTAATCGACCTACCGACTTATAAATTAGGGGTTTTGGACACACAAATACGCATTAATTAATATTACTCTCTTTTGCCCATTAAAATAATCATGTTTCAATATTCATTTGTCTCAATCAGAGAGTCATATTCGATTATTTTATGTTATATATACCCTTATTAAAAGATTATGTGTAATTCACACTTAACAGATATTTAAAAAGTAAAGGTATAAGTGGCAAAAAAAATGTTAAATTACTAACTTTTAAGTACTTATAATCTACCACCCATAAAAAATTGTGTTTTTCTGATGCATAACTCTTTATATGGAACGAAACAAGAGAGTAATTTTATTTACTATTTATTTTATTGTGTGGCTAATTAATTTCTGAATTATTTAATTTAAAATGTAAAGCTTTCTATACGTTATTTTGATAATATTAATGCTCTAATTCACACACACACACACACACATATATATATATATATATATGAAAATATTATAATCCCTTTATGAAATTTTTCAGTCATTGAATAATGGCTTATGATGAACTACTAATGCGATTGCATATATAGGCTATTATTCAATGATTGAATAGTTCCATGAAGGGACTATAGCTTAACCCATAAATATATATATATATATATATATATATGATATTGTTTGAATATATGTTTTAAATTTAAGTGTGAGATTGGTGATACTTGATGGAAATTGAAATCAATTGAGATTACTTTTATATATAATGTATAGTCAGCTTGGTTTTTTGACAAATTAATACGCACAAAGTGTTTGTGGGTATTAATTCGATTTCATAATTTAGGAAGTTAATTAAACTTCCCAACTTGTTAGGAATTTTATGAAAATATTGGTCGTGGGGTAAAAAAAATGATGAATTTGAATTCTTTCAACTTATATAAAAATCATAATCTAATCCGAAATATTAAATATAGTATTAGAAACATGAAGCGTTAATGAAATTTGCATGTATTTGTTCAGCTTTATTCCCACAAACAGAAGCAGCAGAAAAGCCGATTCGAACAGCCAACGCCGCCGGAAACCCTGGCTTCGCCGCTCGTCGGCTAAGCAGCGGCGGAGATTTGGATGTAGCAAAACTTGCTGATGTCTTGAGCAAAATTAACGTCGCAGAAATTGTTGCCAAGATGGGCAATATAATTGCTGATCTTAATGGCGTAAGAATTAACATCTCAGAACTTTCTACGGTTCTGGTGGGAACAGATGATGTCAATGTCTTGTTAACCAATTTAAAGAATCTTGATATCCTCGCGCGCAATGTGCAAGGTCAATTTGAGAACCTTTTCTCACTGGTGGCTAGAACTTATTCCGGCGTCGTCGGCGGCAGCAGCAGTAACGGCACTAAAAATTAACAGTTAAATCACTCATTAATTTGATCTCTTAAATTGAGGTGGTGTTGTCTCCCTTTCAATTTGAAAAATTTGTATTTTCGTCGTTTAACTTTAAAAATAGTTTTTAAGCCATTTGATGCACTCGCTAATGTGAAAGACAATTTTAAAACTATTTTTTAAAATTAGAGTACAAAATAAAACTTTTTCAAATTGAGAAGCTAAATAGAGACAATAGCTCAAATTAATTAAGAGATCAATGGAGTAATTTAACCTAAATTAATCCAGCAGCTTGTACGGAAGGGCTGAGGAATCCGCCTGGGAGGATGTTAATTTCTTCGGGGTTATTCCCGTTTTTTCATTTTAAATTTTGATATTTTATTTCTTCTTGCTCTTTTTCATTTTCTTTGTGTTGGAGTGTTTTAATAAAACAATTTCTTGTTATATATATATATATACATATATATATATACACATAATTTGCATGAGTAACCAATTTGGTTCAGATACAGATTTTGAATATTTTTCATTTTCAATACAGACATTAAAAGGTAAAAATAGAATGCGTGTTGTTAAAGGACATAAACGGGATAAAAGAAGTTTAGTTTTCCTTTTAGTTATAATGGAAATGTCAATTTCTTTCAAGCATGTGTAACAAGAGGGCAGATTTTCATACTAAGATGTATTGGAATCATAGTTTGCAAAATCGCGATCCCACGTGGATCCGATTTTGGTGTAGGATCAATGTCGATAGGCACGGATGTAAATTAAAGTGTAAAATTACTAATAAATTATAAAAACTATTCTTATTGAAATCATTTTAGCACATTTTGTAGTATCGAAAAAAATCGAAAGATCAATTTGGTATTTTGAATCGAAATATCATACGATCCTACGATGCGTATCGATATTTCGTGAACTATGATTGGAACCATTTCATGAAAGTAATGATATATATATGTGAGAGAGAGAGAGAGAGAGATGGCGTGAGTAACTGAGGGCTTGAAAGATAGGAGTATGTGAAAGACTAACAAATATCCATGTGACATAGAAATACCACAGAAGGTAAAGTGTTACTGGGTCAACTTATAAGGGGTGTTCTTTGATATTTTAAAAACGATTTTAAAAACAAATTTTTAAAAAATTTATTATATTAAATTTACTATTGAAACAAAAATAAAAATCAAAACCAAAACGAAAAAAAAATATCCTAAGGGTAACGAGAGCCAACAGTCATCTTGTTTAGAATTAATCATTGAAGCATTAATACTAATTTATAAACAGCTAGCTAGCTAGGTCTTAGTCAATCCCTCGAGATCCAATAGCTAAGTCTTATAATATTGTCCACTTCTATTATTAAAATCGATATTTGTTCTTAATTTAAGAAATAGGCACTATTTTTATCTTATCTTTTTTTTTAATATAAATATGCACTACTTCTAATTTTGCATCGATACCTTTTGTTTCATACTCTAACCTTAAAATCAATATACAATACATGAGAAGATATGCATAATAATTTTTAATATTTCCTCCGTTCTCTAAAAGGTGTCATTTTAAAAAAGTGAAAAATTCTTCATTTACCTCTATTATATTCCCTTGTTTAATGACAAATTTTATGAAAATTTTTGTGATGTATGTACATTTGAAAAAAGAATGTAATTAATAGATGAATTAAATTAAGGGTAAGATAGAGAAGTTTTTAACCTTTTTGCATTGAGTTTGAAAAGCGACACTCTTTAAAGAACAATAAAAAATCTTTAATGAGATACTTTTTAGAAAACAGATGAAGTATATTAGAAATATGTAATAGTGTACAATAGCTAAACTCACTACATTATAACATACACGTGATATTTTTAATGTTAAAGTACTCTTGTAGGATATAAAAATAAAATATCCTAACACATAAATTAACGCGATGGAATAAGACTTCTTTGTGTAAAACAAAACAATTCAACAGCTTAACTAAAGTCAAGCCAAAAAGCTTTACAAAACGGAGTGTAGGTATCCAAAGCCAAAAGCCTTTTCACATCACCAAATAACGAGCAAGGTCATGATTTCACTGAAATATTCCGTCATAAAGAATGATTCGTCCTCAAATCCGACTCCAATTTCTCCAATACTCTTCCAATGGCAATGTCAAAAGCATCTTCAGGATTCCCTAAACCTTGACTTGGTTCTACATACACAATTCTTGGAAGAAGATCAATCACAGTTTCCCTCATTTTCCTAACTTCATCTCTACTGAATCCCTCAAGCTTATTTCTGATAGAAACTGTGCCATTAATCACATCTCTATGGTCTATAAAAACCGAATAACTCTCAGCTTTTAAAGGCAAATGCCACTCATATTGATCCTTGAAACTTTTTTCCCAAAAAAATACAGGAATCGAACCTGCCACCATACAATCAAGAAATGATCTCCGAGTGTAACCATCTCCTCTAGGCTGCAAACAAAAATCCGAATCCAAGAACGCTTCGAGAATTTCCGGGGCCCCTTGGAAGCAATTGGTTACAGAACAATCAACCAGCCTGCACGATCCAGATTCGTTCTTGCAGTGATCCATTAACAAAACTCTGAAGTCGTTCTTGAAATACTCCTTCCTGGTCGCGCCCACGAAGGTAAATAGGCTATGGCCTTTCCTTGCTCGAATGTAACTCTGCCATTCGATGATATCGGATTTCGATCGAGGATGGAATGCTGTTGGCCATGGAACGCTGATGTCCAGCTCGTCCTGTGGATTTCTTTCCACTGTGAGTTTCAATACGCGATTCATCAAAGGCATGTTGATAAAAGACGAACCCCATCCAGAATCCCTATCCGTAGGCCTTCGAAAAGCCCAGGTTAATCTCCCCAGCATTAAGAAATGATCAGCCCCGTTGTTTTTCTTCCAAGAGGGCTGATTCTTGAGCCAAGCCAGCATCGCTTTGCAAGCTCGATCGCGGTCTTCCCCGGTGTAGTTAAAATTCAAAAACAAATACTTCTCAACCGCAAGTCCTGCGTAGAATGGCACATAAAACGCAGTGGCCTCTTCAGGATTCAGTGTTCGGCACTTGTAGTTCATCATTCTGACATGATAAATCACCTCAGCGGAATACAAATCTGTCCAATACCAAGCCGGCATAACGTTCCCCGGTATAACTCCCCCGAGGTTGTTGGCTTTCGGCCCGAACCCGCCATTAGAAACCACAGGGCACATGGGTTTCCAAGGGTCCAAATCCATGCAGTTTTCCAGAAGCTTTTTGTTGAATGCTTCTGGTAGATCATACACAAAAACCCTTCCATTTCGGCATTCTTTGTCGCCGGAACCTGAAAAGCTTTCTGAGGGAACTCGACTGAAGAAAACAATGATGAGGGCTTGGATTAGAATTGCTGTAAGAATCCATCCAAGTAGGCGTAAGGTGCATTGAGATTTGATGGATTTGAAGGGGTAGATTTCGGGTACCATGATTATTGTCTTCGATTAATACTAGCTCTTTGAATCTATTTTGATGCAAAATGTGATGAATTAAGGCCAACCTTTCTGGTCTGAATATGTTCATAATTAATTAAAATAATTAATTACTGGCTGCTAACTTCATATTGACTATTTATTGAATATGGAAAATTAATTAATCATCGGACTGGACCATCTCAAGATCGATCTGATCCATACATAGTACTATATATTAATCCCCCACATGTACTTGTATATAATATAAGTCTGCTCCAGCAATTAATTCCAATAGTTTTAAGGATTAAGTAATTGCCTAAGATCTGTTAAGTGACCTTTAATCGTTGACCAATTAATTAAATATTTTCCTTTTCTCAATAAAAAAAGAAAAGAAAAGAAAGGAGAAATCATTGGCGACAATTTAATGCCCAGCTATATGGTTGACTAATTAATTAAATATTTTTCTTTTCTCAAAAAAAAAGGAAAGAAAATAATTCATTAGTAACCTTTTATTGTAGACAAATTAACTAAATATTTATATTAACGGCGCTGGAGATTGTTCAGCAATGGTTAATATACAATGCAGGTCGAGCAACGATTGATGTATATACAATGGCGGGGCAGCAGCCCACTGACACTAAATAGCAGAGCATGTGGCCTCATATTAATCTTGAGCCAAAAAATGGGTATATAATTACATTTTTGTTCCGGTCAACCCAAGAGATTCCCCTGGATCCCCTCAACTACCGGTTCTATTAATGGGCGAGTCCATACCGAGGGGTGGTCTCTACCCGGATTACGATTACCACCTCGGCCGTGTCCCCAACAAAGCAAACACAGCCCCCAATCCTGACTAGAGGCTATCTCGAGAGCTGTAAGGGTAGCAATCGCCTTAGCCTCCTTCGGAGAGCCCACATTGAAAATTCGCCTCGAGATACCATACAACCACTTTCCGTCATTATCACACAACTACGCTGACCGCCACTATCCCGGTGGATGAGTAGACTTAATTAATATGCCCCGTCTTCTGAGATCTATAGAGAAAACAATTTAATACTCTATGAACATAGACTATCACAAAACGGCTCTTCAACACCGGTTGCCTTGAAAACTGGTGTTAGCATTTAAAAACGCAAATCATTGCCTCTCTTAAACCAAGCTGGGCGTAAATTAGGTTCAATGCCATCACACACTTGAGTATCATGCTTGGCGTAAATTAAGGAGTACCATTAACACTGGAGATTAAGCAACGCAGTGTAACTCTTGTCTTTCATACCGAATTTAAACCCGGTTCAATGATGCATGCTTTTTTTAGCTTACACCGTGTATTAGCCTTACCAACATTTGCAACCGGTGTTCGAGACCCGTTTTGTGGTAGTCTTAATCTGTGTATGTGCTCTTTACATTGGTTCATAAGAAAAGCCTGCCATTGCAATGCCCTTACTTTTTTAGAGAGTGTTTTTGGTAGCGTTCTCATATGAAACCAGTTTTTTCATACGGCCGCTCGGTATATTATGATTTGATGAACTATGTAATTGATGGTGGATAACAGGAAAAAGTATTACAGTAAATGTCAAAATTCATTCCAAATGTGAAATTTCTTTTCTAGCTTAAGTGAATATCGGTTTGTTCACGTTATACCTGGAAATTGTGTAGCTATATACTCTCTTCACACGAGATATTATTCTGTGCATCTGTTGAACCACATAGGATCAATGGCGCAGCCAGATAAATGTACTAAAATGCAGGACTTTGGTTTGCTGGGCAAATGTTCAAATAAACCCCTAATATTTCGCCCAATGTCCATATAGGCCCCTAAAGTTACGTTTGGATAAAAAAAGCCCCTAACGTTAAAAAAATCGCCAAACTTAAACCCATTCCGTTAACCCTCCGCCACATGAGCAATTTTTGATGATTTGGCACTGCCACATCACCTATTTTTGCTGACTTGGCTCTGCCACCTAACCCAATCGTCTAGCATGTAGTTGGGGCAACTGATCCGGCCATTCTGCTTATATATCTTGCTTCTATTTGAAAACCCATCTCCAACAATTAGTGGCCATGGCTTCTTCTCTCCTCCAGTGTTCCTCCCGATCCAAACAATGAAAGTACTGGGACTTGGGCTTTTTCTCCAATGTTGGGAATCCAATGATCACTTTCACCTGTTCTTCCGATTAAAAACCCAAAAATTCAGGTAATAATAGTTAGCTAATCTTCAAATTTCATGAACAGAAGGAAAAGAAGAAGAAAAATAATGACTAACAAGCAGAAACTGCTTGGATTGGATTATTGCTGCTGATGTTTCGGAAATGAAGAGCAAGACTTTGATGGGCAAAGGTTCAAATAAACCTCTAATGTTTTACCCAAATGCTAGATAAGCCCCTAACGTTACTTTACGGAAAAAAAAAAAAAAAAAAAAAGCCTCGACGTTACAAAAAGAGGCCAAATTAGCCCCCTCTCTGTTAAACCTCTGCCTCATCACCCTTTTTTGCTGACTTGGCTCGGCCACGTCACCTTTTTTTGCAGACTTGGTTCTTTCTGCCTCCACATTGGCGACCACCACAGCAGAGCAGCCTTCGAGCAGCGTATCCAAAGGAGCTGCCCAAACCTCAACTTCCAGTGGAAAATAATCCAATTGGATCGTAGAAAATCATCAAGAGCAACTGCAGTTCTGAAGTACTGAGCTCTCTGTTTAAACTGCACCCGCTTCTCTGTCGTCTGTCCTCCATAAACCATACCAAATGGCCATGCCTAAGAATTTTATGCAGAAGTGGTAACATCTTTTAAATAAATTTCTTCTGTGCAATTTTCCTTTCATGAATAATATTAAGGTGATGATTCGTGCTTGTATTTTGGTAAATTCTTGTCCAAGATATTGACATGCTGCTCACTATTCTTGAGTTTTCTGTGACGACTACTTTTAATCAGTACATAGGTTTTCTTAAATTTCTCTGTTGGCAGATTGTGGCACTTTGTGACTGTTATATTTATAGAATGAAGTTGAGAAACAGACCCAATCTAATTATTTTCCAATTTTTGATTCAATTTGATGGTTTCCTAGGCTTATTTTCAATTGTTAAACAATTAGAAAGTTGCAGTATTGTAAAGGGAGGAAAAGGGGGAAAGCTACTCTCGATGGATTGCGTTCTGAAAACACTGCAGCAGGTAGCAGAGCAGCAATCGAAGGCGTCGTAGAAGTCCCACCGTGGAGGAGTCAGGGCAGAAGCATGCAGTAGGCGGCAACAGATTTCGCAAAAACCCTCGCTATGCTCGGTGAAGAGGGAAGGCTGCTGAGGTTTGAGTAGCTCCTTTCGTAGACGCCGCTCGAAGGCTGCCCCCCTGGGGTGGTTGCTTACATGGAGGCGTAACGAACCCAAGTCAGAAAAAAAGTGATGTGGCGAAGCCAAGTCAGCAAAAAATGTAATGTAGTAGAGATTTAACAGAGAAGGCCCTATTTTGTAAGGTCAGGGGTTTTTCTGTTCCAAAAGTAACGTTAGGTACTTATCTGACTCTTGAGTGAAACATTAGGGGCTTATTTGAACCTTTGCCCAGACTTTGATTGTTTGGTGCGTCGTTGAAACTTAGAGCTGCCATTTTCATGGCTGTTTGCTGCTCTTTCCCGACGCGAGAATCGACATCGATGATTGCGCCTATATTGATTGGTTCGTTCTTTTTAGCGCCGGCAACGGAGCTCAAGGACTTGATGATCAGAAGCAAACAGAAGAGAAGATTATAGCACTTTGCACCTTTTCTTTTCTTGCAAATCAAATGAAAAGCCATTTTTTCAATTTTCTTTCTTCCGTGTCATGAGATTCTACCACAAATATATACATTTGCGATTGCCCTATAGCTTTGAATTTATTTGTCGAGGAATTTAGAAAAGTTAGTGGCAATTGATTGGCCATTTCAAGCTATGTTATGGAATATTCAGCAAAATCAATAAAAAAAAAAGTGATGTGGCGGAGCCAAATCAGCAAAAATTACTCATGTGGCAAAGAATTAATGGAGGGGGTTTAAATTGGCCCTCTTTGGTAACGTTAGGGACTTTTTTTGATCCAAACGTAACGTTAGGGCCTATCTGGACCTTGAGCGAAACATTAGGTGTTTATGTGAACCTTTGCCCCTCATTTGCTACATGTGCCGCATAGCTAGGCCACATTGGATTTCGGTATAAGATTTCTTCTTGTTCAAAATCTCTATCTCATTGGTGTGCCAGACTCACACTCACAAGAAAATATGAGTCTCCCGTGCTTACATCTAATAACTTTTTTTCTAGTGTGTGAATCTGGCATAGTAATGGATCTGGATTTTGAAACTAAAACCAAAACCAAAACGAGAAAACAGGCCCATAATCACGAATATGTTTCATATACATCATATAATTACTATATTGGGCGAATTACATTTTCCCCTTGAGGTTTGGCTAAATTACAAAAGTATCCTCCTAGTTTGGTTAAATAACAAAAACACCCATTGACTGGCGGGTTAGTTACAATTTCCCCAATTAGGTTTGGGTAAATTACAAAATCACCCTTATAGTTCGGTTGAACAACAAAAATCCCCTTTGACCAACAAGAAAATTACATTCTCCTCCCCAAAGTTTGGATAAATTACAAAGTGATACTCTTAATTTAATTATAAAACTAACCCATTTAAAAATTGAATTATGATATAAACATTATATACTTGGAAAGACTAAAGTGCCCCTAAATTAATCTATTTGAAATTTGAAGATCAAAATGACATTCACAAAGACACAAATGAATGCTTAAAATCAATCAAATGTCATTCACTTACGGCCTCTTCTAGAATTGAAAAAGCAACCATCAACGATGTATTTGTTTGAGAAATAGAAAAAAAAAATTAAATTTTCTCTTAGCATAGTAAATCAATGTCTTTGTGAATGACATTTTGAACTTTCAATTTTAAATAGATTAAGTTAGGGACACTTTAGTCTTCCCAAGTATATAATGTTTATGTCATGTTTTAATTTTTAAATGGGTCAATTTTATAATTAAATTAGGAAGATCATTTTGTAATTTATCCAAACTTCAGGGGAATGTAATTACCCTGTTAGTCAAGGGGGATTTTTATCATTTAACCAAATTAGGAGGGTAATTTTGTAATTTACCCAAACCTCGGGGAAAAATTGTAACTAGCCGCTGGTCAAGGAGTGTTTTGTTATTTAACAAAACTAAAAGGATGCTTTTGTAATTTAGCCAAACCTCAAGGGGCAAAATGTAATTCGCCCTACTATATTTACCTTGGTTGAATGGTTTTGGCAGACAAGGTAAGTACAGACTTATGATAAAAGCTACGATCCTAGGTTATTGTGCTCAAAGATTATAGACACCATAAAAATCAACCTAGTTAGTTGATGGAATTATTGGTACTAGAAGCATTAGTTCTTTGGAGGCTAACGAGAGAGAAGTAAGCTCCACCGGGACCGTTTCCCAGTAAAGCCGAGTGTGTCCCTTTCTCAACAACACGACCTTTGTCCAAAACTGCGATTGTATCGTAACCCTGAATCGTACTTAGCCGATGAGCTACAACCATGCTAGTTCTTCCTACCATCACTCTTTCAAGTGCATCCTGTACCCCTTTTTCCGATTGACTATCCAGTGCACTCGTTGCTTCGTCTAGCAATAGTATTGCCGGGTTTTTTAGCACAGCTCGGGCTATGGCGATTCGTTGCTTTTGACCTCCAGAGAGCTGCAGTCCCCTATCCCCACACCATGTATCATATCCATCCTTCAACCCGGTGATGAAGTCATGTGCATTTGCTACCTTAGCAGCTTCGATCACTTCAGACTCATCAATGTTTTCTGATGCGCCATATGTGATATTTTGTCGTATGGTACCAGCAAATAGTGCGGGCTCTTGGCTCACTAGCGCAATGTGTTTTCTCAATTTTCTCAGGTGATAAGATTTTACATCTCGACCATCGATCTTCACTATCCCTTTAACCGGATCGTAGAATCTCTCGATCAAACTGATTGTAGTCGACTTTCCCGAACCGCTTTGCCCGACCAAAGCAGTCGATTTTCCGGCCTCGATTTCGAGCGAAAATCCTTTAAAGATCATGACATCGGGCCTCGCGGGGTATGCAAAATCAACACCACGTAACTCAACATGGCCCGTTAGCCCGTTGGGCTCGTGGCCTTCTGGATCTTCGGGTTCAATCGATGTGTATCGGTCCAGAACAGCAAAAACCGACCTGACAGCATCGGACACTTTGGCTAGATCATTTGTCATTGTTCCCGCCTCAGCAATGACACGTCCAGTACTGATCAATATCATGTATGTTTGGAAAAGGGCTTTCACTCCTAGCGAACCGGCCACCATAAGCCTCCCACCGTACTAAAAATCAAAAGCACAACTTATCGTGACGAGCCCATTGGACGTGCCAAGCCCAATACCAGCGAACCATGACTGTCGAATGCTCTCCTGGCGCGGGCCTGCTTGGGCCTTCTCAAGCATCTGAAGAATTCGAGATTGGGAACCTAAAGCGGTGATAGTTCGGAAATTGGAGACGGCTTCTGCTGCAAGCTTACTGCTTTCTTCTTGGGCTTTGATGCCTTTTTGAGACATGGTTTTGAGGAGCACTCTCCGCACGTAAAAGCAAACGATGATCAGGGGTTGAATGGCTATCATCACTATCGCCAGTTTCCATGCAATAAATAAGCCCATCGTGAAAGCGATCGTCACTGCAGAAATGGTTTGGATGAGAAGTTACATTCGATCACCCACTAATGACCTCACCTGTACAAGGAAGAAAGATGATAAATTGTTAGGATTTTGTTCTCCAGATAGAAAACACAACAAACCCTGTTACATGACTCAATAAGTAAATTGATGTCCAATCTACTTATTATGTACTATATGTCTGCTGTTGTGAAATATTTAATACTTATTCATGACCCTCAACTAAATTTAGTATTTTATGAAGAGAAAACATGATCAAATCTTTGGGGGAGGGGTGGGTTTGTTTGTGCTTACCACATTGGCATCTTTTGCGAGTCTTGAGCAAATTGCACCTGTAGAATTTTCATCTTTGTCGAACCATCCAATTTCAAAAGTGAGGATCTTCGAGAGCATTTGTTCTCTGAGCCTCTTTGTCAAGGCCTCTCCCATGGCTGCAAAGTTGTAATGTTGGCATATGTTGATCAGAAATGAGGAAACGGCCAACCCCACGAAACAAAATGCATATATTCTCGTCTTATTCTTAATCTCCTCATGATCCGGCAAGAAATACAACGATATCACTGACCCCAGTATATAGGTGTAAGTCGGTTGGACCGCGCCAAAAAGTACAGCGCCAATGCACCCCGCCATCGCTTGCCTCCATTCCGGAAAATTCATGGCGAGAAGTCTTCTAAATGAGGGAACCGGAAATTCTTGATCAATTGAAATGATTCCCGTCTCCGATTTGATGCATGGAGCGACTGAATTAGCCGAGTTGGATCGGCTGAAAACCGATAGCGGTCGGCTGCTCGTGATGTGCATTCCACTGTTTAGATTGGACCCGGAGGCTAACGCGGCGGATGTAATTATGATGGTTTGATTGCCCGTTTCGGTTTGTTGCAGGCGAACGAATGACGTGTATAAACCGGTTTCGTCTTCAATGAGTTGACCGTGTGAGCCGGTCTCCACGACTTGGCCGTTTTGGATGACGGCGATGAGGTCGGTGTTTCGAACGGTTGACAAACGGTGGGCTATTATGATGGTGGAACGCCCCACCGCCGCCTTATCTAGGGCTTCTTGTATAATTCTCTCCGACTCGGCGTCCAATGCACTTGTGGCCTCGTCGAGGAGGAGGATTTTTGGGGCTTTGATTATGGCTCTTGCTATGGCTATCCTCTGCTTCTGTCCTCCCGTCATCTGAACTCCCCTCTCGCCTACCAGGATAATTCATTATATGTAATTTTCAATGGTCATCTTACATGATTTCTCAAAGTAAAACCAAGCAAATTTCACGTTTTATTCTCAGCACTAAAATAGTCTAGTATGATTGATTATGGATCGCACACTATTCTATAATGAAAAGATGTATAAAATGTAACTAAATAGGAATTAAATTTTTTTATTGGGACAATTTTTTCATTTCAAACATAACTTTTATATAAGAGAGAAAGAATATAGGGTGAATTACATTTACCTCACAGAACATTGGGAATAACTACGAAATTATCTCTGTTATTTTAAAACATATAAATAACTTTCTAGACTCACCATACGGAAAATCAAAACCGGCAAAGTTCAAATAAACTCACTGCCGTTTTGATCTCTTCTTTTTAATGCCTCCTATGAAATTTTTTAACCTTTTGGTCTTTTGACAACCCTTTCAATTTTGAGTTTGCCATCCCATTAGTTCAAGGCTTGTTTTTTACGTTTTGGTTTTGATTTCAACAGTAAACTTAATATATTATAAGAGTAATGATACACTACTCAAATAATTTTCTCGACTTTCTTAACTTAAGTGAGGTGTCATGTATTCATTGGCTACACTCTTATAAAATAATTATTAAATACTACATTATTGACCAATTAATGCATAACACCTTACTTGAGTTAAGAAAGTTGAGAAGATTATTTGAACAGTGTATCATTACTCATATACTATAATCAGCTTTCATTATTTTCAATACAAGTTTTTATTATTCAGTTATACTTTTTTACATTTTCAATACACTTTTTATATTATAAAACTATGTTCCAAAAATTAAAACTCAAATCTTCAATAAAGAACAGGCTCTCGAAAAGTTATTTGTATTTTTCAAAATTGTATGAATGAATTCGTAGTTTTATCCAAAATTTACTGAAGTAAATATATTTTGCCCAAGAATATATTAGAAACGATCACAAGACAATCTATGGAGATGCGCTCAAACTACATGCAAATCACTTAAACCGGTTCGTTTTCATTGTTTTTTTTTTTTTTTTGTAATTTGGTTTTATTTTTTTTGCATAGTAAATATAATATATTATAATTATTTTTCATAATTTTCAATATAACTTTTTACTGTTCAACTATATCGTTTTATAGTTTCAATACATTTTTCTACATCAACAGTCTATATTCCAAAAACATGGTATATCCAACTTAAAAAGATCAACGACATCGGGTCATCGGAAACGTCAGAAACTAGCTTATCTGGGGAAGGAACACTAATTAGAAGATTTTAAAATTTTAAATATTATATCTTTTTATTATTTTCATTTACACATTTTTATATTTTTAATATACTTTTCATACTTACAAAAATCATTTCAAAACTCATTTACACATTTCTATATTTTTAATATACTTTTCATACTTACAAAAATCATTTCAAAACTCATCAACAAGCCATTAATGCTCATCCACTCGTTTAGGGTGCAAATTCTTTATATACATTGATACAACCAACTAGAATTAATATATATTACTCCATCCCCATTAAGAAAAAATGTCAAATTGTAAAATGTGAGGTTGTCATGTGCGCCTTTCTAAAAGTCTAGCTTTGTCATTCCCACCTCACTCTAACCAACGAGAAGAATTGAATCTACCAAATCGGAAAACAATAACATTGATTGCTTTGGTCAACTCTTAATTTGTACAGTTCAACAACTCTAGTAGAATAAATAAATAAAAGAGAGACACGAACCTAGGTATCATAACCCTGGGGCAATTGGCAAATGAAGTTATGAGCATTAGAAGCTTTGGCAACCTGAATAACCTCGTCAATAGACGCATCCTCCTTGCCGAAAAGTATGTTTTCTTTAATGGTGGTTGCGAAAAGGGCAGGCTCCTGACTCACTAGACCCATCTGCGACCTTAACCACTTGAGCTGCAACTTATTAACGGCTACCCCATCCACTAATATTTCTCCTCCAATTGGTTCATAAAACCTCTGCAACAAAGCAATAACTGTTGATTTCCCATATCCACTTCCCCCACCAGTGCCACTGCATTTCCTGCCGGGATTTTCAGATTGAAATCCTTGAATATCATGCTTTCCGCACTCAAAGGGTATGCGAATTCGACTTGCTTGAATTCAACTTCGCCAGAGATGCTGTGCAATATTTCCCCTTCCATGTTGTCGGAGTCAATCTTGGGCACTCTTTCTATGATTTCCATCATTCTTTCCGCCGCTGTACTGGCTTCTGACAAGTATTTCAACTTGGACAAACCCGAACCCAATGCTCTGATTCAAAATGAACACATGTTCAACTTTAATTCGAATTCCAATAGATAATGTGACATACTCTTTCCGTGGAACTAGTCTACTTTCAAGCATATACATCTTATTATGGAATTCAAGTTACAATATCTAAATTAATTAATTTCATACATTTTCTTCCATTTATATCTTTAACCTGAGCTAATTGTTGATGGGTAGGAGTAATAAAAAATTTGAAAGTAGACTTCTGTGTAAGAACAAAAAATATTTTTCAAAGTGGTCCTTTTTAATAGAACTGTGGAGATATATAATTACTTACAATCCTCCTGCGCCCAGCTGCGCCGACGGCAAAAACCGTCCCTCCTTTAAGGCCGTGGTACATGACCAATCTGCTGCCGAAATAAGACATGAAAGACCAAATTGCGAAAACTATGCCATTGCTACCGATGGCCAAGCCTTTTGCTAAACCTTGTCGCATTCCTAATTGAAATGTTCCCGCAAGAGAAGCAGAGTACTCTGCTGCAGTTTTCGCCCACCGACAAAAGAGTAAACTGTTCGGATGGAAGAAATGGCTTGTTCTACAACGCTACTCGCCTTATTGCTTTCTTCCCTGATTTTTCTAGCGATCACCATAACCGCTCTGCCGTACATCATTCCCGGAATTACCAGAAATATCACGAATGGGAATCCCACAATAGCTAACCTCCACTCCATTACAAAAGCTACCACATAGGACCCAACGAAAGTGCCTAAATTCGTCGAGAAAGCTGGAACCTTTTCACTTATGACTTCCTGGATTACAAGACTATAACTCGACACACTTTCAATTACCTCCGCCGTGCTCAAAATGTGTAAGTCAAAGTAACCGACTTCTTGTCTGAGTACCGCCTTCAAATATGTTGCCCTTAGTGTGGATGCTTGTCTCTCTGCTGTTCTCGTCCAGCAATAACCCTCTGAAAAACAGAAACAATATATATTGAATTGATTGAAAAACGAGAAGGAAAAAAAAAAAAAAGTTACACAATTATAGTACCAAGAAAGCAAGCGATCCATTGTACGCACGCCATGTAGCATAGCAACAACACGTTCTGGATTGATTCGAATGAATTTTTTCAAGTTAGTACGTTGCCCACAAAGGAGAAAGAAAGAGAGGAAAAAAGCTGGACCTTGTTGAGGTTATCTGTGAAATTTTGAGGTGATGCGTTGGCGTTACCGAACTAGTTCATGAGTTTGCTGGTGAGGAGAAACAGCGCCGGCAGTGAGATCCCGTCGCCGACGGCTCCCAAGAAGCCGACGATCATCAACAATTTATCAATAGTATCAGCGTGCTTGAAGATCGAGAGGAATGATCCCTTGTTCTTTGTCATGGATGGCTCTCTTTTTGTACCCTTCTCCTCTGGGAAGGGAGAGAACAGAGAAGGCTGGACCCACTCTTGTTCTGCTTCTTCCTATGTATATTCTGTGATAGCTTGTGTTTTTATTGTTGGGGCGAATTATATTTACTCCCTCAATTTAAGTATAACTACGAATTCATCTCATTCGTTTTGAAAAATATAAATAACTTATTAGACTCCACGGATGACAAATTCAAAATTTTAAATGAGCAGGTTTAATTTAAATTTTTTAATCTGTTACCAAAACATGCTATTTTTACTTAACTGGTGAAGGTTTTAACTGAGATTACATCATACTTACTCATCTTTGTTTCAACAAAGTAATTATGTTTTATTTGTATTTACCTATACTAATATAACTATGTGTTATCTATAATTAACCCACAACCAAAAACGGTAATAATATGGGAAGAATAGAATACCTATCTTCCAAAGGGAGTATTTTAATTTGGACCAAAAAAAAAAAAAAAGATTATTAACTTCTTGGAATATTATGAAATTATTTTGAATGTTGATTTATATTATGAGGGATGATAGAGAGGGTGAGACGGTACCAAAAATAATACTTTATCTGTTCCATTACAAGAGTTTATTTTTAAAAATATTTTTTGTTTTAATAAAAGAGTCTACTTTTACATTTTTTATCCCTCATAACTTACTAATATAATTATGTGTTATCTACAATTAGTCCATACTTAACTAATGTGTTATACTTTAACTTTCATAATAAATTATATATTTATCAAATTGGACATTTTAATTGAATAGAGAGAGTGACAGAAATCAAATAACAAAATCACCTTCACACTCATTATTATTGTCATTCTAATTAATGGACATACATTTAATTTAGTCGTACTACATTATTTACTTTATTATTTTACTATCTACTCCTTTCGTTTCATTAAAATGATCCACTTTAATAAATATTTTTGTTCCAATAAAATATTCCACTTTCAAAATTTTACTCCTCTAACCCGTACTAATATAATTATGTGGTCCACAATTAGCTCATATTTAATAAGTAAATATATAAATGAAATAAAAGATGTTTAGTTTACTATTTTAGGTGTTTATCTTGAGTTTTATAATAAGTCATGCATGGAACAAAGTGAACCTTTCTCATAGAACGGATGGAGTATCACTTACGGTACTATCTTTATTACTACTCGATCAGACTATTTAACAACTAATGTGATGATACTCAAAGTATCCGGGTTCTTTTTTTTTTTTCTTTTTTTTTTTCCTTTGGAGAAAAGTATTAGAGGGTTTGTCGGGCAGAATCATATAAGATGACGTTCGTGCTAGCCAGCCCAATTTGGGTATATTTATATTCCATCTGTCCTATCTAAATAATTCACTTTAAAAATTATACAACTTAGGTTTTATTTGATAAAATTTAAGTTAGAATTCTGAAGTTTGAAACCTGAATTCATTAATTTATTCTGTTCAATAAAATTTAAAATTTAATATTTGAAATTAGAACTAAAGTCTAAAATCTGAAGATTAAAGTCTGAAATATGAAAACTGAAGTTTGAATCTTATTAAGTTGTTACAATAAAAAAAAATTATTTTATTTTCAACACTGAATTTACCTATATTTTTAATAAAGTTATAAAAATAGATATAATATATTTTTAAATTTTTTATAGTTATAAAATATTATTTTATTTTTTTGAATTGATAAAATTTCAAACAAATTAAAAACATAAAATAAATTAAATAATGATAACAAAAAAAATGAGAAAATTGAAAGAAAAAAAATTGTATAATTCAGATTTAGTGATAAGTGATACTTTTTTCCAAGCCACTTTAATTAAATTATTCGGATTTTCATTATCAAACGCATTTAATCAATTAAGTAACTCCAGAATCATTTAATTTGTTAAGACTTATGACTGACAGTTATCACACTTAATTTAAATAAACTCTTAATCATTAATTTTAAATACTGAATCTTGGTTATCAAATGAAGCCTTATTATGAGTTATAAGGTACAATACATAAAATAAATAATTTAACACATATTTTCAACTTATATTATTACTTTCTGATAAGGGTTAATTGTGGACCACACATTATTATATTATTAATATTGGTATATAATGTAAACAAATTCAAAATAGACTATTTTATTTAGATAAGATTTTTTTTTTTTTTTGAAAATGAACTATTTGATTGGGACGAAATGTATTATCTATTGGAGGACATTTTAGTTTTGACTTTTTATTTTTGTTTGTCGTTAGTGACGATAGTAGATGCATTGCCTTGCATAACTGCGTGACTAAGGCTTGTTCTTTTTTATTGTTTTGAAAACGGCTTTGAAAATATATTTTTGGAAAGCAGTTTTATATTATAAAAATTGTATTAGAAACGTAGAAATGTGTAATTGAATAGTAAAAAGTTGTATTAAAAATGGTAAAAAATAATTATTATATATTAAATTTACTGTTAAAACCAAAACCAAAACTAAAATAACATGCCTTTGTGCATTCTTATGCACAACTTGAGGGCCTCTTTTTAGATATTAAGGTAGTATGTAACCATTTAGGTTCTGTGCAGTGTTTTAAAATTCGAACTCGAGAAAGCGATTCGTTTAGGATGTCAAACATATATTTATTATAATTTTAAATACTACATGTTATTTTAACATATTAAGATTAGTCTCAAATTTTTTTTTTGTTTGAAAAGTATTTCAACTAAAAAGGAAAAGGAAATAAACATATAATAAGACTACAAAGAAAATAAAAATAGTTTAAAAGCCAAATAAACAAGAGTAATAAGTTAGTTCATAAAATCAATAAAATACTAATGTTTGACCTAAATCCTACTAACCCCTCTTTTTTACCCCGCCACCCCTACAAACTTCTCCGTCTCTATTCTACATTCTTTCTTCTTCTTCTTCCTTTCTTATTTTAACTTCTTTCTTTATATATATATATATATATATATATATATAGAAAGAAATAATTAGGTGAAGTAATTATGTATTTGGGGTAAAAGTACTGATAAATTTTTTATATACTCTCTGTGTTGCATTAGAAGGATTTACTTTGACTAATATATAATTTATTATGAATGTTAATGTACAATACCTAAATTAGTTAATTTGACACACTTTATTCCATTTATATCTTTATTTATTAAGTATAAACTAATTGTGAACCACACATAATTATATTAGTAAGGGTAAGAGAAGTAAAAAAATTTAAAATAGACTCTTCCATTAGAACAAAAAATATTTTTTAAAATAGACCATTGTAATGGAACGGAGGGAGTATGTGTTTTCCCTTCACATTGCTTGAATTTCTTTCTCTTCTTCAATTTTTTATTTTATTTTTAAATAAATATTATATTTAGCAAAAACAATAATATATCTATATGAGATTCACTGATTTACAAGTAAAGTTTTAATCTTTTACTCAAAAATAAAGAGAAAAGAAAAGAAAATAGAAAATACAAGAGATTTGGACCAGCAAAAAAATATAAAAGAAAGAGAAGGCTGGAAAAAAAATAGGGAAAAGGAACAACCAGAGTTTGCGGGTTCAACCTGGTTTCCGGTTTAAACCTGATTTTGACTGATTTTTACTGTTTTTTCAAAATTCCGATTTTAAAGAAGTAACCGGACCAGCCACACTATAGATTTGTGGTCGAACCGGTCTAGTTTTAATTTTGAAAACACTGGTTCATTGTCTTTCTCTAAAGTACATAGAAAGGAAGTTATTCCTTTCAAGTTGTGCATTCTTATGCAGAGTCTCTATGGTAAGGTTCTCGGTACGTCAATAAACAATATATCAAGTTTTATTAGTCAAAAAAAGGAAGAAAAAAAAAACTGTGTGATTGGGTGTGGCTCAGAAACACTGTCAAGTAGTGACGGAGCCAAAAAATAATAGTTTCAGGGGCTTGTATGTACTTTTTTTAAATTGTACTCTAATTAGAGAATTTCTGCTTTTCGGGAGAAAATTTTTTAGAAGAAACTTTTTTCCTAGAAAATTATGTAGAAAAGAAAATAATAAGTGTAATAAATGTGCTATTTTTCTGAAATATTATGAGTGTAATTTTAGAAGGAAATTTAAATTTTGAAAGTTTGAATTTTAAAAAGTGCAATATAGATTTTTTTTTTTAGTGAAAAAGTGAATTTTTTTTAAAAATGAAAACCGACACCAGTCTACTGCTCGTGTTGTCGCTTCCACTTTTTAGACTGGACCCGGAGGCTAATTAGTGTATGGCCTGTTCTTTTTTATCGTTTTAAAAACGATTTTGAAAACAAATTTTGGAAAATAGTTTTATAATGTAAAAAGTAAATGCTGAATAGTAAAAAGTTGTATTAAAAATGATGAAATATGATTAAAATATATTAAATTTACTGTTAAAACCAAAACCGTTTTCAAAACAGAACAAAAATAACAAGCCCGTAATTATGATGGTTTGGTTGCCAATTTCGGTTTGTTGCAGGCGAGCGAATGACATGCATGAACCGGTTTCGTCTTTGATGAGTTGACCGTGTAAGCCGGTTTCCATGACTTGGCCATTTTGGACTACAACGATGAGGTTGCCGTCTCGGACGGTTGACAAACGGTGGGCTATTATGAGGGCGACCATCTAAGATCTAAAATTTTTTGAGCCCAACTTTATATTAATACAGTGTTATGTAATAATATTTTTTACTCATTGATTAAGATTCACATCTACTTTTATTTGAAGGAAGCTCATGCAATTGGTCTTTATTTTTATTTTTTTTCATTTTTCAACTTGGGCAATATTATAAAATTTTATTTTTTGAAATAAGAATTACTTAATTCTCACATCATAAATTTATTTGAGAGCCCATGGTTTTATTAATATATACAACAACAATTTTTGCTCATAATTGTTTGAATGAGATCCATGCATGAATGTGTATTTCTTTTTCAAGTCAAACTCTTTATTATAAAAATTAATTAATTATATTTTTATGAAATTTATTGAATTCCACCCTGTAATTTTATTTAGAGACCCAAACATGATGTTAATACACTATAATATAGTTATGAATTTTCACTTTTAACATTTTATCTTGAACTTCCAAATGTTTAGGATCTGTCCTGATAGTGGAACGTTCCACCGTTGCCTTGTTTAGGGGTTCTTGCACAATTCCCTCTGACTCGGCGTCCAATGCACTTGTGGCCTCATCGAGGAGGAGGATTTTTGGGGCTTTGACTATGGCTCTTGCTATGGCTATTATTATAGAAATTTCTCCCCTTATGGAAAAACTCCTATAAACACCAACTCTGGCCTTAAGAATTGGCCAACTCACTCGAAGAAACCGAGGTTCCCGTAACCCGGCTTAACAACAAGCAAAGCGGAAACAATACGAAACAAGCACAAAGGCAAACACGAGTAACACTTAGCCAAAATTGGCTCACCTTGTTACATACAATTTCCCAAGAATTTATATACAAGGTTCTAACTCTCTAAACAAGGGCAGCACTCCCACAAAGAAGGTGCAAGCCTAACTCCCCGTAAGCTAGACTTCTCTCTCTACACTCGAGTTTCTCTCTCTAGAACACTCAAGCTAGCTGTTGGATTAACTCCCAAGTTCCTAGCTTCCACAAATGCCCGAAGTTATAGGGCAAGGTCTTGGATGACAATCCCATCCAAGTAGGTTCTAGAGAATTCTAGCGCAAAACTTTGCCCAAGCTTTCTAGCCGCGCCTAGAAGCTTCCGCGCACAGGCTCGCCCGTGTTCTAGAAGGCTCCAACAACGTCTAGCATCCTTGCGCCAAGTCTAAAGCATTCCGGCCATCTCTCGCGCCATCGTGCTCTCTCGCGACCCGTCGCAGCGCTTCTCGCAGACACTAGACATTTCCTAACAATTCTAGCCTCTTCTAGAATCTTCCAGCGCGCACCAGACCAGCACCGCGCAGATCTTAGCAATGCGATGCCTCGTACGACTCGTTTGCACTCGAACATCCTCGTAACTTCGAGCATTGCCTAAATCCTTCTAAAAAGATCTAGGGCTTTCCCGCAATCTCAGCCATCCGTCTAGGCCTTTGCGAACCTTTCGTCTTGACTGTTTCCCCAGTACTGTTGAAAGGGACAAATCAGAAGTGACAGCCCGAGGGATCAAGGTGTAGAAAATCCTGGAACTTTCCAGAAGCTTCCCAAATCTTCCAAAACCTCAACTCCCACACTTCATCCATTTCTCCTAATTTTCCCACACATTTTGAAGCACCATGGCCCCAAATTCCCTTGGCGCTCCTTAACCAAGATTTCCTGCAACTTGGAGCGCATTCCGTGCAAGCCCGGCACAACACCTTTCTAGTGCCACAAAACCTGGACATTAGCTCTCCTGGCTAACTTCTCTGCGCCAATCTTGGGCCCGGTTTTGGCCTGGGAAAATTTTCGCTAACAGCTATCCTCTGCTTCTGGCCTCCGGACATCTGAACTCCCCTCTCACCTACCTGGATAATTCATTACAATTTCCATGGTTATCTTAGAAGATTTCTCGAAGTAAAACCAAGAAAATTTTCACGTTTTATTCTCAGCACTAAAATAGTCTAATATGATTAATTATGGATCACACACAATTCTATTAATAAATGTATACAATGTAACTAAATAGAAATTAACTTTTTTTATTGGGATAAATTTTATTTTTTCAAACATAAATTTTAATATAAGAGAGAAAGAATATAGAGTGAATTACATTTACGTCCCTAAACTTTGGGTTCAACTACGAAATCATAAATATTATTTTGAAAAATACAAATAACCCTTTGGAATCACTTGACGAAAAAGTCAAAGCCCGCAAAATTCAAATAAATCAATGTTGTTTTGATTTGTTTTTTTAAATAGCTCCCATGAATTTTTTTATTTTTTATTTTTTTGTCTTTTACAACTTTTCTGACATTGACGTTGCCGTCCGTTGAGCTTAAAAAGTTATTTGTATTTTTCAAAATAGTAGGATGGAACTCATAGTTATAACAAAAATTTAATGAGGTAAATATCAACGATCACAAGAATATATTAGAAACGATCACAAGAGCATCAATGGAGATGCGCTCAAAATATAGACAAATCACTAAACTATTTATTTTCATTGTTTTTGTTTGTGTTTTGATTTTGTTTTTAGTTTCTATAGTAATATAATAATCAATTTTCACCATCAAAATTTAAATTTTCTCTAAAATATCACTCATATTATTTCAAAGAAAAAATATCATCATTACACTTTTTGTTGTCTTTTCTACACAAATTCCCAACAAAAAAAAAAAAAAATCCTCTAAACGTTATTCCATTTTTAAAACAAAAATTTTTAGTTTTAGGATCTGTTTGATAAAAAGTAATGCTTATATCTGAATGCTTAATGCTGAATTAATTAAGCACTTAACATCTTATTGTTGAAATATATTTTCCGAACATCTGAATCATAATGCGTAATCACATGATATTGTTTGATAAATATTCTGATCTTAATGCTGAAATCTTAAAAATGTATCATTTTACCCTCGTTGATTTTTTATATTCATATATGCGAAATATCAAATTTTATAATGAAACATAGGGGAAAAAAAAATAAAACACATTAAATTGAAATACAAAAAATAATAATTTTTTACAATTTATTAAAATTCCTAAAAATGAAAAACGAGTCCACTATTGCATTCTAAAAGACATTACAAATTTTACAATAATACTCATATATAATTAATAAAATTATATATGTAATATTAAACACATCATGCAAATTAGATTTATAAAAATAGGTAAATAATAAAATTTATAAATGAATTTGTAATACCAAAATACAATAATAAAAAATAATAAAAAATTATTTGACAATATTATCATGAAAAAGTTTAAGCGTGGTATGCTAATGAAGAAAAAAATAAAATAAAAATTTATTCTAAATTATAGTTAAATCAATATGAATAAAATAAAAGGGGTAGCTTCAGAAATCAAATATTAATTATTTAAAAGAATGTTACGTGGAGAATTAAGTGATAAGCAATACGATAACTTTTAATTTACTGTTAATCAAATAAGAGTTTTGGATTTTCGTTATCAAATAAAGTGAAAGTCATTATTGCTTAATCAAATAATTTTAAACTTTAAGCACTGTTATCAAACAAGCCACGAGCCAAAAAAAAAAAAAAAAAGCCTTACAAGACAAGAATGTAATCTACCAAATCGGAAAACAATATTGCTTGCTCTTTGTACAGTTCAACAAAATCTTGTAGAAAATAAATAAATAAGAAAAGAGAAAGAGACACCAACCTGGGTATCATAACTAGGGCTAAGAACGAACACAAACAAGCTCGGACTTGACTCGTTAAAAACTTGGCTCGAGATCGTTCATTTATTAATAAACGAACAAAAACAGTATTTTAAAATGGATTAATAAAGGAACAATAAATGAACAAGGGGAATAAATCTCAATTAATATATTAATTACAATTTATATTAATAGTTCAAGTATATTCACATTTATCATCTTATAACATTTAACAAATTCTTTTCACTAAATTATCATCTTATATATATTTTTACTATAATATTAATTAATGTGGAGAAATTAAGATTTTAATAAGAACACACAAATTTTAGGGGGGAAAAAGATTAAATTATGGACCTTAAGAAAAGAAGGAAATATAATATTTAAGCAAAAAAACTAAAGAAATAGGAATGAAGAAGTTTTAGAGGAAAAATAAATAAAAGAAAAACAATCAATGATTAAAAAAGAAGAACTAAAGCATAATCATTTATGCAATAAGTAGGGTTTGAACACGAAAGCTTAACAAAAAAAAAAAAAACAAAAAATTTACCATGAAGCTAACAAAATGAATATACATTAAGTCAGAGCTTTATAAATAAAAGAGGAAGGGGAAGGGTTGAAAAACCACCAGCATCATTTATCTCACATTGAAATAATATGAAAGGGAGATGACTGTTAGTTTACGTAGACAAAATGAGTTAATTGGAATACGTTTGCTCATATTCCATATACGGCTTGTTATTTTGGTCAAACATTTAAAATGTCAAATATTTTCAAAAAGAATAAAAATTCAAAAGTTTTCAAGCTAGGCTCAAGATTGAGCTCGAGCTCCTAAGAAAATTGAGCCGAGCGCTCGAACACATTGAAGTTCCAGGTTGGCTCGGCTCGTTATTACCCCTAATCATAACCCAGAGGCAACTGCAAAATGAAGTTATGAACATTAGAGGCTTTCGCAGCCTCAATAACCTCCTCAATAGACGCATCCTCCTTGGCGAAAAGTATGTTTTCTTTGATGGTGGTTGGGAAAGGCGCAGGCTCCTGACTCACTAGACCCATCTGCGACCTTAACCACAACTGGGTCATAAAACCTCTGCAACAAAGCAATAACTATTGATTCCTCAGACCCACTCCCCCGCCCCCCACCACTGCCACCGTATTTCTGCAGGGATTTTTAGATTGAATTCCTTGAATATCATGCTTTCGGCTCTCGAAGGGTACACGAATTCGACGGGCTTAGATTCAACTTCGCCGAAAACGTTGTCCAGTTTTTTCCTTCCATGTTCTCACACTACTACAAAAATGACTTTTAATGGCGGTTTTTTAGGGCTTTTAACGGCGGTTTTTAGCATTTTTGAACCGCCATCTATCCGACAGCCGTAGAAAGTTTACGGACTTTCTACGGCGGTTATTTTCAAAACCGCCATAGAAAGTCCGAACTTTCTACGGCGGTTCGCTTAGGAACCGCAGTAGAAAGTTGGCTTTCTACGGCGGTTTTGAAGATAACCGCCGTAGAAAGTCTACTTTCTACTTTCTACGGCGGTTATCTTCAAAACCGCCGTAGAAAGTTAACTTTCTACTTGTAAAAAAAAATAAAATTTAATATTTCATTTTTTTCTCTACATTCAAAAAATATATATCAAAAACAGCAGGAACGGCCTTAGAAAGGTTTTGATATATATATATATATATATTTCAACTTTATTCAAAATATATATATCAAAAACTTCCATGCTAATAAACCGAACAACCACCAAACTTCACAAAATTTTTGCGTGCATCCATCAAATTCTAATTAATTTAATCATTAACAGTAAGAACAATACAATAATCACCGATAGAACGCTAATCAAACCCGAATTTAATCATTCATCATCTCACCAAACCCGAATTTAACACTAATAATAAACCCTAGGCCAATCACAATAATCAAGTAACAATAAAATTTGTAAAGCTTAAATAAAGTTGAAACTATTCTATATTACCTTTTTTATGATTTGAAGCCTACAACAAGGACCGATTGTGGTGAAATTATGATGGGGGATTAACTCCAAGTGGTGGGTGATGGCCGATTAAGAAACCATATCCTGAGTTGGGTGACAGCGGATCTTGTTATCAACGCTACCGGAAGAACGACTTCGGGGGAAGACAAGAGAAAAAAACCAACGGAAAGAGGATGGGCGTCGGCAACGAGAGAATGCTTCGGTTTGCTGGAGATGGAAACAGGGGGAAGCCGCGGCCGGTTGGAGATGGAAACAAAGGGAAACCCTTAAAATTCAAACAAAATCAAGTTTCTATGGCGGTTTTTATTAAAACCGCCATAGAAGTAACTTTCTATGGCGGTTGTAATTGAAACCGCCATAGAAATAACTTTCTATGGCGGTACTATGGCGGTTTCAATTACAACCGCCGTAGAAAGTCCATTTCTACGGCGGTTTTAATAAATCCGCCGTAGAAAGCCCGTAATTGTGAATTCCCGCCCGTTCATCTATTCCTATTAATTTCTAATTTTTCTATTTTTGTAAATTAACCCCCAAATTTTTTTAAATTTAATAATAAATATGTATTTTACTATTTATCAATTTTTATAGAAAAATTCATCATATTTATTAATTATATGGCGGTTAGAAATACAACCGTCTAGAAGGGGACTTTCTACGGCGGTTTTCTAAAACCGCCGTAGAAAGGGGACTTTCTACGGCGGTTAGAAATAAAACCGCCGTAGAAAGTCCGCTTTTTACGGTGGTTTTAGAAAACCGCCGTAAAAAGGTGATTTTCTACGGCGGTTTGAAATCGCCGTAAAAAGGGGACTTTCTACGGCCGTTTTATTTCTAACCGCCGTAGAAAGTCCTCTTTTTACGACGGTTTTAGAAAACCGCCGTAAAAATGTGACTTTCTATGGCGGTTATCAAAAACCGCCATAGAAAGTCCCTTTCTACGGCGGTTTTATATAGAACCGCCGTAGAAAGTCCGTACTTTCTTTTTAATAGAGATTTTGGTCTTTCCGCCGTTAAAGCACCGCCGTAGAAAGTACATTTTGTAGTAGTGTCAGAGTCAATCTCGGGCACTCATTCTATGATTTCCATCATTCTTTCCGCTGCTGCACTGACTTCTGACAAGTATTTCAAGTTGGACAAATCCGAACCCAATGCTCTGATTCAAAACGAACACAAGTTCAACGTTAATTCAAATTTTAATAAACAAGGTGACATATATATATATATATATGTATATATATATATATATATATTCCTTCCCTATTCAATTAGAAGTCCACTTTGACCTATGTACAACTTATTATGAATGTCAAGGCACAACACATAAAATAACTAATTTGACACATTTTATTCAATTTATATCATTACTAATTATATATATATATATATATATATGAGTGAATTTCTCATTTCATCGCAAACCTTTGGCCATGTTACCCGATTCAACACAAACCTTCCAAAATTAGTTTTTTCAGCACAAACCTTTCAAAAACCTAACAAAACATGACATTCCGTCCATCCCCTCCGTTAACCCACTAACAGCAGCTACTTTTTGAGGGTAAAATTGTCCAATTGTCCATTTTTTTTTTTGGTTTCTTATTCAACCCTTGTTTTTCTTTTATTACCAAACAAACCCTCAATTTTTCATTTTTTTTTACATTTTCGTCCAAAAATAAATTTTATTTTATAATAATATTGCTAAAACAATAATTATCTTAATATTATGATAATTATTCTTTACTAATTCCCTTTTTAAACTTACCCTACCCCCTAAATTCATACACCCCATAAACTCCTAAACTTCTAATTCCTACAACTTCTTAACTCTTAACTGCCTCCCCCATTTTCTCTGATAGCTTTTACTTGCAAGAAATGTCAAAACGCTTCAGATAACTACTTCGTTGGTCCTTTGCATTTTCTATGAATTCTTTTTCCTTTTCAAACTCTAATAGTGCTCTTTAGCTAACCAATAAAAATTCTTCAAACTTGTTTGTGTTCTAGTACGTGAATAGTTTTTGAATCAAGGTTTGTTCATTGATTTGTGGCTGTCTCTTGGTTCTATAATTTGATTGTTTGGTTTCGGTTGTTTTAATCATAGATATTTTTTATTTTTGTATCAACAGATTTCATGGTTGAGCGTATGTTTTGTTTTTTGTTTTGATCGTTGTTCCTGACTTGTATTTTTTTTACTTTTATTTGATTTCTTGCGGGGTTGTTAATTTTGGGGGCAACAATTTCTCGATTTTGTCAAAAATTCTGCCGTTAGCCCTGTGAAATTTTCATATATTTACTCATTTCAATTGTATAGGTATTGCTTGAAAACGTAAGCAACGCAATTGCAGCCTTCGTGATGAGCCAATTCAGCAATCACCGGGTAAGATTATTAGTTATAGGAAGCCTACCTTTGTAAAATATTTTGATTTCAAAACCTTTCCGAGCAAAAGAATCTTGTTGTTTGAGCTTATGGACTTCGATTTCGTAGGTATAGCTATTGTAACTCAAAAAAAATACTTGAAAGAGTTTTAGTTTTTCCAC
This sequence comes from Leptodermis oblonga, assembly GCA_016801395.1. NCBI lineage: Eukaryota > Viridiplantae > Streptophyta > Magnoliopsida > Gentianales > Rubiaceae > Leptodermis > Leptodermis oblonga. Next base: position 12,591,722 of record CM028758.1, on the reverse strand, counting down.
ATGAGGTAATTTAACAACGTCCGAGTAAGATTATACATTGAGACAATACATATTCTATTTTATGACATTTTCATTTATTTAAATTTTTTTGATGTTGCTTATAATTTTGTTGATATGTAAGCAAAACTCAAGTGGTTATAGGCGATTCATAGTTACTCGCCCATATTTTAATCAATTGAGGCATCAGAACATGCACCAAGCCAAGCTATCTTGCCGCGCAATAAAACTAGGGATATGATTTCGAATTATTTTTTTATTTTTTTATGAAATACTAATTTCCTTGTTTCAATTGGTTATTGCACATGTCTAACTCCTAATCAGTTCTTGGATATTCAACTTTATATTCTTTGTCATAAGCTTTGCAACCATATTTCTCATATCAATTATATATTCTAAACAAATCACAAGAGTCTACGTTGTTACCTAATAATTCTCTTGGGCTAGTCTTCAGGTAAAGTTTAGTTTTTTCTTTGTTAAATTATATTTCTCATAATGTCATTACTTGCCTTTTAAATATATATACTCTTTCAGTTGTATATTTTATTTGGGTGTTCATATTTTCTTTTCATGTAATATCTTTTACTTTTAGGTATAATATCTTGATTATTTGTTCTTTGGAGCTATAATATTCTTATATGTTCTTATGGTGTTGTTGCTTCTTATGTAGTTTTGTTTGTAATGTATTATTTAATTTAAAGATATTTACTTATTTTTTACGACTAACTTTTCAGTTAGTCTTACATTTAATTTTTTTCATTCAGGTGACATCTTCTGAGTTGCATTGAAGTGTTCAACTGTTGCATTCACTTATGGAAATCTTGGATTTGTAACTTAGTTTCTTATATGTTTGGGTTTGGTTCTATTTTGAATAATCACACTATTAGTTGACATATTAAATTATGTTTATTTGCATATCTTGATTTTAAGTTCTTTCTCCCCCTTTAATTACTAGTTGGTTAGGCACGGTACTAGTTCGTTTTGGTAAGGCTCAATAATATTTTGGTTAGTGATTTCAAATAATTGTAATGATGACTACTACAACCTTTTAATATTTGAAGTAATAGTAATTTTTTATTTTTATTTTTACGTATTAGTTGTTTGATTATTTTTAAAATTGTCCAACTGTTGAATGCAAGAGAAATTGCTCAAATGTGTGTTTTCTCAACATTATAAAATACCGGCAATTAATATGACATTTTGAAAGTGCCATAAAAGGTCATTTAATTAATATTATAAAATAATTAAATTTTACATATTAATACAATATAAAATGTCATCAATTAATATAAATTGACATTTAACAATGTCGTAATAAGTTATTTATTCTGTCAATAAAAAAATGTCTTAAAAAGTTATTTATCTACACATTTGATTATGTCTTATAAACAATTAAAAATGTCTTAACAAGTTATTTGTTAATACATTTTATTATGCCTCAACAAACATTTCCTGACATTTAATAAAGATTTATTATACTGGCCGTGCCTTAAGCAGCTCGCTTTGTTCATCTTTTAGGAGTTTACATTTAATAAAGATTTATTATACTATTTATGTAATGGGTTGGACACTTATTAAGACATTTTAAAGTGCCTCTATAGCTTAATTACTTTAGTAGGACACGACTTTAGCTCACACTTAAAATTAATGTGGGGATAGACAAAATGCCTCAAAAGGTATGATATTAATACATTTGTCAATGTCTTAAAATCCATATTTTGTTGTAGTGCGTCTAGCAAGCCTTTCCTTCCAGTCTCAAGTCTATCATCATCCCACGCTTCTAGCAGTCCGAGGGTTAGTCACTTTAGATGCTCGTAACTTCCCTTATCTGAGGGAAGAGCACACTTTCATTGCAATAGATAGTAATTTTCAAATTTAAACATGGTATCTGCATTATCTGTATTTTGTATAGAGGGTAAGGCTCATTTTGTCCCGTTTTGTCTATTTTTCTAACCTCTTAATTCTAATATAGTGCACCTAGTCACTTAATCGGTTGTTACCAAAAAAAAAAGAAATTAATAATTTATACTATTATATTCTCTAAAAGAAAATCTAAAATTCTTTTAATGAAAATTGCAACAGACGAGCAATTCCAATGATAAACTCAATATATCACTTATGTCGTTGTAAATATATCATTTAAGTGGTATGCCACTCTTTGCTGGATTTTTTACGTCCAAGTCTCACAATGACGTACGTCCAAACCAATCAGAAGGCTTTTTACCACGCAAGAAGTCATCGTAAACGGCCTTTTCCCTGTAGTGTTCGAAATATGTTTTCTGAAAAGTGTCCCTAATCCTAAATTACTTATTCAATTCTACATGCTCACACAGAGGGAATAATTAGGTAGGTATCACATGTCCTTTTGATAATTCCTCTTTTAATTTTTTTTTATAATTAAATTATACTCCTGAAAATCAATAATGAAAAATAATTAATAATACACATGTAAGATTATAGTTAAGGAGTGGCATTCTAGAATCAATTTAACTATATATTCTATATCATATGATGACTTAGCTATTGATCAGTTACGCAATAACTACTTTAATCATACGAAAGGAATAAAATTAGTTGGAGAAATCATATGTTGCAATTTTGATGTATTTTTAATGCGTGCATGGTTAATTTTATAATATTGAATTATGAGATATTTGTACTTTTATTTCTAAATACACTTAAAAATTATTCTTGTTGGCGATCTTCTGGAAGTCTGACTCACGATATTTCAGCAACTAAATTCATTTCAATGTGTGTTTCCAATACTTGTAACTTTAATATAACTATAATATTTCATCAGCTAATCGATACACATATTTTCAATAGTTATTATTTTGATATAACTCTAGCATTTTAAAGGTTAAACTCGATACGCACGTTAATTGGTATGATAGGATCAAATACAATTTTTTGCCTTTAATTAATTAATATGGGAAACTTCTGGGAAAATGTTGGCGTGTCTCTGTAATTAATTTTGTACGCGTTTTCTTGCTAGGCAGCTAGTTTAGTGCGAGTATTGGGTATTAATTATAATAATCAGTTTGATTAATTAGCATCCCTATAAATTTAGAGTTTTGGGCACACATAATGCATTAGAGAGAGAGGTTCAAGAATATATAGGCTTAGTTAAGCACTCTAAATTCACAGAGTTAAGCAAGAATTATATAAAAAAACATGGTTAAGATCACTTCAGCTCAGTTAATGACTACTCTCGTTGTCATCTTGGTTGCTGGTAAGTACTAATTTCTTGTCTGTTTCATAATATAAGTCATTTTAGTTTTTTATAATTTTCTTTCACAATATATTTAGCTATTTTTTCAAGTTTTTTTCCTTACATTTAAAGCATTTATATACCAACATTAATGACTGGTATCTCACCTAATGTGCTATTAATCAAGGGTTTAGTAAGTCATTGTGAAACCTTCAGTGAAGAAACCTAAAATGCATTTATTGTGAAATAGAGATGGTAGTACACTACCCTACCCAAGTAATTATCTCTAATTAATACTGAGTAGATTTTTTTTATATTTATAAATCTTGATATTATTTATGCGGTCTCTCTAAATATGTGAATTAGAGAGTAATAATTATATTTGAATCTATTTGTTCAGCACAAACAGAAGCAGCAGAAAAACCGATTCCAACAGCCAACGCGGCCGGGAACCCTGGTTTCGCAGCTCGTCATCTAGGTGGTGGCGGAAACACGGATGCAGCAGCACTTGCTGATGCCTTGAGCAAAGTTAATGGTGGTAATCTTGCCGGCGCTAAAATTAACTTCGGAGAAATTGTTACTTTGGTGAATAAAATAATACGTAATCTTGAGGACGCTGGAAATGAAATCGGAGCACTTTGTCAGGTACTGTCGATATTAAATAATAATGTTGGTCCCCTGGTAATCCAATTACAGAACCAAGGAGCTAAATTACAGATCATCGGAGCTCAATTTCAGAACTTTCTCGAACAGGCGCGTATCCTGGGGGTCTGACGGGGTACCATTTAAGAACAAATTTTAAAATTTATGTACGAAAATGAAACTTTTTTTAAGTTAGGAGACCAAAGAGAAACAACCGTCAAATTATTTAAGAGACCAGTGAAGTTACTTACTCTAAATTAAATAAGGCTAATAAGCAACTGGTATGTAAGGGCCGAGGATGTTTCGTCGGGCTTCCCATTACCATTTTATATTGTGATCTTTTATTTCTTCTTACTCTTTTGCATTTTTTTTTTTTTTTGTGTTTTACTAAATAACTTGTATGGAGATGAAACTGATCACTAGCTGCATAATTGTTTGGCCTCTAATGGTATCCATATGAACAACCATAATTGAGATCCTTCAAAATGATTGATCAGTCAAAGGATTGATCAGTAAGAAGATTGATAGCTATATTAAGATATATGACATGTATCTCATTCCAATTACCAAGGCTTTATTAATACATATCTTAATAGTATAAAACTATTACAAATAAGTAGGAAACCTAAAATAATAGGAAACATAATAAATAGGAAACTATTATTAGATATTTATTAATAAGTCCTTATAGTTAATTTATCCAATAAATTAACTCATTATATATCATTTTAACCCAATATGTTATTTTTAGGTTCCTACACACGTTGGCAATAAATATAAATTATAATTTCATAATGTAATTGACTTTAGGACATAAAACCAACAAACTCCCACTTGGCCAAAAGAAGATAGGCCATGAGATTTTGGAATTAATCTACTTACATTTATATCAAGATTGGCCTCTAGCTAGGTATCATGACCACCCAAGTATTAGGAAAAAGTCATGTGATCGACTCACCTTTCTATGAACGGATTATGTGTAATTAATGTCCTTTCACCATACCAAATCCCAACTAGTTCAAGGGTAAGGATATGTGCCAACTCTTAATGAACTAAATATTTCTTTGCTTGTTTTCGAATTATAACTTTCTTGAAGTCGAATTTAGAACTATTCTAAAATTACTTCTAGCTTGCGCAAATATTTTAAGTCATATTTCAACAAGTGACCATAAAGTGGATATACTCTTCCTACTATAGGAAGTGGTGAATTCTTTATTGATCATAAACTTCCTCCCATATACTATACTCAACTCTGAAAGCACACATAATCAACTAAGGTTAAGGACAAAAAGAATGAAAGTATAAAAATCTACACTCTGAATACACTTACGATATCAAGTCGAAGGATTATTTACAGTACCATTATGTAGAGATTGATTTCATTGGCACTCAAATACATCACCTCATGAAAATCTCTTAACGGGCCAATCCAATGAACTTGTTCTCTTAACAAGCATCCACATATTATGATGTGGACGGTTGTACACATACGGATTAAGTTGCCAAGGACCTTGTGATTAAGTAGCGTAGCTCATATAATCTCTAACTTACTTTCGAACTAAGAGAAACAAAGAGAAGCTAACCTAAGCTAATTTGTTTTATAATTCGAACCAAGTGTAAGAAAGAGTTGAAACATGCGAATTAATTAGGTACAGCAAGTAACCTAATTAGCTAAGTTTCATGCAATATATAAACTACAACATGCAAATACATAAAACAATAAAGGGATGGTACTCAAAACACTTAGTTTTTATGATCTGAATACGTTGAATATTATTGATGCACGGCTGCCCTATTTATAGGTAGTAAACAGCCGAAAAAGTGATGAAAAAGAATAAGGAAAAGAAGTAGAATTGGAAATCAATCAAGAGATTGATTTCCTTTACAATACCAAACCCTGAAAGAAGTGGGGAATGGTAAGAAAAGGAAAGAAGAATTCGGTCACCTCTTTATTGGGTGATTGCCGAATTTACAAGCTAAAAATAATAAGGAAAAGAATAAAAATCTTACTCCCAAAAAGGAGATCAAGAAGGAACCCTTTTTGGAAACTAACTAAAAGAGTAAAAAGAACCCTAGCTCTTAACTTGTAACCCTAGCGACTTAAAAGAACCCTAGCCCTTAACTTGTAACCCTAGTTACTTAAAAGAACCCTAGCCCTTAACTTGTAACCCTAACTAATTAAGTTGTAACCCTAATTAATTGAGTTGGCCGTGTGGGCTGTTCTTGTGGGCTTCCTTGGGCTGGCCAAACTTTGTGGGCTGGTCTCCATGAGTTGGGTCGGCCCAATGTTGATGTCGCATTCTGGAAAATTGTAGGGAACTTCAAGAAAAGTTTCTTTAAGTCCAAGAACCTTGACTTCAAGAAATGTTTCTTTAAGTCCAAGAACCTTCCGGCATCTTCAAGAACTTCAAAAAACAGCCTTCTTCTTCATTGTGGATTGGAGAATTGCGCCTCTTCTTCAAGAATGGTTAGAAGAGTTGCAATTTGAACATTTCCGTCTTTCTGCTCAAAGGCGTTTGCTTCTACGATCAACTGAGCGTCCTAATGGCAAGCTTGGACAAGGTCGTTGAGTGTCTCTCGAACCTTCTTTGCTCTGCTTCTGGTCATCGGCCCAGTGATGTTTACAAGTGGATCCCTTTGATATGGACTTGGATCCTGAAGCATTGTTGGACCTCGATGTAGAACTCGAACCTCCTCAGCTTCTCCAGAATCACTTGCTTCTTGACTTGTTGATGGCGTTTGGATGCCCTCATCATATTAGCTTTTCTGTTCCACACAATAGTCAATGAGATCAACTATTTTCTCATTTAGGAAGAAAGCATAAAATGTGTTCGTCTATCAACATTAACAATGTCTCATCTTGTTAATATTATGACTAGAGATTATTTAAGAACAATATATAAGTATAGAAAGAACTCATTATCATAATCTTTATATTTCTTTCATACAAATATTATTCTAGGGATTTTATCAGATATTTAATGTAATAAAACAAATAATAGAGATGATAAATGATTACATATCACTAACTTTTGCATAAATTTGAATTATAAACAAAGTGTGAGGATAAAACCAATTTAATTTTATACATCTCACTAACTCTCCCACTTGGACTAAGACCAATTTCTAATAATTGTTTTACTCCACTGATAAACAACTTTATTTAGAGGGATAATTTTAATTCATCCCCATCAATTGACAATGTCTAATACATAGTTTGTTCATTGATGAGACTTCAATTTCCATTTTCAAAATAGAAATTACTATGCTAAGTTCTATAAAGAACTGGATCCAAGCTGTTTCAAAAGCCTTTTAGAAACTTCAATATATTCCGGCATATGTTGTAGAATAGTTAGTGTTTTGCTTGAAACTATTCCAGCATTTCACACTATTATCCAGAGTATATATGCAAATTTATTCTATCTTTGCAAGATAAAATTGCATAAAATTTGACTAACTTTGTTTGGGCAGTGATAAAAATAATAATTTTATAATATTTCCAAAATACTAAAAATATTTTTAAATATCATCATCAAGTGACTTTCACTTAAATCAGCTCAATTTATTAACAATTAGAGTATAACGTAGTCGACTATTAGAGCCTACAATAATATACCAAATAATCCAACCATTAGTATGTATGGATACAATTGTATAATATCTAGTGGCGTGCTACACTTAGCATCCTGCGTATGTACATCAAGCAATATTTACAATCTAAGTTACTAGATTTTAACTTCCAAAATCTTATATTGCTTTCGTAATTCAAAACTTTTCCTTAATTATCATACCAATAAAAACTTTAAAAGTATTCTTTCGCCATATAAAATGTGTCCTAAACAATGTAATGGAAAATACTTGTTCTCCCACTAATTGATTTGTATACATAAGATTCATAATCATAATAAAATCAAATGCTTTTAATTTTACTCAAATTATTAGAATCCATATAAAATTCTTTTATATTGTATACTCTATTACGAACATTGAATATAAAATTAAATTATATTAAATATACAATTCATTACGACGAATGCAATTTTATATCTTTTGATTATAATATGAGACCAATTGATTCACCTCTTGTGTGAAAATTAGGTCCACCATACCATTATATGGTTAAATATATTGTTCCATAGTTGATTTTACAAATTTATGGTTGTGAATAATTCATTTGCATATTATTTATCCCACTAACCTTTCTAGAATAAATAATTTATATTAGAAAGATAATTTGCTATAATATAGCTTGGGTTCATGCAATAATATCGGGAACCAAATCCCATTTGGATACTCCTACAAATAGGTAACTGATTAGATTTAGTCATAATACAATGTAATTGTAATTAATCATTTTATGTGAATGTGTTAACTCAACATTTTTCAAAATTTGATTAACTTTTATCCCACTCACATATGGTATCAACTTATCTAATGGAATATGGTATAACAAGTAGGAGATAAGTATAACGACATAAATAGATTGATTGAAAACTGCACAACTTATAACTGATCAAATATATCAAATATATTAGTCTTAATTTATACAACACTATATACATATATATATATATAAAGTATTTATAAATAATAAAAAAATCACATTTTATTTAGATAACACCATTCTTGATTAAAGTAATTACAATGTCATTACAAAATACTTTTATCAAACTTTTTAAAATTCATTTTATTTTGAACCATTCAAAATCTCAAAACACTTTAATAAGTATTATTTTAACCCTTTTAATGATTAAACTTGAGACAAAATGAATTAAGAAAATCACATTTAGTAAAAAATCATAAGACTAAATACATGGAATGTAATAACCTTGGAGAATCCCAACAAGTTAATTTTCAAAAAGAATTTTAGCCGAGTTATAATAATGGAAGGCAATATGACTTTATATCTGTTGCCTTAAAACATAAATCTTGAGAATTCTCAACAAATTATACGTTTCAAAAATTAAATCCATTGTACATTGATCGTATCTCAAAAGCCAAAAACGTATCATGGATAGAACAACCTAGGAGAATCCCCACAAGTTAATTCCAACAATGATATCATAATTTGCTACGTTAATGGCACAACAACTTAAGGGATTTTGTTTTTTAAACAATTATAAAGCTCATCAATTATATGCAATGTATAAATAATTGACAAATTTGGCATACCATATGCAATCATATAATCACATTAAAATGAACAAACCATCGCATCAAATATTTAAACAAATGTTGCATATAAACATGTAATTAAATAATAAATAAATAATTACATAGGCATATTTAATATCTAATAATGGATTTCTGTGTATACTTATTTCTAATCCAATTAGAAATAACATTACTCTTGAACTACTTTGCGAAGTCATTAGGGGTTTTTCCTTCAATTAAATCAAAATAAAGTAGTTTGAGAGTTTAAATTAAATTTTTCAAAATTTGAATTAAGCTCTTCATTGTTTTAAAACACATTTCTCCCAATTTTTGATTTAATCAAAACTTATTTGGATTGTTAATTTAGAACACTTTCCATAAATTTAATCCAATTAAGCTATGGAACCTTTCTACATAAAGCACTTCTCTAAATCCAATCTAAAATTTACAATTTTCCAAAATAAAGTAAATACTTCAATCCAATAAAATAATTAACAAATTCACAAGAATTTCAAACAAAATTACAATCTTATAATTTAATAAAATCAAATGTGATAATTTTGAACTGAACACTTATGAAATTAGACGACATTTAAAATTATTAATTTCTAAATTAATAAATTTCATAAATTTCAATCCTTTAGAAATTTATAAATGTCCTTTAAATTAAAATTAAACCTTAATTTTACATTTGAAATACTTCAAAATCTTCTAAATTTAATTCAAAAATTTTAAACATTATCAAAATAATTAAATTAATCACTAGTTTGTATCTTAATCCAATTAAAATATAACACTTAATTTATTTTATTTTATAATTAAAACTCTTTTGTAAAATAATTTACAACAGGAAAATCAAATTTAAATCTTTAAAACACAGCCCAATAATTTTATCAAATAATATTTAAAAAATTGGACCCCGTCCAAGAATTTAAAATAAGCTAAAACTTTAGTAATTAAAATATGGTCAGCCTAAAGTTTAAAAAAAAAAAAATGCCCGAAAAAATAAAATCACATTTAAAGCAAAACCATAAGATTAAAACCAAGTGTTAAGTTATAACTCAGCCCAATCTTAGCCAAGAACTATACACATAGGAACTATTCATCATCCTTGGATTTAATATCACATATTAAACATAGATAAACAAAATAGGCTCTGATACCACTGTAAGTAAATCAATCTATATGCAGCATAAATACATATTGAACATGTCATGATCACTTTGTAATCATATGAATAATATAGTATACTAGATCAAATGTTACCTCAAGAGCAAATTCATCAGCAATATTCAGGGCATCCACGGACGATATGCATGAAGATGAAACTGATTACTAGCTGCACAATTCTCTGGCCTCTAACGGTATCTACGCGAACAACCATAATTGGGATCCTTCCAAAGGATTGATAGCTAGATCAAGATATACGAGATGTATCTCATTCCAATGACCACGGCTTTATTTATAGATATCTTAATGGTACAAACCTATTACAAGTAGGAAACCTAGCCAACATAAACAAGAAACAATTATTAGATATTTATTAATAAGTACTTATAGTTAATTTATCTAATAAATTAACCCATAATATATCATTTTAACCCACTAAGTTATTCTTATGTGTGTGATCCTTTATATTCCTACACTCGTTGGTAATAAATATAAATTATAATTCCATAAGTTAATAGGCTTTAGGACATAAAATCAACATTTGCTCCCTTTGGTGCTTTTCTTTCCTTCTGTATTTCTGATTCTCCTAGTCCCGGTGATTTTGTGAGTTGGATTGGTGAACTCTGATACTCTCTCTGGGTTATTTAAAATTGTTGGTTCTTGTTATTGGTGATCTTCTTTGTTGAGATTGGTTGTTTAGTTTGTTGTCATGGCTTCTGAAAGATTATTATCTTCAAGCCACTAGTATATAATTGAATGGCAAAAATTATTCCTATTAGAGCCATGTGATGATGAATTTTTTAAAGGGAAAGAGAATGAGAGAATATGTGGATAGCAGTTTGGGTACACCTGTAGATTTAAATGATGATAAATATACTGAGCAATTGGATAATTTGGGTGCCTACAAATCGAAAATCATTACCTTGATTAATAATCCTGTTACTCAATCTAATGGAGTTCAATTAACAAAATATGGCACTGCCAAAGCTGTTTGAGATCACTTGACGAGATTGTATACACAATCTAATTTGGCAAAACAGTATCAAATGGAGAATGATATTCGTTCTCTTAGCAAAGCAACATGACTATTCAAGAATTTTATGATGCTGTGACTAATTTGTGGGATCAATTAGCTCTTACTGCATCTGCTGATCTCAGTGTTCTTGAACCCTTCATTGCCCGTAGAGAGGAGCAACTTTAGTTCAGTTCTTAATGACTCTTCGGGAGGACTTTGAGGGACTACGAGGATCAATTCTATATCGCAATCCTCTCCTACAGTTAAGTCTGTGTTTAATGAGTTGTTGGCTAAAGAAACTCGTCATAAATCAAAATATGCGAAAGAGAATCAAGAAAAATGAATTCTTCCTACTCCCACTCCATCTGCTTTTGCAACTCTTGCTGCTACTCCTCATCTACTGCCCTACAACAATCATTAACTTGTTCAAGATGAATGTCAATTTTGCAAGCAAAAGGGTCATTGGAAGTCTCAATGTCCTAAATAGCAGAATAGAGCCACAAGGAACTTCAGACCTCTTCCATCAAATGTTGTAGTTGCTGCTTCTGTCGTTTTGATTGATAGTGGGAATGCATCTACCCCTATTGTAGCTGAACTACCAGAGCAATTTCAAAATTTTCTGGCCTCCCAGTAACATGCGTTGACTACCTCTTTGAACAAAGGCTTGCCTTCACCTGGCCCGACAGGTATTTCCTCCTCCACATGGATACTAGATTCAGGATCCTCTCATCATATGTCATCTGATACTAGTTATTTTATCAATTTGTACTATAATTCTTCTGTGTCTGTCATGACTGCTGATGGCGCCCCTATGCACACACAAGACATTGGATCTATTTGTACCTCTCAATTGTCTCTATCAAATATTTATTGCATTCCTATCATAACCTTGAATCTTGCATCTCTTGGTCATTTATGTAACTCTGCATTCTTAGTTTGGTTCTCTTGCACTGTTGGTTATGTGTATGAGGTGTAGTTCGAGAGACTGATTGGGATTGGCCATGGGCAGGGGGGACTCTATGTTTTGGATCAGTTGAAAGCTTCACATCTTACAGCCTCTAGTGTTGATTTGTCATCGTTTCGTTTGAGTTCATCTTCCTCTAACTTTTATTTATGGCATTAACATCTTTGACATGTTTCTTCTTCTCGTTTAAAATACTTAGCATTCACAGGAGTTTTAGGACAATTGAAAACTCACGATATATCCAACTGTTGTAGCTGTAAACTTGCTAAGTTTTCTACTTTGCCTTTCTATAAAAGTGTTTCTATGTCTGTTGTACCTTTTGACTTGGTTCATTCTGATATTTAGGGGCCATTATCTCTGTTTATTAAAGGTGGTTCTCGATATTACGTCTCTTTTATTGATGATTACACTCATTTTACATGGATCTATCTTATGAAAAATCGTTTGAATTCTTTGGTATTTACTAAATGTTTTGTGCCTTAGTCAAAACTCAACATAATGTTGTCATTAAATGCTTTAGGTGTGATTTGGGTGGTGAATATACTTCCAATAAGTTTTATTAATTACTTGCTTCTAATGGTATTGTCCACCAATCTTCTTGTACTGATACTTTTGAACAAAATGGGGTTGCTGAAAAGAAACACTAGCATATTGTTAAAGCTACTCATTCTCTTCTTTTGTCTACATCTGTTCCAAGTAAGTTTTGTTGGGAAGGGGGGGAGTTGTGCTTACTGCCACATAAGTTATCAATAGAATTCCATATTCAGTTACTGCAAGCTTGTCTCCGTTTGAAAAATTTCTTGGTCATACTCCTGATTATTCTTTCTTGAAAGTCTTTGGTTCTACTTGTTTTGTCCTCCGTCCTCATGTAATATATAGCAAACGGTCTTCCCGTTCCGCCATTTGTGTCTTTCTTGATTATAGTGAAGGTCAAAAAGGATATCGTTGTTATGATCATTTTTCACAAAAACACTATGTCTCTCATCATGCTGTGTTTCTTGACCATATTCATTTTTACTCTATTCCTCGTGACTCTCACAATCTAAAAAATTCAGATATCATTCACATTGATCCATTCCACCCCGATTTAGATATTGTCTTACCTGATGTGCTCTCTATTCTAGCAACTCTAGCATTGAGTCTGATAATGCAAATACTTCTGATGATGATGTCTCTCTTGCCCCTATGGTCTCTCCTCCTTCTCCCGTGATTGTGAACCCTCCACCTCGTTATCCACAATGAGATCGTAAGTCCACTGAATTGCCATACTTTGTTTACTCAAATTACTCTCATACTTATGCTTCTTTCTTGACCTCTATTCACAATTTGTTTGAGTCTTCTTCCTATCGTGAGGCTGTACTTGATCCCCTTTGACAGATGGCTATAGCAGAAGAACTTTTGCTTTGTACAAAATAGATATTTGGGATCTTGTCTCTCTACCTCCAAGAAAAAGTGCTATTGGTTCACCTTGGGTATATAAAATAAAAACAAAGTCTGATAGGTTTGTTGAGCAATATAAATCTCGTCTGGTGGCTAAGGGCTTTTCTCAACAATATGGTATGGATTATAAGGAAACATTTGCTCATATTGCAAAAATGACGACCATTCATACTCTTATTTCTGTTCACCAGTGGGCCATATCTCAAATAGATGTCAAAAATGCTTTCCTGAATGGTTATCTTCATGAGGAAGTTTAGATGTCTCCCCCACCTAGTGTTCTGCATCATCCTAGTGACATGCAAACTAAAAAAGGCTCTCTATTGTCTTAAACAAGTTGATATAGGTGTCCACAAGCTGATTTGGGTGTCTCTCTCTGTTCAAACCCCTATGCACTATGATAACAAAAATGCTATTGAGATTGAACACAATACTGTCTTTCATGACTACACCAAGCATATTGAGATTGATTGTCACTTCACTCGCCTTCACTTTCAACATGGTACTATTAATTTACTGTTTATGTCTTCTTCCATGCAGCTTGCTGATCTGTTTACAAAATCGCATATATCACCGCCGTTTCGCTTTTTAACTAGCAAACTATCGTGATATCTCTCGATTCATCATGAGCATGAGAGGGGAAGTTAGATATATGGCCATATATGTAAATAGTAGTTTCCTTATTAGATAATAGTTTCCTTCTTGGAAAGAGTAAACTAGTCTATTTTATACTTAGACATGACCACGGTTCCGGAACCGCCGGTTAAGGTTCCAGAACTGCCGATTATGGTTCCATAGAAAGTGGAACCGGAACCGGAACCTTTCAGTTTCGGGACAGTTCCAAAACCACCGGTTCCGGTTCTGTCACGGTTCCAATTCTGATTCAGTCACAGTTCCGATTATGGTCAAATTGAACCAATTTTAATTCAATAATTAATTTATATTTATATATACTTTAATTTAATTTAATGTTACTTATATATAAATAATATACGTAATGTCAATTAGATCGTGAGTTTATATATTATTATAATATATGTAGTATAAAAAATTATATTCTATAATTACGTACTTTGTATACAAATAAACATATAATATAATATTAATAATAATAAAGAAATAACAAAAGAGGAAGGAGCTGGAGTTGTTATTTAGCTTTCCTTAAGTTTCAATAAAAATTGATGGCATAAGTTCAAAAACTTACTCCAACATATAAGTGCTATATAATTTTTAATACTTTAACTAGGGAACTGCTGGTTCTCGGTTCAGGCCTGTTCTAGAACCGCTGGTCCCGGTTCTACCAAAGGTGGAACCGGAACCTCTTCAGGCGGGCCAGGTTACGGTTCTGGAATAGTGGGCCACAGTTTCGGTTCTGGGTCCGAAATTGTCGGTCAGGTTTTAGGTCGGTTCCGGTTTATATATACTCTCATTTGTTCATATTGTTCACTATTTTATTAATTTATTCAATTAAAAGCCCTAAATGATTCTCTCTATTTGCTCCTCCTCTCTCAACCATCTCTTAAATTCTAACAGTACCAATGTAATTGGTTCAATTACAGGACTTCAATAAATAAATATATATATATATATATATAATTTAATTTCTAATGGTTGACGGACGGTTTTAACAATTAATTAAATGAAATATGTAACAAAAGTTCAGCTAAAAACTTTTCTTATAATGGTGCACCTGTTATATGTTACTCATAATGAGTTTAACCTGAATTTTCACTAAGTCGGTCATGAACTTGTTCTGAAAAGTTTACGTTCATTCTCAATATTAAGTAATGGAAATCGATTTTGTAACTATATATAATCAAACCACATAGCCTTATTCATAATTTCACCAAATCTCAGGGGAAGTAAATGTAATTCGCACATAAAATTTTTATCATACAAAGTGACACTTATAAGGAAAATAAAACATACACATCCCTAGCTAGATAGCTAGCTTGCTAGCTGGTATAGTGTGATTATTAGGTGATGGAATTAATTATAAATAATTTGATTTTTAGGTGATTATTAAGAAAATTCAACATGGTAACAGTTATTATTTTTAACTTACTCACATGTCCTTTCCATAATTACTTATTCAGTTTTTATTATATTAAACCCTTAGCAAACCAATAATGAAAATTAGTGAATAAGTATTTAATAGTACACATGTAACTAGTGGCATCCTAGAATCAATTAGTGCATTGTTGGAAAATGGATAGTTTAACATATGATGACTTAGCTACTGATCATTAACTAAGCAACCAATTTAATCATACAAAAAGGAATCAATTAGTTGTAATTTTATTTGTTGCTTCTCAATGCGTGCATGGTTGTGTGGTTTTTTATGTTTTAAAATACACTTAGAAAATATTTTGAAGATCGAGATCAAGAGTTGATCGATCGACTAGCACAATTATATACGATATTTTAATAATTAAATTCAATACACATGTATTTTCAATATTTGTTATTTTAAGTTTTAACATAACCCATTAACTTGATGTACGTCTGTTTTAAATATATAATTGTTATTTTAAAATAATTACAATATTTCAAAAGCAAGATTCGATAAGTGCGCCATTAAACTACTAGACTGGACTTCGATCCCGAAATATGGGTATATACCTTTAATTAATTTTGTAAACGTTCCTAGCTAGCTATAGCCAGCTAATGCATCCAAGAAAGAGGTTCAAGATATATAGGCTTAGTTAAGTACTATATATGTGTGTGTGTGAATTAATATTAATGATATTATTTGAATATATCTCGCGAGTGATAAAAGTTTATGCCTTTAGCCACGGAAATGGAGCGTTAATTAATAAGAAAATATATACTAATATCAATTGCTCTCTCCATTTCCATGTAAAATTGTAAACTATAATGTTTGTTCCCTCGATTCCTGAGAACAACCTTGCAAAAGCTAACATAGCGGAAGAGAAAGATTTCGCGAAAACTAAAAAATTTCGAAAAACTGTTGAATTTATGCAAAATTACCAGCCAATCAGCCATCAAATATTCGTTGAATTACATTAGGATTGCCGAAAATCATGTAAAGTATAAGACGATAGTTTCATTCATTCAATAACTAAATTATACAATTAATTGCATGCCCCTTTTATGAGAAAAATGTGTCCAGAATTGAAACTAAAGCATAATTTAGAATTTTGCCGAAACCAACACAGAATTGAACTACTAAAGAGAACAAGAATAATAGAGAAAGACATTCAAGTAAAAAGATATTACAAAAACAAAAGTTACCAAAAACAGCCTTTCAAAATCCTAAACGATAAAATTTGGCCGAAAAGAGTTTTATTCCTTGGCCCAATTTCCATCAACCTAGACCCGCGAAAACCAAAAAATCCACAATTTTTACTTTCGCCGGTCAAATATCTCCATATACACCAACGGCAAATCTTGATGTGCCACATTACAAACTCATAAACACTCTGAAAATAATATTCAACAATTGTCCAGAAATGAATAAAAGCAACCAAAAACACCCATATTTATAGGATACAAATAAATCCTAAAGCAATACATTTTTTAACCAAATAATATAAAATTAAAACACAAACATATCAAAATAATTAAAATTAATATAACTCAACTAACTAAAAACAAAATTCTAATAAAGCTAATTTCAAGCACATGTCTAGACCTATCACCTTGTCTAAAAGAGTCTGCAGCACATCTCGTCTCAAATCCTAAGGATGAAAAGTATATACCTTTCTTTTCCACAATATAGAAAGGGAAAAAAAAACTCATCAATTGATCCCCAGCTTCCCCTCCTCAATTCTCTCCAGCCTTTATGATAAATCACACGTAAACGTCAGCTTTAAATAAATGGATTAAGTACGTGTTACCATGTATTAGGTAAACTAGTTTTCCCATCATCTACTGTTCGTTTAATCTTCTGTAATATTTTCGTGAAACGTGATTTTTTTAATAATACTAATTAGGCATTTATAAAGTATAATTGAAGGGCATCCCAGAATTAATTAGTGCATTGTTGGAAAATGGATAGTTTAACATATGAGGACTTAGCTACTGATCATGTGTACACGTTCCTAGGTCGCTATAGCCAGCTAGTTTTTTGTGATTATTGGGTGATGGAATTAATTAATTAATTAATTAATTATAATATGAGTTTAATTAATTATCATCCCTATAAATTTTGGGGTTTTGGCCACACATAATGCGTCACAGAGAAAGAGAGGTTCAAGATATATAGGCTTAAAACAGGAATTAAAAACATGGTTAACATCACTTCAGCTGCTCAATCTATAGTACTCTCGTCGTCATCTTGGTTACCCTTTCCATTGGTAAGTAGTACATTTATCTCAAACTGCTAATTAATACCAATTAGTTTTTTCTTCTTTTTATAAATTCTTTTGATAATATATATATATATATGCGCTTTCTCTTTATATTCCTTATGTTCCCAAATAATAGGTCATTATCAGAAAATTACACAAATTAAAGAGATAGATTGAATTTTTTTCTTTTACCCATTTTCTTATTTAACTACTCCCTTGGTTTCATTACAAGAGTATACCTTCAAAAACATTTCTTTTGTTCCAATAGAATAGTCTATTTTTAAATTTTTGATTTCTCATACCCTTACTAATATAATCTTGCATGTTCTATAATTAGTTCATATTTAAAAAGTAAGGATATAAATTGACTAAATGGTGTCATATTAGTTATTTTATGAGTTGCACCTAAACAATCATATTAAATTGTGACTTTGTCAAAGTTGGCTATTCTAGTGAAACCCAGGGAATATATTTTAAATACGAAAGTGTGTAATGTATGTGCATTTAAAATGACATTGTAATTAATATCATTAAATGAGATCAATTAAATAAGGGGTAATATTATAACTTTATAAATTTTTTGTATTGAAATATGCAAAGTGACACTTATTTGGGAACAAAATATTTTCGAATAACGGCCACTTATTTGGAAATGAAGAGTATATTATAGTACTGTATATGAATATATTAATGATATTATTTGAATATATTTGTTCACAACAGCCAACGCGGCCGAAAACCCTGGCTTCGCAGCTCGTTGTCTAAATGGCGGCGTCGAAAATTTCAAAAGGCCCTTTCTGCCGATTTTGGTAATTTTGTATATACCAAATAGCTCGAATTCAGTTATTATTAGCTAGATGGCTCGTCGAGCCAATCGAGCCAAGCTATATATAACTTTATAAATATTTTTATATATATTTATAATATTTTTAAATTTTTTTAGCATAAATTAAAAAAATTAGTTCGAGCTCAAAAGGTTACTCTACTTCGAGCCAGAGCTCAAGCCCAAGCCTAATATAATTTTGACGAGCTGAGCTGGAGCCCAAATATTCAGGCTCGATTGAGCTCAAGCTTGACTGTTCTTTAATCTCTCATCTTTAGGATGGACCTCATTTATCTTGGTCTCTAAGAGCCTTTCTTTGGCATAAACTTCGTGTTCCCTTTTGTCCAACTCTTTTTCTCTTTAGAATCGATTTCATCTCCCCTTCTCTTCAAACTTTTCTCCGCTAAACCAAGTTCACCGAACACTCCACTTAACAAATAGCCAATCATTTTTGAGTGATCTTCAGCGTCCTTCGCTTCACGCATCACCAGGCCCATCACTTTGTGAAGTTCATCCTTCTTCGCTTGAAGAAGCTCTATAGGTCCTGGAGATTTCTCCAAAGATCCCTTCTTTTTTTTTTTTTTTTTTTTGTTGGGTTTGTTTTGTTTGCTACTGATGAACCCCAAAAAATCGAGTTTCTAAAACCAAGGATGGATTGTTTTGGAGTTGAGGAGGGGGGTTTTATGCGGTTTTTCCTATTTTCAGGGCACACAGACTCTTTCTAGAGTTTCTAAAACCTTTTACATTTCAATCGTGCTCCCGTTCCTTTTCTTCTTTGCGCTCTTCCGTCAATCTCCTATTTCTCTCATTTCCTAATGGCAGCCCTTCCCACCCAATTCGACCCACTACGAAATGATTTCATTTTGGATGAATTGGACGATATATAGAAATTCGAAATTGCTATCTGCAATTTCGGAACTACTACGTTCCCCTTTAATCCTTGCCCGTACTAAGCGTGACGCCCACTATATGTCGTTCATATTGATACTGAGATCGACTTGGGGTGGTCGGGTGGTGTTTCATAGGTAGGTCGTCCGCAGAAACATTTTTGCTCACCCCAACATACGCTGGATGGCAGAGGTTGGAAATGCACATGATGAAAATGCGTGAAGAAAGTCTAGGTGGCAAAGCTGGAGAATGTTTTTGAGTAGGACCTCTGATTTCTAACCCTATTAGGTGTAACTTTTGTTTAATTGAGTAATTCGAACACTGGTTATGCTTATGCTTCATAATCAGTTTTGTTCTTCAATGATAAATATTGCTCTGTTACTCTTAGTTTCAGCATTTTTTTTTTTTTTTTTTTTCGGTTTCTATGCAAAATCGAGGTATGTTGCGAATCAGCACAGCTCTCGACACTACTATTGAGCTGAGCTTTATTCAAAAAAAAAAAGTTCAAGGAATCAATGAGTTGGAGAAATAATTTGTAATTTTTTTAAATTAATGGTTATTTTTATAATATTGAGTAATGAGAGATGTGTACTTTTGTATTTTAAAATACATTTAAAAATTAAAATACACTAGTGCTATTGCCAAAGTAATTTTTAGTATTGAGAGGAAAAAGAATTATATTATTACCAAATTACCCTTAGTTCATGACAAGTCTCCTCTACCTCTCTCTTCCTCATTTTTCTCTCCGTTTTCTCCTCAATTTTTGAATCTATCCTTTTTTTTGTTTTCTTAAGTTTCATATTTTTCTCTCGTTTTCTTTTCCTTTTCCGAATCTATCCTTTTTTCTTTTTTGTTTTACAGAAGTTTCATATTTTTCTCTCCCTCCCTCTACAGCATCTTCTTTTTAATCATCTCTCAAATAATAGCCATAAAATTATGTCATTTATATACTTACGACGGGTAATCATTTTTGTACCATTCCAAATCGATCAATTTCACACCATTCCAAATCGATCAAGAACTATTTTTTAACGCCTTCTGATGTTTTTAAGAAAAAGCAAATCCAACCAATTGTATTCCCAAATTAAGCGACCAAAAACCCGAAAGAAATTAATCCATTACCATAAATTTAGAAGAGGAATTACACATATGGAAAAAAATGTAAGAAAAAGATTTTCCAATCCTTAGAAAGTTGCAGTAAAATGTGATCGAATAAGCATTTGACTGAAACAACACAACAAGAAGTGGATACAACTTTTGTTTGAACAATCACAACTCAAACAAATTGATAACATTTCATAACATCTGAAAGGATATCATGAACCCTATAAATGAGTCATCTTGGAGCTTGGATGTTGCAAAATTCAAATCAACAAGAATAAAAAAATCTTTGCTCTGGCCTTAAGAGATTGAGGAACTTAGTGCAAGAGTCACTCTTTCAACTTTATCTTATTCCAAAGGAAATTCGTCTTGAATACTATTGCACGTTATAGTGAACGAATTAAGCCTTAAGGAAAGAGTCTTGTACACTATTTGAAATCAAATATATAAACTTATATAAAGCCATCTTGCATCTTCTCTTCTTTTTTTTCAACAATCTTAAGGCTTACTTACTCACTTAAAATGGCTGGGTCCTCTACAATATTGGGCTTCCAATCTAGTCAAAGTTGAGCACTTCAATGGAGGAAATTTTGTTAGTTGGAAGAAGTTAGTTCGTTTCCACTTATGGCCCTCAAATAGCATATGTTCTTTCTACTCCAAAGCCTACTACAAGTGATGATGAAGAAATTTGGATCTGGGAGACAAATGATGAAAATTAATGTATGCTAGGGATTTTCGAAGATTTTGAGAAAATAATTTTTTTTATATAAAAAGTGTATTAAAAATGAAAATATATATAATTAAAAAGTAAAAAAATTGTATTAAAAATTTAAAAAAATAATAATATGTTAGAAACTGAAAATAAAACCAAAACAAAAAAAAAAAAAAAAAAAAAAAAAAACGAACATATAGTATGTGAGAGCAACCGTAAGTCAAAGGCCCTATATGTAGTCACCTAGTTAATGCTTTTACAATTTCCAAATTTCAATAACATGCAGATTCATAAGAAAAAGATATGAGAATCAATTGTTTCAACATCATCTGATGCCAACAACTGAGAAGGTTTAGAAACTTAAACCAACATTTCAAATATAAAAAAAAAAACATTTTGTGGCAATTCAAGTCTCACCCAAATTGAACAGTGAACACCTCTCTCTCTCATCAGGCAGGGTGGTAACAGTAGCACTTGATGAGAATAGCTGTAAAACTCCCCAGGAACAACATTGTTCCACTTGCTCCTCCGATACAAAACTTCCACCACGACCTATTCACTTCCCCCATCATCCCATCATCTATACGTAAATCAAGATATGTTATTATTCAACATTGTATTTCAAAAACATCCAGATGATATGCCGTTTGAATCAACAATAACTGAGAAGGAGTTCCCTCATATTTGTACATGGATTGGGAAAAAGAAGGAAGGTTTGACAAAAGCAGGTATGAGACATTCTCCATAAATACCTAACAGAAGCCAAATCTTTAATATCACCAAGAGAAAAAAGAAGGGGGGAAAAAAAAAAAAAAAAAAAAACAAAAGACCATTCAACAATTCCCAAAATATTAAACAGGATATGGCATAGTCTGAGCTGTCTCCACACATTCAAAGATATTGCTCCCTTTCTCAGTAAGAATTCCAAAACACCATTCGAGAAGCATGCTTATGGAAAATATGGGTAACAGTTAACACTACTCTTTTTGAGACACTGGTAATAGTTACCTGGAATAAATCTCCAAAAATTCCTTGCATTGGATTTCTCCTTCTCACTCCATAGAACTTCTCAGCAATTACATCTAACAACTGAACAACGAAAGCATCAGTGATATCTCATAAGAGAGAGAGAGATATACAGGCCAAATGCACAGAACATGTTGAATGTCACGACCATACTAAGAATATGATCTATTGCACTACCACTCTCTTTCCCTGAAAAGTTCTTGCTATCCACGCCATCCATTACTCCTTTACATGTTGCACCTAAAGAATTTCGTAAACTTGTTGGTAGACTTCTTTACCTTGGTTTCACCAGACCTAACATCACCTTTGCTGTCCAACAACTTAACCAACACATGCAGATCCCAGAGAGCAGCATTGGAGGGTGTTATTCATCTCCTTAAGTACCAGAAAGGCACACCTTCCACTAGTTGTTTTTTTTTTTTTTCTGCAGTCTGTAATCTCTAACTTCAGAGTTTCTGTGATGCAAATTTGGGTGCATGTGCCACCCACCTATTCATCACTAGTTACTGCCACTTGGTAAATCTTCGGTCTCTTGGAAAGCTAAGAAGAAACAATCTACCATTTCTAGATCCACTACTGAAACTGAATATCGTGCACTTGCCAGTACTACATGTGAAATGCAATTGATTAATTGTCTACGTTCTTTCTGACTTCCAAGTTCCAGTCAAGTTTCCTATACCTCTCTAGTGTGATAACAAGATAGCCATCCACTTAACATCAAACTTAGTGTTTCATGAACGTACAAAACACTTAGATATTGGCTGCCATGTGGTTTGCAACAAGTATAAGGAAATATTTCTTCTCCTTTAGCAAGTTGCCTCTCAAGATCAACTAGTTGATGTTTTCACCAAACCACTTTCTGCGCCTCAATTCCACTTCTTAAGCTCCAAGTTAGGCTTGTGCAGCTTCCACCAAGTCCAATTTGAGGGGAAATGAAGAAACATGTATATGAAGCTACTTGCGGCAATTGTAGCAATTACATAGAAAACACAAAGGTGTAGCCGATTACTTAGTATTAGGGGGGGGTGGCAAAAAAAATCATTAACTAAAAAATCGCCTAAATCCATTGGGCATTAACCCAATAAAACCCACCTAAAAAATAATGAGTTGGGTGGGCTTGGGTTAAATATATGATGGGCGGGTTTAGGATAATCCATTGCGTACCCTAAAACTCGCTCATCATGGATACCAAAAATAAGAGTATGTACCACACAGTTCTTCAATTAATCAATACACCTCATACATATATTTTCCTCTAATTTGGTGAGATCCTTCTAATTTTGCTTTGGCTTGAAGTTAAAATTAGAAGATGAATTGTTGATGATTGTTGTGTATCCACCTATTTGGTAAAGACTCTTGTGTGCCCATTATTGATTATAGTGGAGATTTGACTGGACTAGGTCCCGTGGTTTTTTTCCCTCTTTGGGTTTCCACGTTAAAAATTTCGGTGTCTCATTCTTGTTTATTTTCATGCTTATTGTGTTGTGTTATTTAGTATTCCTATGATTGCCTATTTTATGAGCTGTTGGGAAAGATGAGATTGGACAGGGTTTTATTACTCTGTTAGTTTTGTGATTGCTAAATCCTTTCCCCTGTTATAACAAGTGGTATCAAAGGCTTGGTTGGTTGAGTTGTTTGTGCTTATAAAATGGAAGAGTCATCGTCCTGTACTATGATTAAATTGACTTCATCCAATTATTCAATTTGGAAGCCTAGAATGGAAGACCTTTTGTATTGTAAGGATTTGTTTGATGCTGTTCTAGGGGATGAGGGTAAGCCGGAGGAAATGACTGATAAGAAATGGAATGATTTGCATAGGAAGACTGTTGGCACAATTAGGCGTTGGATAGACCAAAGTATCTTTCATCATTTTTGTCAAGAAACAAAAGTAATGAGCTTGTGGGAGAAATTGGAGGGTATGTATGAAAGAAAATGTGATTTGAACAAAGCTTCTCTATTGAAACAGATTACCAAGCTGAGGTACAAAGATGGTACTAATATGTCTGAGCACTTGAGCACCTTTCAGGGATTGTTAAATCAAGTTGTGAAGTTAAAACTGAACTTGGATGATGAAGTTCAAGCACTGTTATTGTTTAGCTCACTTCTGGACAGTTGGGAGACTTTGGTGGTTTCAATTAGAAAATTTCACTCCATATGGTGTGTTATCCTTGGCACAAGTCCAAGAAGCTCTAATGAATGAAGAGATTAGAAGAAATGAGCAAGGCCTTGAATCCGAATCACATGCTTTGGTGACAGAAAAGAATGACCGGAAGGGAAGAAGTAAGAGTAGAGAGCCCTACAACAAAAATGACAAGTCCAAATGTGGAGTCAAGAAAGAAAGAATGTGAAATGTTTTCATTGTCAAAAAGTTGGTCACTATAAGAATCAGTGCATAATTCTCAAGAGAGACCAGTCAGCGGAGAAAGGCAAAGGCAAGAAAGATGAACAAAGAGATGAGAATGATACTACTGTAGTAGTTGCAGCTGAGGATGATCTTCTTGTGTTTCATGAAGACAGTGTGGTAAATGTTGTAAGTAATGATTGTGATTGGGTCATTGACTCAGGTGCTTCTTATCGCGTGAGTCCTCACAAGCATTTTTTCTCATCTTACACTGTTGGAGACTTAGGTTCTGTGAAGATGGGAACAATATGTCATGTTGCATTGTTGGCATTGGAGATGTATTGTTGGATATCGATACCGGTTGCACTCTTGTCTTGAAGAATGTGAGGCATGTTCCAGATGTGTGCCTCAACCTTATCTTCACAGGAAGACTAGATGATGAAGGGTATCATAGCACTGAAGGTGGTGGCAAATGGAAACTTACTGAGGGGAGTCTCATCATTGCTAGAGGAAGAAAGGATAATACTTTGTATGTGATGAATGCAAAGTTGAAGAAGGGAGATGTAAATGCAATGCAAGATTCCTCCATTGATCTCTGGCATAGAAGACTTGGACATATCAGTGCAAAGGGGCTTCAGATGCTGGCTTAGAAGCAGATTCTCCTGAGGTGAAAGGTATGCCTTTGAAACCCTGTGTTGATTGCATTTATGGAAAGCAAAATAAGGTTGCATTTAAAAATTTGTCTCCATCTAAAAAGTCTAGTCATTTAGATCTTGTTCATACTGATGTATGTTATATGAAAGATAGATCTCATGGTGGTGCTTTATATTTTGTCACTTTCATTGATGACTTTGCTAGAAAAAATTGGTGTTTTCCTTTGAAATATAAAGATCAGGTTTTAGAAATGTTTAAGAACTTTCATAGCATATTTGAAAGAGAGACTGGCAAAAAGTTGAAATGTGTTAGAGCTGATAATGGTGGTGAGTACAGGGGGCCATTTGAAGAGTACTGTAAATCTCGTGGTATTAGACTTGAGAAGAGTGTTCCAAAAACTCCTCAACAGAATGGTGTGGCAGAAAGAATGAATAGAACTATCATTGAGAGGGTTAGATGCATGTTGTCTAATGCTAAGTTGCCTAAATCCTTTTGGGCTGAAGCCATGCGGACAGTTGTTGATTTGATTAACCTTTCCCCTTCAATTCCATTGGATGGTGATACTTCATAGAGAGTATGGACAGGGAGAGATGTATCTTATAAACACTTAGAGTTTTTGGTTGTACAGCCTTCGTACATATTCCAAGAGATGAGAGATCAAAGCTTGATGGAAAATTCAAGCAGTGTATTTTCTTGGGATATGGGCATGAAGAGTTTGGGTACAGATTGTGGGACCCTGTTACAAAGAAATTAGTTAGAAGCATAGATGTTATTTTTCTTGAAGATCAGACTGTTGAAGACTTAGAAAAATGTGAGACATCAAAATCTTCAGTTGAAATTTCTGAAAATTTTGATCTGGTTCCTTCACAATCAGTTGATGCTGATGGAGGGGGAGCTGAGACAGAGCAGAATGATTTGAATGATGGAGCTTCTACTTCAAGAACAGAGTCATCACTAGCTCAATCACCTCCTATTCAATTAAGGAGGTCCACTAGAGAGCGGAGACAAAACACAAGGTATAATCCTTCTGAGTTTGTGTTGTTGACAGATGGAGGAGAGCCAGAATGTTATACTGAGGCTCTTAGTCATGAGCACAAAGATGAGTGGTTGGCAGCAATGAATGATGAGATCAAATCGCTGCATGAGAACCACACTTATGGTTTGGTTAAACTACCTAAGGGTAAGAGGGCACTCAGAAACAAGTGGGTGTACAGACTGAAGTTTGATGAAAATAGCTCACAGCCAAGGTACAAGGCCAGATTGGTTGTGAAAGGTTTCAGTTAGCAGAAAGGTATAGACCTTGAAGAAATCTTTTCTCCTATTGTAAAGATGTCTTCTATCCGGGTTGTTTTTGGTATAGCAGCTAGCTTAAATTTGGAGATTGAACAGCTTGATGTAAAGACATCTTTCTTACACGGTGATTTGGAAGAAGAGATTTATATGGAGCAGCTAGAGGGGTTCAAAGAAAGTGGAAAAGAGAGCCTTGTATGTCGTCTCAACAAAAGCTTGTATGGATTGAAACAAGCTCCGAGGCCGTGGTACAAGAAGTTCGACTCCTTCATGGCAGACCATGGGTACCAAAAGACTACAACTGATCATTGTGTCTTTGTGAGATATTTTCCTGATGGTACTTTTATTATTCTCTTGCTTTATGTTGATGACATGTTGATTGTTGGTCATGATGATATGAAGATTGATATGCTTAAAAGAGAGCTAAGCAAATCTTTTGCAATGAAAGATTTGGGTCCAGTTAGACAGATTCTTGGGATAAAAATCTCCCACAACAGGCAGAATGGGAAGATCTGGTTATCGTAAGAAAAGTATATTGAGAAGGTTTTGGACAGATTCAACATGAGCAAAGCAAAGGAAGTTGCTACTCCACTTGTAGGCCATTTCAAGTTAAGTGTGAAACAGTGTCCTACAAGTGAGGATGATTAAGAAGAGATGAAGAAAATCCCTTATGCTTCAGCAGTTGGCAGCTTGATGTATGTTATGATTTGTACAAGACCTAATATAGCCCATGCAGTTGGAGTTGTCAGTCGATTTATGTCAAATCTAGGTAAAGAGCATTGGAATGCTGTTAAATGGATTCTCATATATCTTAGAGGTACTTCTAGACTGTGTTTATGCTTCGGCAATGTAAAACCCACTTTGGCTGGATACACAAATGCTAATATGGCAGGTGACCTTGATGGTAGGAAGTCTACTTCTGGATATTTGATGACTTTTGCAGGGGGAGCAGTTTCTTGGCAAAGTAAGCTGCAGAGATGCATAGCCTTGTCCACTACAGAGGCGGAGTACATCACAACCATAGAAGCATGCAAAGAAGCTCTTTGGTTGCAGAAGTTTCTACAAGAATTGGGCATGAAGCAAGAGAGGTATGTGATATACTGTGATAGTCAGAGTGCTATTCATTTGAGTAAGAATTTTACATTTCATTCTCGTTTGAAACACATTGATGTGAGATATCATTGGATTGGAGATGTGTTGGAATCCAAGACTTTGTTTCTTGAGAAAGTTCATACTGATAAGAATGGTGCAGATATGTTACTAAGTCAATGCCTAAAGAAAAGCTCTTGTTCTATAAACAGAAAGCGGGTATGATTGTGCCCCCAATTGAGGTGAAGGGAGAGATTGTTGGGCTTGGGTTGGGTTCATCTAAATTGGGTGACCCATCAACCCACTAATTCGTTTGGCCCATTTGAAATCTTTTGGCCCATATCCACTTTGACCACTTATTCTCATTGACCAACCAAATTGATTAGGTGAATCAATTTGAATTGTGTCGTTTGTGTTGTGAGTGAGAGTGAGAGCCGAGATAAGCAATTGACGAGGAGAGAGAAATAGAGGGAGAGAAAGAGAGAAAATTTGGGAGAAATTCTAGGGTTCTTGTGAGGTGAAGATTGTGTTCTTCAAGCCAAGATTGGAAGTCAATTTGAAGCCTAATCTTGATGAAATTGCAGCCCCGGGTTCCTCTCATTTAGCCCTTCGAATCCATCGGAGTAGGTTCTCATTTCCTCTAATTTGGTGAGATCCTTCTAATTTTGCTTTGGCTTTGAAGTTAAAATTAGAAAATGAATTGTTGATGATTGTTGTGTATCCACCTATTTGGTGAAGACTCTTGTGTGCCCATTATTGATTATAGTGGAGATTTGACTGGACTAGGTCCCGTGGTTTTTTTTCCCTCTTTGGGTTTCCACGTTAAAAATTCCGGTGTCTCATTCTTGTTTATTTTCATGCTTATTGTGCTGTGTTATTTAGTATTCCTATGATTGCCTATTTTATGAGTTGTTGGGAAAGATGAGATTGGACTGAGTTTTATGACTCTAGTTCTGTGATTGCTAAATCCTTTCTCCTTGTCACAACATTTTTTTATTTTTTCCTTTAGAGCCTGGGATTCATGAAACCCACTCCCAATGGGTATCAAACCCACTGTCTTGTGGATGTCTACTTGCCACCACTAAATTGAACACTCAAACCCAAAAAGGCTCTTACTCAATGTTGTCAGATCTCGTGAGACTTAGGGCCGCACAACCCAGGGGGTTGACTCAGGTGATGTCATAAATATAGTTTAAATAATAAATCTAAATAATTTATGGATACTATATATTTTTCATTCTTTTAACATTTAAAACTTTTTTTTTTACTAAAATTAAATTATTGGTAATGTTTAACAAATTTTTATGTAAAAGAATAGAAAGTATTTAGATCGAAAAAAAAAAACTAACTTTTCAAATAAAAACAAGCAAAGCTAAAAGGATAAAAATCGGTTTCCTACAAGTATTTACTCAATGCTAGGCTTCTGAAATTCTATAAAATGGATTGGTCGCTTCTCATTGTTTTAACTTTTAATTGGACAATATTAATGGGCTATGCGCAACGCAAAATTGCATGACCCCAAATTTTTTTTTTAGGCAAGTTCAATAAGTGTACTTACTACTCATGAGTCATGACCCAATTTTTAGTCAAACATTAGAAAATGAAAATATAATATATATATATATATATATATATATATCTTGGGCCTGCGCAGGTTGCACCGGTTCCTGGCCTGCGACGATTTTTGACCAGACTTGACCAGTGAAATATACTTCTAGGTTTGGGTCCTCATTTGGGCTGGTAAGGGTTTTGGTTCGGTGACCGACCGTTCTGATCCGGGCCAGATAACCATACTTTTACTTGAAAAAATATGGAAGTAGTATATGATCCCTGGGATAGAGATGGGAAGTAGTATGTGATACCTGGGATAGAGATGGCCACTCCATTGATCTATTAACTTAAGATTTTGTTTTTATTTGGTCTATTAATTTGAAAACGTTTTATTTTCGTCCTTTAACTTTAAAATTTGTTTAAAAATGGCTCCGAGTCCAAATTTTAGCAATATTTGAATTACTTTGGCTAACACATGAGATTCACACACATTAATATGTGCAACAAAAGAAAATTAAATATTAAATCACTTTTCATACCTTAATTTAGCTTTAAAAAACTCATGTGTTAGATGAAATTGTCTTCAATATTGTTAGAATTTGGAGTCCAGACTTTTTTTTTTAATATAAAATATTTAAGTTTAATGACAAAAATGAAACGTTTTCAAATTAAAGACCGAATGGAGACACCCGCCCAAATTAACAGACATTGAGTAATTTAATCAAACAAAAATTTAAAGAAGGTGTTAAATGCAGGACAAAAAACGATAAACACAGGTTGAAAAGATAATATTTCGCAAACTTAATCCCCAACTACTCTATAAAAAAGGGGGAAACTGGAACCTTGGCTCTCGAGGGCCAAGGTTCTGGAACTGGACCTTGGCTCTCAAGGGTCAAGGTTCCGCACTGGAACTAGGGGTGGCAATTTATAACCCGACACGAAAACCCGGCACGATCCTAACACGCATTTGGCATGTCGAACACGACCCGAAAAAATATCGGGTCAATTTCAACACGAACCCGAAGGACCCGAAAATAAACAGGTCGGGTTCGGGTCAACCCACGGGTAACCCGCAGAACCCGTTTAAATTTGCAACCATTTAATTTATTTGTAAATATGAGGAAAGAATAGGGATATTATTGACATTTTGTATCATAATAATACATCCTATAAAAGCCAAAATACCCTAAAATTCTTTCATATCTCTCTCTCTTTGTATTCATAGCCGCAAATTCATAGCCATCTTTCATATCTCTCTCTCTTTGTATTCATAGAAGCCAGTTAGTTGAACTCCAAAGCATCTGTACTCAGTCTACCATTGGAGGTTCTTTTGTGGGCTGAAAAATGGTTTTGCGAAACTCCAGATCTGGGAGTTTTTCTTCTTTTTTCGGCTGCAAAATGGTTGTGCAAAACTCTAAATCTAGGATTTTTTATTTTATTTTATTTTAGTACTTTTTTGGGCTGAAGAACGGTTCTTCAAAACCCCAATCTTGGGAATATTTTTGTCTTCTTTTTGGCTGAATAATGGTTCTTTAGATCTTCAAGCTCTATGAATTTTTTTTTATAGAAACTGGTATTGGACAAGGTGAAGGTGAAAATGGTGGTGTTGTGATACGGCTTCCTCTCTGACTTAGTCCTCCACAGAACTAGTCCAAGCAACTCCACAGTTGACTGCTTCTTCCTTTAATTGCTCCCTTTAATTTATGCTATTGAATATTTCCATTTTGTTTTGTGAATACAGCACACGATAGTCAACTGCACAGGTACTTTTGTTGTTTTCACTTAATTCAACTGCAAACTTCTCTAGTCACAGAAGTGACATGAACAGATGTAGTTCTTTACCTGTGCATTGGGGTCTACTTCACAACATTTTTTTTTTCCAATCAAACAAGTTGATCATTCTTAAGGTTTAAAACCATTTTGGCCGTTAGAATTGGAAAACAGAAGGAGGGCCATGTCGGGTTCGGGTCGGGTTCGGGTCACCCGTGTCAACCCAGGTCGGGTTCAGGTTTGAAAACCTGACCCGAAACTCAAAACATGTCGGGTTCGGGTTAGGGGTTCCAGACCCGTTAACCCGTAAACACGAACCCGTAAACACCGGACCCGACCCGATTGCCAGCCCTAACTGGAACCTTGGCGCTTGAACACCAAGGTTCTGCGCTGGAAAGCCAAGGTTCCAGTCAACCCTTTTCTTCTTCTTTTTTTAATTTTTTAATTTTAATTTTTTCTTTTATTCTAATTACTCTTTTAATTTGATTTTATTCTATTTTAATTTTATTCTAACTCAAATTAATAGGAATTTAAATGTCTCTATTCATTTCATAATAACCACTAAACTTACAATGTAATTTAAAAATTCTAAAATTCAAAAAATCATTTTAGTAAAATCTTATGCTTTATAATGACCAAATTATAGGTACCCAAAAGGTCAATTCAAACAGGACTAAAAATATTAATTTAATAACAAATTATCCTTAACTAAGAATTGTTAATTAAAAATACATTAACATCTAAATTCCTATTAATTAGAGTTAGAATAAAATCAAATTAAAATAGTAATTAAAATAAAAGAACAAATTAAACTTTAAAAATAAAAGAAAAAAAAGAAAAGAGTTGACTGGATGGAGTTCACCTTGGCCAAGGTCCACCTCCAGAACCTTGGCCCTCGAGAGCCAAGGTTCCAATTTCCCCCTTTTTTTATTAAAAAAAATTAAATATGTACTGTTTAATATTTTAATTAATTAATTTTTTTGCTGTAAAAAAGAGAACTCAAGGACAAAGGTAGTTTGGGTATTATGTTTGTAAAATATTATCTTTTCGTCCTATCATTTATTATTTTTTGTCATGTGTTTAACACCTCCCAAATTTAACTACACAGTAACAAAAACGTCATCCACATCATGCGAAAGTTGTCTCCATCGATCCTTTCTTGCAAACCCCCTTGCGAATGAATTCTTTGTAATCTCTATCCATCCACTTGACCCACTATTGTGCAAACCCAAAGTCAAACGTACATCGCGTTGGTTTCCTTTTCATATATGTAAAATAATTTTCCAACAACCAAAAATCACACCTTTGGTCCAGGAACAAACTAGTGCCCCATCGGTTGTAACGCATAGCGGTCCATCTAAATATCGGGGGTTCCATTCTTACTTTTGTCAATGTAATAGATTACAAAACTTTGAATATAATGATGCATTTTAAAAAAATAAATAAAAATCTTTGGTCCTACAGTAACAATATTTTTTCTCTTTTTTTCAGGTCATCAATAATTTTTATCCTATTCTCAATTTAACGTGTGTATATGGCACCTTTGTGACTTGTATGATTTTTTTATCTAAATGACAATTTAGTGTGTATTTTAAAAATATCAGCATCAATTTCAATTTAAAAAAAAAAGAAATATTAAGCAGATGACTATCACATGACATATTATACAAGGGAGTAACTATCATTTGCCGTAGGATAAATAAATGATACTATTGGTCCTGGAGCCTCAAATTTCTTTGTTCTTTCATTTTGAGAAAAGAAAAACAATTTGATATCTCAATTTTGCTTTTTAGTTTGAATTGGGTCATCAAGTGGACATTAGACCAAATATGTAATGGATATTCAAGTGATAAAATCAAACGTATATCTTTACTTAAATTTGGTCGCCTTCGATTTTACATCAACGTATACATCAGTGTCAAATAATTTCTCTTATTCACCCTAGTAATTATCGGACTTGGTCTAATTTTGATTTTGGAGCCAAGGACTAATTCAAACTAAAAAGCCAGGCCTCTAAGTGGCCAGGTTAATTAAGGATCAATGATATATCTTTGGTCTCTTGGAAAGCTAAGAAACAATTTACCATTTCTACATCCACTACTGAAATTGAATATCGTGCTCTTGCCAGTACTACATGTGAAATGCAATGGATTGTCTATGTTCTTTCTGACTTCCAAGTTGCAGTCAAGTTTCCTATACCTCTCTAGTGTGATAACAAGACATCCATCCACTTAACATCAAATTTAGTGTTTCATGAACGCACAAAACACTTAGATATTGGCTGCCATGTGGTTCGCAACAAGTATAAGGAAATATTTCTTCTCCCTTAGCAAGTTGCCTCTCAAGATAACCTAGTTGATCTTTTCACCAAACCACTTTCTGCACCTCAATTCCACTTCTTAAACTCCAAGTTAGGCTTGTGTGACTTCCACCAAGTCCAATTTGAGGGGAAACGAAGAAACGTGTATATGAAGCTGCTTGCGGCAATAAAGTTACTCCCTCCCTTCCATTAGGGTTCTATTAATTTTTATTTTTTTTTTTGTTTTAATAGCATAGTCAACTTTCAAATTTTTTAAACATCTTTACTAATATAATAATGTGGGGTCCACAAGTATTCCATAATTAATAAGTAATGATTAGATGAAATAAACAGTATCAAATTAGCTATTTTAGATGTTATACCTTAATATTCATAATAAGTTGTACCTTAATATTCATAATAGGTTGTACATTGGTCAAAGTTAGTGGTGGAGCCAGGCCCTTAAGACCCAGAGGGGCAAGATATTCAAAACAATAAAAATTTTATTTTTCTTTACCTTTGTCACTAATTATTTTAATTTTTAGTGAGGCAAAATCATATATTTTTAAAATTTTTATACAATAGCAGGGGTACTTTCAAAAAGTTGAGGTGGGGTAATTGCCACAAGTGTGGCTCCGCCACTGGTCAAAGTGAGCGGAACCAGGGGCGGAACATCGGGGAGAAGGGGGTTCGGTGGTCCTCCATCCTTATTAGAAATATATATATTATTATTAAAAAATTTATGTATTCATTAACTGTTTTTTTTTTTTTATATTCATAAATGTTGGACCTCTCAGAAAAAAAATTTCTTGTTCGGCATTTGCCGTAACTCGAATTTCCATTGTTCAATAAATCCTCTCAACAATTAGGTAAAACGTCACGCATGAAAACTCCGGTACATTAATTCTGGTTACGGAGTCAAACGATGTCTCCACCTAACCTTAGTCATTGTAATTTAATGCATATTAATGAATTTTTTAGAGCCTTACAATTTACTTTTAAGACTTTTGATAAAGTACATAAATAAATACATGTGAGCTCAATCAAACCATTTCGTGAAGAATCGATAGAAAATAGGAGCATTTCGGAAAGGAAAATGGCACCAAATGGAAACAATAAAATCCTCATTATTGGAGGAACGGGATACATCGGTAGCTATATGGTGAAGGCCAGTATTAAACTAGGGTATGCAACTTACGTGTATTCCAGGTCCAACTCTTCCAAGAGTGAATTGCTTACTGAATTCCATTCTTTAGGTGCAACGATAATCAAGGTTCTTTCCTTTTATCCCTTATCTTTCCCTTTTTTATAAACTTTAATCAAGCCGACTGTTTAATAAAACCGCCTCATTTTCTCCAGTTTTGGAGGCATTTTCATTAAACAACCGCCTCTTAAGGCCTGCTCTTTACGTTTTAGTTTGAATTTCAACAGTAAATTTAATATATTGTAATCAACTTTCATCATTTTCAATAAAATTTTTTACTATTCAGCTATATTTTTTTACATTATAAAATTATTTTTCAAAATCTAAAATTCAAACCTTCAGTACAGAACAGGCCAATCCCCATTCTTGGAGGCGGTTCCAGTTTTCTCCAGTTTATGGTGATTATTGGATGCACGTATTACATAACCTTTTCCTTTGCTCCATTCATACAGGCGTATATTTCTCCTTCTACCATTTATTGAGACGGTTATATAGAAAATTAAACCCGCCTCCTTTTTGGGGGCGTTTATTAGAAATAACCGGCTCGTTTTTTTATATTATGAATCAATAATAACCCTTATCTTTACCTTTTTAATAAACTTTAATTCTGATTTTATATATTATTGTTTCAAGGGCGATTTGGACGAGCATGAGAAGCTTGTGTCAGTTATTAAGGGTGTTGATGTGGTGATTTCGGTACTAGCCAGCCCTCAAGCTCTTGACCAGCTTAAAGTAATTGAGGCCATCAAAGTTGCGGGCAACGTGAAGGTATATTTCTTTTCCTACGCTAAAAACGTTTTTGAAGTACTTCTCCAAACGCAACCTAAATATATTCGATGTCCGACGAAGCCTAAAAGACAGATTAATCATTATTGATTTTCTTCTTTGATTTTCTTCTTCTTAAGAGGTTTGTTCCCTCAGAGTTTGGATGTGAAGCGGAAAGTGTTAATCTGCTGTTGCCTCCTTTCCAAGATTTAGCAAATAAGAAGAAGATAGTAAGGAAAGCCATTGAAGAAGCTGGGATCCCATACACCTTCATGTGTTCTCACTGCTGTGGAGCTTACTTCATCAACCTTTTGCTGCATCCACACGATCAACAAAGGGAGGACATTGTCATCTACGATAGTGGCGAAACTAAATGTACGCACATCTTCAATAGTTTTACCTTTTTGCATTCATTATAATTCAAATGATGGTTTAAATTACATTTTCCCCTTGAGCTTTGCCAAAACTACCATTACTCATCTTAATATTTGAGAAAAAAAAATTACTCGGCCTTTACGTACGATGGAAGAGTGGACCCCCATGATTTAATACGTGGGTCCTACCCTCTATTGTAAGTGAGAGGCTAGACATGGACGAGAATATATATAGCAGACAGAAGATCTAGACTCCTAATTAAGGTTTATGTTCAAGTTTTTGAAAAAAAATTAAGATCGAGGACTGGTACGTACGTAGTAATTTAACCAAATTAAGGGAGTTAATTGTGACGATAACATTAATGATCCAAAGCTTCGGAGGTAACAGTGATCTTATTAACCCTTTAGGGGCCAAATATAATTTATTTGAAAAGTATTAGACCTGTTTTTTTTATTCTTTGGAAAACATGTTTTTTGAAAAATTGTTTTATAATGTAAAATATGTATTGAAAATATAAAAATGTAGGACTAAATAGTAAAAAAGTTATACTGAAAATAATAAAAAATATTATAATATATTAAATTTAATATTAAAATCAAAATCAAAACGAAAAGAATAGGCCCATCTCACTACAAATTTTAAGGATCTAATTAATATATTTGTTTTTGTCTTTATGCATGCAGTTGTACTAAATTATGAAGAAGACATTGCCTTATTCACTGTTCAAGTCGCAAACGACCCAAGAGGTTGCAATAAGATTGTGATGTATGAACCATCATCAAACACAATATCACAACTTGAATTGGTATCGCTTTGGGAGAAGAAGACAGGTAGAGAATTCAAAAAAGTTCATGTATCAGAGGAAGAAATAGTCAACCTTGCAATGAGTAAGTGATACATCCCTAGTAATTGTTGCAATGTGAGGCACGCTACGCTATTTTCCAATAAAACCCTAACGTTTTATGTTGTATCTAAATAACACTCCCCTTAACATTTATAAAACAGGGCCGAAAAGCACTATTTATCCGTTAATGTGTTTTTACGCGAACAAGGGCTAAAAAAAGTCCTCTATACATTTATTAAAGTCAGAATTTATTTGGATGCAATATAACATTTGGGGCTAGCCTTGCTTTAAAATTAAACATCAAGAGATATTTAAAATGAACATTTACCTTTCCATTTGAGTATTTATTTTACTTTAGTTATTTATTTTTATTTTTTTGGTGCGAAGCTCTTCCGACTCCTCATAATATACCAATGGCCATTCTCCACGGAATATTTGTGAAGGGCGTGATAACAAATATTGATCTTGGGAAGAAACACTTGGACGCTTCAACGCTATATCCAGATTTGAGGTTTAAGACAGTTGAAGATCTTCTTGAAATTTTTCTAATTAATCCTCCAAAGCCAGCTACAGCAACTTTTGGATAATACAAGGTCAAATGTTTCATGTTGAACGGAGGGTCCTTCGGGGACATCTCATGGTCTCTTAATTTGTAAGATTTTAATAATTTGCTATTGTGTAATAATATTGCATTGAAAATAAGTTTCTTTAGTAACAATCTGTTTTTTAGATCGTGTGTGGATGTACCAGATAAGGGATACTATATAAATTATTAGCCAATGTATCGTTCATGCACCATTGTCATGAATGATTTATAAATAAATTTTATGAGTTTTGATTGCTTCATTAATTAGGATTTGTAATAAATTTCAAGATTCATTTGCAATTCTTTTGGATAAGGACATAATTGAAAAGATTTGAGAAGTTAAAGTTTGAATTTAAAATTCTTGTGACGGGAGTATTTCCAATAGGTTTGGGATCCTTTAGTCCAAAAAAAATTTAGACTAGTCGACCCCCTAAATTTTTACTAATTTGAGGTTTGGACACTCTAATCCAAAATTTTTTCTGGACGAGAGGATCCCAAACCCCTTCTAATAGTACATTATCTACATTCTTAAACATAAATCATGAAATTCTGAAAAGGTTAATTGATGGTTTTGGTGTTCTTGGAAAGGTTGGATGGATGAAAATAGAAGTGTGGAAATTTGGATTCCATGGGTCTAGTCCAATGGGTAATGGCTAACAAAAAATCCTCATCGCTTTGACATCATGTACTACCCTTTTCGGTCAAATTTATTCGTTCATAATTTCAAAAGTGCAATTTTGCCATTTTTAGTAATTTTTATTTTAGTTATATTTTTTTATTGGAATTTTTCTTAGGTGGCTTTTGTAGCATTATTCTTGTTTCCTTTATTATTTCTTTTCATAATGTTTTCAGAATTTTGTTTGGCTTAATCACTATTTACCCCTTTGTGTTATTCGTTTTAAAACTAATTGATTGCCTCCCTGTGTTTCTAAAACTAACGATTTGTCTTCTTTTACCTGTCAAACTATAAAAATCTCTGAACAGAAAAAAATACCCTTATGGAATGTTGACATCACGCTCTCAAGTTTAAGTAAAAATTTCAGACTCATAGATTTCCAACAATTAACTGCACATTACTTAAGAAAGAAAAAGGAAAAAAAAAATGAGTGAATGTTTCTCTGATATGCCATCACCGCTTCACTTTTTTAGCTCCAAACCGCTGTTGTTGTCGTTTCTCTGGAGTCGAACCGCGTACTCCATTAGCGACGACGCTGCACTTTTCCCGTTCCAATTGAGGTTCTCACAAAGAACTCACTGCCACTACCGTTTCTCGGCAGTCGAGCCTCGTGCTCCATTATCGCCGACGTTGCACTTTTCTCTCTCCAATTGTGGTTCTCACAAAGAACCCGCTGTCGCTGCTATTTCTTAGGATCGGAGCGTTTTTCCCTGGGAAAAGATTATCGTTGGCCGCTCTGCTTTAGCCGACCGTTTCTCCCAGCCCTCCATTATCTCCAACTTTGCCCATCTGATTTTGTACTGGTAGGTATGATAATTTGTTTATGATTATAATTTTTGTTAGTACCGAAAAAGGAATTCAGTGATGGGTTTCATAATTGTTCAGAATTTTTGTCTCTACTTAATACTTGGGGTATATTCGTCTGAAATTTTTTATTTAAACATGAGAGTGTGATATCAACATTCCAAAGAAGTATTTTTTCTTTTTAGAAATTTTTATGGTCTGATTGGTAAGAGGGGGGGGCAAACATTTAGTTTTAGAAATACGGGGGGACAAATAATTAGTTTTAAAAATACCAGAGAAGGGCCAAATAGTCAAAAGCCAATAAAATAGGGGGGGTAAATAGTTATTAAGCATTTTTTTTATCTCTATTTTCCCTTTTTCTTCTATTTTTGAGTTTGGTCACTTTTTTCTTTATAAATGTAGTGGCTTCTATTGTAACATACAATTTTCAGTTAAATAATATTTTAGTTATTGATATTTTATTCCAAAAGTTTGACAATTCTTTTACGAGTTCAACGATTGTTTAAGTGATACTTAATTAACTGACAATCGATTCAACCGTTTTTTAAAATTTTCTGCAAATTTTTCTCATAATAAAGTTCTGACATCCTTATCTTTTTGTACCATACTACATTATTAATACTAGACAACGACCTAAGATTATGTGAACGCACTCGATAACCGTAATAACTCTTAAAATATTAGGCAGAGTTGCAGCTTGCATACGTGACGTTTAACGTAATTGGTGTGAATTAGCTTTATTAAAGAATATTGAAAATTCAAAATACTGGAAGATGCTGTGTAGAATAGTGTAATTTAATTTTACTTAGTCTCGGCTAAGAATTGCAATTTTGAAAAAAAAGACTAACGATTTATTTATTTGAAAAGAAAAGACTAACAATTTATAACCAAAACTAAAAGACTAACTATTTATAACCAAGACTAAAAGACTGACGATTTTGGCCAAGTCTTAGAGCACTAAGGAACGGTCAAATTACTAATACTTAAATGATATACCATTGGTCCTTTCTTATCAAAATTTTTTTTTTTCGATTTCGAAAGGTGTTGGAATTCCTTTAGTTACTGTAGAAAATATCTATAGCTTTAATTAGATAGTGTACATAATAGTTTTGTTAGTTAGATGATGTGTCAAGATAGTTACATGATGTGGCACTCATGCACATGGCTGCACATGGCCAGTTAATTGCTAGCTGTACATAGATAGCTTTTCTTTCTCTGTAAAGTCTATATATATGTATACTTCATTATCTAAAGTAATTTAGAAACGTGAATATACAAAATCTTTCTCTCAATTTGGAGGTTTCTTGATTTCCTTGTTTCTCTGTTCTTGTTATAGAATTCTTCAGTTACGGTTGATCTGTTAAATGATATATCATTGGTCCTTAATTAACTTAACCGCTTAGAGGCCTAGTTTTTAGTTTGACTCCAAAATTAGACCAAATCCGAAAATTAATTAACAGGGTGAATATGAGACATTGATGTAAAATCGAAAGCTACCAAATTTAAGCAAAGATATACGTTTGATTTTATAACTTGAATATCCATTACATATTTGGTCTAATGTTCACTTGATGACCAATTCAAACTAAAAAAAAAAAAAAATTGAGGTATCCAACTGTGCTGTTCTTTTGTTTTTTCAAAATAAAAGATCAAATAAATTTGAGAAACTAGGACCAATAGTGTCATTTATTTATCATACTGCAAATAACAGTTATTCTCTTGTATAATATATACTATAACTTTTGTTTCTAACTGAAATTGATGCCGATATTTTTAAAATACACACGAAATTGTCATTTAGATGCCAATATTTTTAAAATACACACGAAATACACACGTTAAATTGAAAATAGGATATATACATTTGATGACCTGAAAAAAATAATGTCCCCATAGAACCAAAGGTTTGGCCTTTGGTTCTTGATGAGAGTGGGAAAATTAATTTATACATCTGAAAATGAAACCATGTGTCAAGTAGGGCTGGCAATCTCTGACATGACACGAAACCGACACGATATCAGCGGGTTAGGGTTGACCCTTAGCGGGTTCGTGGGTTATATGGGTCGACCCAAATAACACGAATAATTAAAGGGTAAGGTTAGGGTTGAGAATGTTGACACGTTATGTAACGCCCCAGGCATGCAGGCTGACCCAATAACTTTTGGGCTTCCGTCCTCGCTAACCCAAAAGGCTTAAGCCAAATTACTAGTAGCCCACAAGCCTTAGGCTTTTATACAGGTCACCCACTCTTTAATTTTCTGATGTGGGATAGAGTATGTTACAGTCCACCCCTTTCAGGCCCTTGCGTCCTCGCAAGGTCCAGTACAGTAGTTGGCCCAGTCTCCCCTGGAACAGGACTCTAGAGGTGGCTCACGTGTCTAGCACGGTGGCTCTTGCACGTAGCACTTAGCTCCCGGACCAGGGCTCACTCTGATACCATTTGTAACGCCCCAGGCATGCAGGCTGACCCAATAACTTTTGGGCTTTCGTCCTCGCTAACCCAAGAGGCTTAAGCCAAGTTACTAGTAGCCCACAAGCCTTAGGTTTTTATACAGGTCACCCACTCTTTAATTTTTTGATGTGAGATAGAGGATGTTACAGTCCACCCCCTTCAAGCCCTTGCGTCCTCGCAAGGTCCAGTACAGTAGTTGGCCCAGTCTCCCCTGGAACAGGACTCTAGAGGTGGCTCACGTGTCTAGCACGGTGGCTCTTGCACGTAGCACTTAGCTCCCGGACCAGGGCCGCTCTGATACCATTTGTAACGCCCCAGGCATACAGGTTGACCCAATAACTTTTGGGCTTCCGTCCTTATTAACCCAAAAGGCTTAAGCCAAATTACTAGTAGCCCACAAGCCTTAGGCTTTTATACAGGTCACCCACTCTTTAATTTTCTGATGTGAGATAGAGGA
The DNA here is from genome assembly GCA_016801395.1 of Leptodermis oblonga. Lineage (NCBI taxonomy): Eukaryota > Viridiplantae > Streptophyta > Magnoliopsida > Gentianales > Rubiaceae > Leptodermis > Leptodermis oblonga. Next base: position 12,550,112 of record CM028758.1, on the reverse strand, counting down.
TGTTACACGTTAACCCATCAACCCGAACCTGACACGACAAATTTATACTGCAATACGAAAAGAAAACACGACATGAACCCGACACGAATAATTAAATGGGTAAGGTAAGGGTTGAGGGGTGCCGACACGGGAACCAGTCAACCCGAACTCAATAACCCGGGCATGACACGAATTGCAACCCCTAGTGTCAAGCTTTGATGGATACGGATTACAAAGAATTCATGAGCAAGTAGGTTTGCAAGAAAGGATGGAGATGAGTTTGGCATGATGTGGAACGTACGGCAAGTAGGGACTTTTCGAAATTTTTTGTTACTGCGTACTTCGCTTCAGGGACGGAGGTCCTACGGTAGGTAATAGCAGGCACGCCGACCACCAGGTCGTGAGGCTTTTAAATTTTTGTTTGATTTAATTACTCAATGTCCCTTAATTTGGGCGGGTGTCTCTATTTGGTCTTTAAGTTGATGACGTTTTATTTTTGTCGTTTAATTAAATTGTTTTTAAAAATGATCTCAAATTCAAATTATAACAATAGTTGAGACATTTTCATCTAACACGTGAGTTAGTTCAAGTTAAATTAAGGTATAAACAAAGTAATTTAACAATTATTTTTCATTTGTTGCCCACATTAATGTGCGCGTATCTCACGTACTAGTAAAAAATAATGCAAATATTACTAAAATTTGGACTCAGGGCCATTTTAAAATAAATTTTGAAGTGAAAGGACGAAAATGAAATGTTTTCAACTTAATAGACCAAATAGAGACAAAAGCTCAAGTTAATAGACCAATGTAGTGATTTAACTTTTTCTAAAAAGTTGTAGAGGGTTACTTTTTGAATTTTACACATTTTTGTATAGGGCAAAGGTGCAGATTTGACCCTAACGTCTTGCATAAGGGGCAAATTTGCCCTCCATCTTTATTTTAGTTCAAAAATACCATTAACATTTTTTAAATGATGCAATATTACTCTTATCAAATAATGGTGACACCTATACTAAGTAAGTATGACATGATATTAACACATGATCGTTTCCTTCATCAACAATCTCTCCCTCTCATGAATGAACCGAAGGAAGACTTCTTCTCTAGCCCTCTCGCCAACAATGCTAGAAGGATAATTTTTTCCTTTCAAGAATCTAAACGGGGCCTAGAAGAAAGCAATGGAGATCACCGTATTCCTCACCCTCGTTGCGGTTCTTACTTCTTGCCGCTACAATTTTCAAGATCCGGCCTTCTTCATCCGTTTTTTTTTTTTTTTTTAATAACAAATCAAATATACTCATCATCATCGTCGCTCCTACAAATGCTGCTACTATAAATCGCCGACAAATATAATAAATAAAAAGAGATAAAATAAATAAATATTGACTCCTAAATCATTAACAACGCCGGCGCCCGGAGGAACACAAAACATATCTCGGTCTGTCAGTGGATCCGATTATTTAATTTAAAGCAAAACGGCGGCAGCGAGGAAAACTGAAACGGCAGATCCAGCGGAAGCGACTCTGTTCAATGCAGCAACACGTTGCCGGGAATTGAGTCGGGGGCACCAGCAGAGGGGAAGGGGGCGGAGCCGGAGAAAAAAGGAGAACCAACGTGCGGTCGGAGGCGCTGGTGGGGAAGACGTAGGAGACAGGCTTGGAGGGGAAACCGGTGGACGGTCGGTGAAAGAGTCGTTGAAGCCACGGGAGAAGCAGAAGGTGGCGCCTTAGGAGAAGCGGTCAGAGATGCTCCGGAAGCCTCTGTTGCCTCCGCCGAAACGGCAACCAAATCCACAACCATCAAAGCCAGCAACGGTTTGAGAAAGCCATGCTTAAAACCCTTAAAAACCTTTTTAGAGAGAGAAAGCCAGTAAAGATTGTTGATGAAGATCCCTCAAGATGGATTACTGGATTGGATGAGTACTAGAGAACGAAAAATGATGGAAATTGGAGAAACTATGTGTCCAAATGTAACTCCGATGGCAGTGGAGATTACACAGTGGGGAAGCCATTGCCATTCATTTGATGAAAAAGACGATGATGTGCCGATGCCATGTCATACTTACTTACTTAGTATAGGTGTCACCATTATTTGAGAGAAGGGTAATATTACACCGTGTTTAAAAACATTTAAGGGTATTTTTGAACTAAAATAAAGATCAACTGCAAATTTGCCCCTTATGCAAAACGTTAGAGGCAAATTTGCACCTTTGTTTATTTGTATAACTATGTTAGTTTTGTGATTTTCCATCCAATAACAATTTAGTCAAAAAACACAAAAGGGTCACTAATATATTTTAAAAAATGGGTGGTGAGAGGAGTTTTTTTCTATATAAAAAAAGCCTTTTTATTCCTAAATTTCAAAACTAGGTATAATTTTTGGAGATTTCCCGATTTAGTGAAAGCGAAGACTTCAACTTTGCTTTCTTTGAAAATAGCTCGATTTTGGGCCCTTGGCCACTTTTCAAAGAAAGCGAAGGTTTTGAAAAGTGACCCTCAACCATTTTATACAGAAAGCGAAGCTGCCCGCTTCACTTTCTATACAAAATAACCCTCTGCCACTTTATACTGAAAGCGTAGGTGCCAGGTTCGCTTTCTATACAAAATGACCCTTGCTATGTCATTTTACACAAAAAGCGAAGGTGTCTGTTACGCTTTTTGCATTTCGCAAAATTTCAAAGAAAGTGAAGCTTTCACTTATGCTTCATGTGTTAAGTGGCCGAGGGCCATTATTTTATAGAAAGCGAAGTTGGCTGCTACACTTGCTTTGAATGTATTCGGAATACAAAAAACATGTTTGTTTGAAAATTTTCAACACACCATTTGTGACATTTCCTTATTTGCCTTAATAATTTTGTTCAAATTGTGGTAATTTTTTTAAAAAAACAAACGATCTATCCCGAATTCATTTTGGTTTATACACAATTGCCAAAAAGTGAATTTGAAATTTTGATTTTCTCATAATAGTGGAGACGTAATATATTTTGCTATTGTATTTTTGAAATAACGTTACCAACTTTGTTTATATTTAGAAAACATATTTAAAAAAAATCGACAGAGTTTCCCCTGCAACTGGATCAAACTCCCTGTTAATAATTTACATCAAACCACAATTATATAATGACATACACATCGATTCAACCATTAAAATAAACAATCACACAATAGCTGTACAATAATAAACCATCCCAAACTACTCTCTAGAAAACCTATTCAACCACAACCAATAAAAGGAAAAACTTTAAACCATCCATTAAATATTCAAAATAAACATTCATCATACGATTAATATTTTCAAAGGCATCCTCCTGTCCTATAAGGGGGAGGATTTCTTGGCCTACGCGGTTGTTTCCTCCTGGTGATCTGCACCTTTTAGGTGATTTATTTTAGCACTTGTTATGGCAGTTCTCACGGGCTTTTGCCTAAGATTTTAATGATTAATTGCATATTTGGAGATCGGGCCTAGGAAGGAAGGAATGTGCAAAAAGTAGAAGATTTGGAGTAGAGGAATCAGCACCCAAGAAGCCCACACGAATTGTGGGCTAATCAAAGAAGGGAACTCGCAGGAAACTTCTACCAATCCAAGTGGAGAGCAGGGAAAAAAGGGAAATTTAATCCGTAGAGAAGAAGGATTTAGAATTGGAAGAAGAAAAGAAAATCTCAAGAAGTTACCTTATTCAATAAGACTTCAATTGCAAGAAAGAGAATCCAATTCGGATTTCTAGAGAGTAATTTCCTTGTTGGAATATGTTTCATCAATTGAGAAGGATTATCTTAATTTCCCTTTGTGAATTGATTTCTCTCCCTATATAGTTGAGAGAGTTTTGTGCAATAAGGCATGCTTCCTATTACTAGATATAGTTTCTTTTCTTTAGATATTATTCAGAGTTTAATTTTCGTAGTTCCGTTCAATCACTATTTTGGAGTTCCCGACGGTGCAAGCTACCATTTAGCCAAAGCTTCGGTTGCATGATCACGATTTATTCCAATACAGTACAATATTCTCTTTTCTATTTCAATGAAGTCTTTTATATTTATTTGTTCTATGTGTTTTACTATGAGTAGCTAATTTCCTAGTTCTGGTATTATGTAAAGAAGCCATAATCCATGCATGTATAAAACCCATGTATGAATCTAAAGTCTGATTAATTATGTTTCTAAATTGCCTGTGTTTATATGTCTAATTACTAAGATTCTATTAAGCCTGATCAACTAAGGTTAATCTGGTAGAGTCAATGAGTGGCACAACTATCGGTCGAGTAGTACATGATTAATTGGGTGATAATTTCTAATGCATCATCAGTAGGAGTTATTAGTTTCGGGTTCTTTTAGTTCTTAATACTTCCATTTGTTAATTAATAAGGTTTGTGGGAACTCGCGGTTTGTTAGTTAACATAGTCAGAGTAATAATTCCTTGGCGGGGACTCGCGGGAAGATTATCGAGAAACTAAGGAAGAATTGGGTTATTTACGAGGACTCGCGGTAATACTATAACTGAAATGGTGTAACTAATTAGACAAGTTAAAGAGGTTTATGATTGCATGCATGAGATTAAGGTGGAATTACATAATACTGGGATTTCCTCTCATTAATTGATATTTTCTAAAGGCTTTTATTTAATTATTGTTTAATTACTATTTTCTACAATTAAGTGACAACTCTAAGGTCTCTTAAGATACACAAAGGTGACTGCTAGTAAAAAATTTGGTTACTTTACATTAAATTGGAAATTGAATATTAATTACTGTCCCTGTGAATCGACCCTGTCTACTACTATATTATATATTTTATTAGTATCTTAATTGCAGATTTTAAATAGTACTCTTACTGTTATTTGGTAGACCTACGACAAGTCCTATCACTTGGGTTCTTGAGCATTTGATGGATCAACATGTAAAGAGAGACGATGTGGACCATCATCATTATTAACGAGCTGTGTACGACGCTCATACACATTTGGAAGAAACGGTGTGTTATTTGAAATGCTGTCTCTACCAAAAGCTTAAAAGGTATTTTCTTGTGATGTTTGTTCTCCATGATGATGTAACTGGTCACCTAACAAATCAGCATCGGTACGAGTGTAGCTCTCATTATGCCTTAGGTGTGTGGTTGATGCTTGACATATGTGAAAGATCTCCACCTTACTAGATCGTGTAACTGGCAAAATAATTATCATTGTACTGTGAGTCTTAAAATAATTATCACCTTCTTGATTGTGTGCTGATGCGGATGTTTCACCATGTTAGTGTGTGGACATGGATGCTCAAGCCTGCACAGATCGCAAGAGGGATGTTTGCCCTTGTGTAGGCCGAGAAGTCGATGCTCGACCATCAATAGTTTGTATCCGATGAGTCTTTCCAGCTACATCAAGTGCACGAGCACACATATCGTGTACATTTACAATTAAGTGAAACATTGACTCTATATATAGGAAAAAAAAAAAAGAAACTATATAAACTACAAAAATTAAATTGTGCATGTCAATGAATTTGCGAAGTGAACTTACCATTCAATAAGCACTCTAAAATGTTGCATCCCTTGGTTTAGATGATGAGATGGATTGCCTATTAATAATCGAGTGATTCAAAAATATCATTGCATGTACGGAGAATGATAGTGTAGTGGTGTATTATCAATAACACCCTTATAGATGCACTCTTCTGCCGATTGCCACCACTTTATAAAAGTGGAATACTTTTGGGCCCATTTTTCTCTAGACCGTCCTCTACGGTCAGTACGGTGAAGTGTAGCACTTGTGTCAATATCTTGTGGCACGGATTGGTACAACCCAAATTGTCGCAACTAGTATGGAGCATGCAACTCTACAACATCACAATTAATCGGCGGCAAATGCGCATTCCAAATTTCCCGTCCACTCAAAATATAGGAAGGACAACTCATCTTCATGATAAGGTTGCCAAATGAACTGCGAACAAAGTGTTTTGAGTAAACAATAAGTCATTTATGTATCGTGGATATGTAAAAAAAATACTTATATCTCTCTCAAATAGATAGTCTAACTGGCTCTGATAAATACGTAAAATATGTGTGCTGACATTCGAAAAACTTAAAGGCACCATCCATCTATAAAAAGTAAAAAAGCATCATATATCCAATCAAGAAATTTAAAGACAAAACTAAATAGAAAAAGTACAAAGGAAAAATTAAAGTAATAGATGACTTACTTGCAACCACATGGACCACATGACATATTTCGATCATTGTTAGCAATATATTCATTATAATTGTTGGTCTCATTTTTGGAATTCTTTCCCTTGCCCAAATATGTAGCAGTACTACTGGTCCACAAACACTGGTTGTGGCCTTCTTAACTGCTCTACACATTTCTCGATATAATGATGCAAGAATGGTACTGCCGCAACTGTAATTGGCTACCTCTTGTAAATTTTGAGGTAGTAGCAAGTATTTTAATTTGTACTTTGTCCCAGACTTGTCCAGACAAATAAAACTGATAATCTGTATCAAACGACATCTAATATGTTGATGCACCTCATCAACTGTAGAATTTAGTGTCACTGGGTGAAGTTTTAAATGTCTTGCTATTCTTTTCAATACCAAACGGTCACCATCAAAATCATTGGGGTCAGGCGCATAACCCAATAACTCCACTGACATATCTTGCCATGTCAAATAGACCGAACATCTTCATCAGCTATGACTGGAAATCCATGAAGAAGCAAACCCCAAATAACGGCAATATCTTGCAAAGTCACGGTTGCCTAGCCAACTATAAGGTGAAAAGTATGTGTCTCTTGTTGCCACAGCTCTAGAAGTGAAGTTATCAAATGCCAATTAATTTTTATTTTACATGCAGCGTAAACATCGTAAAAGCCAACTTCATGTAGCAATGCTTGAACACGTGGATCAAATGGATAACCCTTCCATAAATGATGATCACATCGTTTTTATGTCTAAAATAGGTACATCCGCATCATGCCAAACCAGATCAGATCGACGATTATGCTGAAGAGTCAGCACAGATGGATCTTGAGGTCCATGGTATAATGGTCCTTTCTCCATTTTAATTGATAATCTAAACATCAAAAAAAAAAAAAAATTTTAGCAATGATGGTTAATTAAATAGAGAACATAGGGACAATGATTCAAACTAGTGATTAAGACATAAAGAACCTGCAACATGGACTCTGATATTGCATAAATTCATTGTAAATACCATTTAGATGATTCATTAAATAAAACATATGTCGACAATGAATCATTACAAATTATTATTGATAGCATGAAGTTGCAATATGTAATAGTCATAGCATAAATTCATAACTAGAAACCATTTAGATAATTCAATAGATAAAGCACCTAGAGTCAATAATTAACTACATATGAAGTCAAAGCTAATTAATACATTAGAGATTGAAAATATAAAAGAAACAATTTCATTGCTAAAACATCAAATTTCCATCAGATCATCAAGGGTGTGCTTTGGCCCTATCGTGAAGTTGTGCCATATTTGGACAAGAGTTTCAATTGTAGTCATGTTGTCCACATGCCTTGCATTGTTTCATCCTTGGATCATTCATCTCATTTGTAAATCTCAATGAACAACGTCTCCCACGCCGATTATTTCGTCGAGACTCATTTGTAAACAACTTAAATGGTGAGGCAAACCAATAATCTTTGTGTAGAAGAGAAGAGAAATGATATGAGTACTTCGCCTCTATCATTTGAAATGTATAGACTCCATCAACCAAAGCTATGGGCTCGCGCCCTATATTTGCACACATTTTTATTACATGTGAACATGAAATTTTATAAATTTGAATTTTTCAAATGTACATGTTTGTTCTTGAAGATTAATAGTGTGCATATTATTACCCTTGCTTCCATGTACCTCAGTGACTACTTGGTACAAACCACTGTTACCATCAAACGCAGTTACATTATGGTAGTTTGATTTAGACTGATTCCGTAGGAACTTGTTCACCACTTTCCAAGGCCAAGGATCGTTCTCTGTCACACTTTTTTTTTGCCTCCTTACGGTATTTATCAAAATAATGAACTAGCCAAAAGAAAGAGAATCAGACACAAGTTGTAACTGGTAATTCTCTTGCCACCTTTAGTACACTGTTTAATGACTCATTATGATTTGTTGTCTTAATACCATATCGAAAAACATCATCGTAACAAAGTGTCCACTTATGCAATGGTATGGCAACTAACCAGTTGTATGCTCTCTCATTTAACTATCGAATCTGATCTATAGTTGTATTAAATTTGTGAACCTGATGTGATCGAGCAGCCTTGGCCATAAGATCAGTGAAAACATGATTCTTGAATGTCTTACTGAAACTGGCCTCAACATGGCGGGAGGAAAATCGATGATAAACAAAAGGCAGTTGTAACTGGAGATTGTTCTCAATCGTGTTAAGTATACCCTTGTTTCGATCATATACTAAACAAATGCGACGTTGACTAGCGATGACAGGTCTGTTCAAATTATCCAAAAATCATGACCAATTTGCCAAATTTTCCTCATCCTTCATTGAGAATGCCAATGGCAAGATATGACCCTCAGCATCCATTCCAATAGCTATCAGAAGTTTCTCCTAATATTTTCCACGCATATGTGTCCCATCAATAGCGATCACTGGGAGGCAATGATGCCAATGTCGATGACGATGATGATGACAATGTTGATAATGAAGTTGACCAAGAAAATGAATAAGAAATTGACCGAGGATATAATCGTACTTTTATATTTTTGAAAAATAATTAAGTTATTTGACACCTTCATAATAAATTCATTAAAGTTATATTCTTCCTAATAATTTTAAAATTTTGAGTGCCTATGAAAATTTTCCTTAACCGGCACTAAAGTTAAGGGCACCCTGCCCTTGTTGGTGTATCTTCTAGAAATCCTAGTACAACTAGTATTGGACCAGATAATTTGGGGAAATTCGGATTTTCTTGAATTTGTTATAAATATGTGGTGTTTGTAATAGGTTAGGTTATGCTAGAGAGAGCATCTATCCGCCTAGGATGTAGTCAGAAGCCCCATCCTTTCGGATGAGTGAGAGATGGTGTACCATCGCGAGGTCATACGAGATTATAGATGTTCGTGCTTATGTCTCTGACGTTAAGGTTGTTGAGTCATCCTGAAGTCATAAGAGATATGTGTTCCTGCCTACGCTTCAGACGTTATTGTTTGTGGATCATTGTGAGACCATAAGAGATGTGTGTAGGTCATTGTGAGACCATAAGAGATGTATGTTTTTCCTTATGGCTTCAATGACACGTTAGAGAAAGAAGGGGAGTGAAATACAATAGATAGCGAGAGACTATATAAGTTGAGACTCTAATATATTGTTACTGCATGTTGCTAGGTCAATTCCAATTAATATGCAGCCTTATAATATGGTGAAAATATAAAAACATCAGTCATCTAAATACATAAAAGATTTAAGAACAGGGATTTTAAGCGAATGCAAGGTTATCCAGCCAAAGGAAAAAAAAAAAAAGGAAAAGAAAAAAACAAACAAACAAATAAAAAAACGTCTACAGGGGTTTGAAGAATATTCAAATGAAACTGCAAGGAATGACCAAATTGAAGAACATATTCTATCTGTCAAAAAGATTTTGAACAATTAATTTTAAACTTAGTAAATTTACTAGCAATGCCAATGTCAGCAATACTGAGCTACGTCAGAGCAATTGCTTCTTTTATAATTTGCAGTAGAATTTAAGCAAAATATTTATGAAGAATAGAATAATGACTTATGAATTATGTCTAACTTTTTACGTTGTCTAGACTTGATGTTAATGGAAGTAGGATGGATGGTTGTCCTGAATAAGATTTTCTGTAGAGAAAATGACCAATGAAAGGTTTCTAAGGCTTTTAGTTTTGGTATGGATGGTAGGTGACGGATCCTGTGTAGTTTTAATCGAGTGTACCTTCTAAAATAGAATTCTTTAAATGCTTGAACTCTTTCCTCTAAAATTATGCAACTAACATGCAATTACATTAAGTGATGTAATTGCACAAACAATTGGATTCAACGATGCAACTGCATAAGCAATTGCGTTCAATGATGCAACTGCATAAACAATTGCATTTCTTCGTATTAACTTGCCAAATCATTCAGCAAAAGGACTATAGTTTAACGCAATAGTTCATGTATAAGTGAGAGTTTATCATTCTATTAAATAAAATGGAGTTATCTTTCCTTAAAAAAATTGAAAATATTGGAGTTATCTCGCCTTCGTATGAAGATTCAATAAATTGAAGACTTTCTTTCGGATTCAGTGACCGATTCAATATCAAAATTATTCTTTAGGCTCTGTTCTTTTCTGGCTATTTTTCAGGAATCATCATTTTTTTTAAAAAAAAAATTTATATAAAGAAACAACTTCATTTTTTCAAAAATTCAAAATTAAAATTAAAAAATTCTCTCAATATCTACTCACATAAATTTAAAAAATAACACAATTATTACACTTTTTTATCTCTTACTTACACAATTTTTCAAAAAATTTCCAATCGTAAACCAAAGTTTCCCCAACACAAGCCAAAAAAGAACAGAGCCTTAGTACCAGATATGTTCAATCTCATCATACTATTTAAATCTGCATAGCTTAATTGTTTAGATCAAATTTACACCATGATTGTTTTGATTATTATTTTAAATAAATAAATACAAATTTGATTTTTAAAAAAAAAACAATTAGGTAAGACGTCACGCATGCAACTGATATGCAAGTTGGCCAGTTGACATGAACATATGCAAGTGACAGCAACAACCTAATATACATATATATATATATATATTAATTATTGTGATGGAGTCAAGATGTCCACATGCACCGGACATTACCATTGCCTAATGTCTAATCTAGAAACATGGTACAAAAAAATTAAAAAAAAAAACCTTTTTAGAGCCTTATGATTTATTTTTAAGAATCTTGACAAATGACAACGTACATGTTTCTTGACAACGTGCGCGCATCTGTAGCGAGTATTTTCCTGTGTCTTCTAAATGGTTTCTTTTTCTTGTTTTTTGACAAAAGTTTTCATTTCAACAATATCACTTGTAGGTTTGAAGTATGAGCGTAACGTTATGGCATTAACTATTCATTTTAAAAGTATATATATATTTTTCCCCCTTAAGATGTATTATTTTTATGTTAAAAATTATAAATATTATTACAGTAATTATCTTCATTTCAGATGTATTAAGTTTAGTTCTCAAATGGCATAATATACTTCTTTCGATCTAAAATAAAAGTCGTTTTAGGAAGAGTTCAATCTTCAAACTAAATTACATTTTAGCAAAAAACATAAAAAAATTTTCAACTTACCATTGTTTCATGAAAAGAGCATTTGATTAGTGAACCATCTAACTAAAAGTTAGTAATTATCTTGAATACCTTAGTAATGATCTAATTGAATATTAATTGAAGTTATGAATATATACGGAGTATTATCAGATTACTTTAGAAATATAAAAGTGGTCGTTTTAGTCTCTCACATTTATAGAAGCTGCCTTTTGGTTCTTTGTAAGAAACTCTATCAATTTTAAATATTGAAATTGTCCTCATTTCAAGCAAGCAATTGTATAAAAAATAGTAGAATATCCGCATGATCAACATTTCGTAAAATGAGGTCTTTATAGTCCCCGGTTTGAAAACACACTTTTGTACTTCATAAATATAAAAGTAATCATTTTAGGGAATGTTCTTTTCGTTTTGGTTTTCTTTCAACAATAAATTTAATATATTATAATTATTTTTCATCATTTCTATTACTACTTCCAATCCAAAATAAGTGTGATTTTAGAGGGAGTAAAAATCTTCAAAATAAGTTACGTTTTAGAAAAAAAAAATATTTATTAATTTGTCCTTGTCTTAACTTATCTTTCTAGAGTTTGTGATTATCTTAAATACTAAATATTGTATTATTAGATTACAACTTCTAAATTCTAGTATCATATTACAACAACTAGGGATTTATTTGTCATTTAAATGAATTCTTAATTTGTCTGGATTGGAGGGAGTATAACTTTTTACTATTTAGCTATACATTTTTACATTTCTAATACACTTTTTACATTATAAAATTATTTTTCCAAAAGCTTATTTTCAAACTGATTTTAAAGCATCATAAAGAACACCTCCTGCTTAGTCTCTCACATTTATAGAAGCGGTCTTTTAGTTCTTTGTAAGAAAATCTTCAATTTAAATACTGAAATTGTTCTCATTTCAAGCAATCAATCAATGTTTTTTGATTTATGAGTTTGAACGCAGAATCATGAATCATACAAAAGTAATTGAGAATAAACCAGACCTATCAAGAATTAGGAGTTTCAATTTAGTCTCCTTCCATTCCATTATAATATTAGATACATACATAATTTTAATACAACCTATTATATATCGAACTCATTTCTCAATCCAGTCATTCAACCAAATGCCCCTTATTTTAAACCTATACAGTAACATATATATATTTTATATAAATTGGACGGCTCCTTTATTGATATATAATTATATATATATATATATATGCATCCATGCATTTTTCATGGATATCTTCTCATCTATTTAATGGGCTGAAATGGAGCACAGAAAATAATTAGCGGAAACAATTAATAGAGATAGCAATGGGAGCAAAGATCGATATAATATCAAGGGAGTTGATAAAACCATGTCTCCAACTCCCAATGAATACAGAAACCTTAAACTGTCTCTCTTAGATCAGGGCGTACCTTCTGGTTTTATCCCTCTCCTTTTCTTCTACTCAAAAATTCTTGATCCTTCCTGCAAAACAACATCCTTGCATCTAAAGCAATATTTATCAGAGTCTTTGACAAAGTTGTACCCTTTAGCAGGAAAGCTGAACCCCGGATCTCCTTTTCTTTGATAGTGATGACTCTGGAGTTCTGTTTGTGGAAGCTAAGGTTGATTGCCCCCTCTCTGAATCAGTCCAAAATGCTTCCTTCAAAAGAGTTCTTGCCATTTGAACCATTGCCGGCCGGCGGCGGCGACGCTGATGATGAACTATTGTTAGGCACCTACCCAAGGACCGAGATACTATTCGGGGTCGAAATCACTTGGTTTGAATGCGGAAGCAATGCCATTGGTGTATGCATTTCCCACAGAGTAGCCGATTTCGCGTCCTTGGCAACATTCATGAATTCCTGGGCGGTGACAAGTCGCGGTGAAAGTAGTACACAATCATTACTTCTGAAGAAGGACCCCGATTTCGAAACAGGGAAGAATCTTTTTCGCCCTTTAGACTTTTTTCCTGCCAAAATGACTCCAGCGCAGTCACGGCAGGGAAAGGGAAGATGGGCAGCTGGCGGTTTGTTTTCAACAAGAAAAAGTTAACAGAACTGAAGAAAAAAGCGATCGCGTCGTCGGCGGTGAAGGACCCAACTCGGGGCGAAGTCATCACCGCTTTTGTGTTGAAGCAATTCATCAAAGCCGCCCGAACCAAACGGGAACTATTCGCATACAGGCTTTGGCACACCGTGAACTTGAGAAGCAGATTGAGCAGCTTGGTCGACGCCGTGTCGGAAGATGAGTTAGTCTTTCCTTCTGGGAACCTCGTAGTTCTTTCTGCTTTATTCACAGCTTCAGAACTTGATCATGCCCGGAATATTGATCATAACGACGACAGTGATCTAGTTTGGCGAACGATTACGTTTTCGATGTTGCAGTTCCTCTCGTGAAAAGCTTGATCTGTACGGGGAAACCTGTAGAGCAGAAACAGAAGCAGCCAACAAGTGATTGTTTTTTCAGAAGCTGGTGCAGAGTTTCAGCGTACGAACTGGACTTTGGTTGGGGGAAACCTATTTGGGTGGGGCCTGCTGGTACGTTAGATTTCGGTGGGGTAATTTTAACAGACGCGAGCAGTGAGGAGGAGGACGGAATAGAAGCTCGGATTACTTTGTTAGAAGATGAATTGGCTTTGCTTCAGTACGACATTCTTTCACTCGCTCCCACTCATTATATATTTTATCGAAGGTTATTAGTACAATAAAGGGAACTCTTTTAATGAAACAGAGGAGTATCGTGTTTACATCTTTAATTTGTCCATTGTATTCTCTCAATCTGTCCTAATTGAAGTATGTTTATGGTGTTTTGCTTCCTGTTTATTCCATGTTTATGATGGTGTTTTTCTTTCTATTAGTGATGATTTTCTCTCGTGGCTATGATGTATGAATTTCTGGCTATAATGATTCCATCTGGCCATGATTTTCCCTGTTTAGTTTCGAAACTTTTAGAAGTAATTAGTGGTAGATCTGTGACCGTTGGTACGAGATTTATTAAGCGCAATTGTGAGTTTTATATTTCAACTATATGTTTAAATCTATACCATGTATAGGATTACCATTTATTAAATTAGGTACAACTGTTGTGGTTCAGTTCTGATAATTATATGATCAAATCTTTTGTAATCAGTTGTATTGACTGTTTCTTTGTCTATTCTTAATCGCAATCAAACAATTTCTAATGCTATTAATGAAATTTTAATTTTCAAAAAAAATATAAAAAATTCTATTATCTCATTCTCAAATCCTCTAAGTGTCCCAATTTAAAAAGGGATAAACACTTTTTAATAAATAACAGTAATTACATTATTTATAACTAATAAGACCAAATATAATAATAATAATAATACTAATATTTTACCTTTTTTTTTGCCCACGCTGACATAATTCCATATAGGCTGACTTCTCAACTACTTTATTCTTTGTTAAAAAAATTATAAAAAAAAAAAGAAAAAGTGGCGTCGGGCCCTTGTTTCCCAAACTTTCACTATCGGCCACTAGCCGCAAAATGAAATATAATTTGATGTATGCAGTTGGATTTCTAGGTTAATTACCAATATCTCTCCTAGGTTTGCAAAAATTGTCATCAATACTTCTATGAGGTTGGAGAATTTCATGAATACCTCTCATAGCTTTAAATTTACAAATGCTCTTATGATGTTTATGTTCATATTTTCAATTAATATGGACTGACTGATAATATGATCAAATAAAGTTGAAGGTCGTAACAATATTAGCCAAATTACGTACATGTGAGATATTTGTACAATTTTCAAACCTTAGGGGTTTGTCGATAATTTTTCCAGACATTAGGGAAGGTATCTCTAATTAACTAGCCCCGGGAAGCTGATCTGATCGTGTGTTTGGTAGATAGGTAGATTAGTTGGGTTAATCTTCTTATTTTGTAGGAATTAGTGTGTGTCACGATTTACGCAGCAGGTCTCTTATGCCATCATTCTATTCCACTTCCTATGTCACCCAATAAATACGTCCTACATGTTCATCTCTAATTCTCTCAATCTAACAACAACCAGATGCTAGGCTGTTAGCGTTAAACAACAAGGGAAAAAAATAACTCCCTCTGTCCTACTTAAATAGTACTACAAAGTGATTTTTTTGAATAGGACGGAGAGAGTAACTTTAGGGGTCAGAAAAAATAAATAAAAGATGGCTGTAAAATCCGAGAAAGATCAGAACTTTGGAGCAGACTTCTCCCATAGTCTTAAACTCTTATTTGCAGAAGCAATTTACTGGCATCAATTCCTAAATTGTAGGACACTTATTTATTGAAATTACTGAACAATTACTCATCTCTCTCTCTCGTTTTCTTCTATCATCTTCCCTCTCCCAAATTCTATCCTTTATCTCATGTGTCTCTCCGTCTAGTCCGGCAGAAGAAGACAGACAGGCATCACATGAAGAGCATTAAACTACTAATATTCCACACAACATCTTCCAGTAATTTGAATTTCCTTTGTTTAATAAAGCCTCCCATCAATTAAGTTAACGTTAAAAGTCGCGTGAGCAAGCTCTTTTATAAATTCGCAACCAGCTCGATCTGAATGCAAATATTAAATAGGCCTAAATATTACTAACCCCCTGTGTTTATAGGGGAGTTTGACATTTGCTCCCTGTATTCTTTTAATACGTTTTTGCTCTCATGACCATAAGTCAAATTTTAATAAATAATGCAATAACTTTTATAACCCTCTTCTATTAAACATTATATTTTTGGACAAAAATACCCTCAACTAATTAAACATTAACAGTAAAAAATAAATTAACTATAAAAATTTAAAAGAATTTTGGTGGGTGGCGTGAGATTATCAATAAAACTACGAAACAAAGTGATTTAAGGGGGGAAGACCTCATGATGTTGTTCAAATAAAAACATGCATAATGAAAACTTTGAATCTATGAATTTTTCGTAAACACAACTAAAAAGTAATATAATTCCTCATATGTTGATATGTTAACTTATAATATGATATGATTTCGCCTCCTCATTTATTATTTATTATTTTTGCTTGCTTCTTCTCCATCGTGATCCTCTCCAAATTAATTATACTAACCAACAATATATTGTATGTAAAGTACTGTAAATATATCAACTAATTTATACCATATATATTATTATAAATATTACACTTATATATGTGTATCGAGTTTTGTTACGTTACGCAATCATTCAATCATTATCAAATAACTTAATGATTCTATAAATGATTTTATAATAAAATTTTAGTCTTACCCAATACCAGTCTTACTGATATTTGCTTTCAATATTGGGTCACTGACTTTATTTGAAGATAATAGTTAATGAGAAATAAACAATATTTAATTTAATTGCTTAATTTCCTGGTAGTTAGAGTTTAGAGGTGACTGACTCGTCTGTGTATATAAGTATATGTAGTTGAACTTTTCTCGTTGAATCAATATGTGATTGTAAATAAATAAAAAATGAGTAAATCATATCATATTAATGTTTAATTAGTTAAGGATATTTTTGTCCAAAAATATAATGCTTAATAGAGAAGGGTTATAAAAGATATTGCATTACATATAAAGCCTTGACTTATGGCCATGGGGGGCAAAAGATGTATTAAAATAATACATGGTGTAAGACCCTGTAGTTTCTTGCCCTAGCTTAATCTTTATAATTTATATTAGTGTTTAAACTCAATTATAAAGTTTTGCAAATTTTCTTAAAATGGTTTTTGATTATAAAATCTTATGGTTTAGATTTTTATGTTTTGGATTTTAATTTAGAATTGAGATATTTAATTTAGAATTAAGATATTAATTTAAGTGTAGGATTATATGAAAATAAATATATTAGTTTAATTTTAGGAATTATGGAATAAAAATAAGAAAATTAGAAAATACATTAAAAAAAAAATAGAAAAAAGAGGGGCAATCGGTTTTACCCACTCCTGAAGCGAGTAAAAGCGATTGGGAGGATAACCAATTGATTTTACCCGATTCAAGAGCGGGCAAAACCAATTGGTAAGATAAGGAAATCGGTTTTACCGATTGAGAAATAGGTAAAACCGATTCCACCGCTTCACGGAGCGGTATTACCTGATTTCTAAAAGGGTAAAACCGATCCAAAAAGAAAGAAAAATATCCTACCGACTAACCAAATGGTTTTACCCGCTCATGAATCGGGTAAAACCGCTCCAATCGATTTTACCAAATTCATGAGCGGGTAAAACCAATTCTAGGCTGGAAATGAAAAAAATTAAAATTTCAAGATAATCACCAACCCTCTTTGGCGTATTAGGGGATTTTGCCTATAAATAGGGCTCTTCCCAAGCCTTAAACGCCATTTTCATCCCTACTAAACCAAAATCAAAAGAGAGCAAAAGAGAGAAAGGAGAGAAAAATGAAAAAGAAAGAGAAAGGAAGAGAAGAAGAAAAAGCTAGGCTTTGGAGCAGAAATTCATACTCCTATTCGTGGATTTCGTGCTAGGGAGACTCTGGAATGTTAAGGTAAAACGTTTTTGTTCAGTTAATTGTTAGGAAAATGAAAAAGATTTATGAAAATGCATAAAACTAGAAAATAGAGTTTTGAAGGTTTTGATTCAAATCTTTATGATTCAACGTGGTTAAAAGTATTATGGAATGATATAAATATTATAGGGATGTTGTAGAAATGATTTTAGCAAACAGAATTAAAGAAAAATGAGGTTTTTGTAAAATTATAGCCAAAACCCGAAGCAAAAACTTGGAAATCAAGTTTCTGGGCACAAATCGGTTTTAACCGATTGGAAAAGGGGTAAAACCGATTCATGCTCAAGAAAAATGGTTAAACCGTTTTGAAGTGGTTTTAACCGATTCAAAATCGGTTAAAACCGACTGATTTTCAAGAAAAAATTGATTCTCTATAATTTTAATTCTTTTGTTTATTTTATTATAATTCCTTTTATAAATCTTCACAAAAAATTATTTTAACGACTATCTCTAACTCCAAATTTTCTTTAAATTAGTAATTATTGTAAATTTTGAAATAAATTAGGAATAAAATGTAATGTTATAAACTTCTTTTAAAAGTAGGAATAAGTAAAATAGTTTGACGTCATGAAACTTATAAAATTATTTTTCTTGTCAAAATACTTGTTTTCAAAATAAAATAGAGGTAATTTTATAGAAACCTAGAATTTAAAATATTCATCTAGATTTACAGATACAGTCTAAATTATGACATTTATGAAATGCAAATTTGCTTACAAAATATTAGCGGTATATACGAGGTGAGTATTCTCAGTAAATGGGTTTTAATGGAGTAAATAAATGAGTTAGCATGCTTTACTGATATTATTGATACTGTTATTGAAATGCATGCGTTATAAGTAATGTGTATGATTATGACTCTAATTGTGAAAAGTGAAATATTTATATGTGCCATATATACGTAAATGTTCTAAAATGTTGAATTATGTGTGTAAATGGAATGTTTACTAAAGTTTATCGTATAAATGATATTGTTATTACAATGCTAATGTTTAATGTTAAATGTCCAGTGTTCAATGTTAAGTGTACATGAAAGTCAGGATCCCAAACCCTGTGCAGTGCGTCCTGTTTGTGCATTGTTTCACTATCCTAGTGCATCTTGTTTGTGCACTTTCCATTGTCTCAGTGCGTCCTGCTTGTGCCCTGTTTCAACTGGCATAGTTGATATGGCAACATCCTGAATTGTGTCGCCGCCCAAAGAAAGAATTTCAACACAGGTAAAGTATAATTGGTAATGCTTTTCGAAGGGTCACATCGATCATCGGTATAGCTTGTCGGTTATACTCTTTTTATCCCTTACGTATGTGCCCCTTACTTGCTTAGGAAATACTTGCTATGTGTCGGTAATTGTTTACTCGGTAATGTTTTAATAGTGCGACCTCACTGAGTTTATAGAAGCTCACCCCTTAGACGATTTGCATGAAACAGATCTTGGGAGTAATCGCTACTAGCACTATACTGATGAAGGACCCTTTTGGGATTAGGTTTTGGAAAGCTAGTATTTTAGTATTACTTAAGAATCTAGTTTTAGCAATTTGAGCTACTATTGTAATATGGAATTAGTGTGTGTATCTTTTGGAAAGCTAATGGGCCTGTTCTCTTTGCTGTTTTGAAAACATTTTTCAGATTTATTTTCAAACAAAACAAGTTTCAAAACGTAGTGTAAGAAACACTGTTTTGAAAGTAAGTTTCAAAATAATTTTCACATCAAATTGAACCCATCAGTTGGACAAATTTCAACATTGCACAAAGGCAATCAGAGAAAGAAAGAGGACAAAACATTTTGGAAAGTCTCAATCCCCTCCACATCAAATTGCAAATAGCAGAAATGAATTTATGAAAGCAGCAAATCAACAACCAAACCCAACATCAGCCAACAAAAATTACTAATACGTCTGTACACATATATATATGTATAGATAGCAGAACCGATTCAATTGCAAAGCCATGCTTGAATACCGAGTTTGGGGGGAAATTTTGAGATAGGTCAACAGTGTAAATGACCTAAAATTCGGAGATTTGAGGGACTGCGGAGCCTGAAATACGGGGTCGAAGAAGTTGTCGCAGAGGGGTATTCACAGCTGCAGTTCGGGCCGCTCAAAACGTGCGTTCGTCGGCTATGAACAAACGAAGGGTCATTTCAGTTCCCGAACGGCAGTGCCGACCAGAAGTGGCCGTAGCTGTAAGAACCGGAGTCGGGGACCTGTTCACCGCGAAGTAGCCGTCGGCTGCAGCCACAAGTGGCGTACCACGCAGGCGAGAGTGGAGATCTGTTTTGGTTCGGGCCGCTGGGTTCGTCGTGTTGCTGCAGAGTTTGCTGCTTGGTGTTGGGGGGGGGGAGTCGCGGAAGGGAAAGGTGAAGGGAAGAGAATTGATGCAGTAAAATTATTTTGGAAATTGTCTGGGAACCGAACAAACACTTGGGCTTTTTTTTTAGTTTCAAACCAAAAAGTGGGCAAAATTGTTTTTAAGTTCAGGTGCCGAACAGGCCCAATATTGCGTGGAGTTTTATAACTACTTTAGTAATTAAATGTTTTGTTCATTTAGCGATTACTCTGTAATTCTAAGTGAGTTCTGGTGCGAACCAGACAGGCATCTCGCTCCCGACTCCCGCCTAAATAGGGAGGTCGGGGCTGGGGTGTCACACATTGGGGCAAAGGTCAAACTCTCTTATAAATACAGGTGCGTTGATAATATTTAAGCCTATTAAATACTCCATATGGATCATATGTGTTTTTTTTTTTTTTTTTGAGACGGAATTTAAGTACTATATTAGTGCTGTTGGAAAGCGCCCAACAACGTTCGTGATACAAAAGCGGGGTGACCCCCAAAAGTAGTCAGGCTGTGGCCCAGTGCTGCCAAATATGGATCATATGTGTTTGTTCATGCAAGTTGCAACTCGATCTGCCTAATATCTTAATTAGGGTTGCAGAGTCAAGTTTAATACAAATAATCCAGGGGCAAACATCTCAGAATCCCCTTGTGATTTTCGAAAGTTATGGATAACTCTCCTATGTTGAAAATGTTTCAGATGACCCCTTTATACTTTTTCAAAATATGTAACGTTAAAGTTTCCGTCATCTTTAATGGTCAGAGGGTTAATTTTGTCAATTTACTCTTTTTTTAAAATTTATTTAAACCTTCCATTTCTTCCCCATTTACACAGCCTCCATGACTTTCTCTCTCTCTCCCTCTTCCATAAACCCCCTTCCCTCTTTCCCGAACGACTCAGCCGCCGGAGACTGGAGACCCGGGCTCCCTCCGCACCTGAGAGAGCATGGTGACGAGCTTCATGGCGTAGATTTGTTCCTCGGACGACGTTGATTCGTCGCCACGACTACATATGGCTTTTCATCGATGTTGTTGCGGGAGAAATTGTACTTCCGATCTGGGTTTCTCCCTCTTCGTTGTTGCGGTTCTGATATGGGTTTCTTCCTATTCGTCGTTGCGGTCCGCTTCGTCATGGTTCCATTTTTCATCCTTCACTATCCAAGTCCGGTTACAGAGCATTTAGTGATGCCCTTGTCTGAGATCGATTGCTCCTCTTTTTGGAGGGTTTGATGTCTTTGATTTTTAGAGCTGGAAATTATTTTGGTTAACTTGCTACAGAAAAAGAGAGATTTTTAATTGATTTAATTTTAGACCTGAGATTTTTCATCAACATGGCATGTGGTGTTTTCTTTCTAATCTACATTCTTTTTTCTTCCCCCAATCATGAACATGTTTTGTCTGACCCTTATTGTTTTAGACAGGAAAAAAAAAGGTAATCGGGAGGACACAATTTGTTTTATTTTGGTCTTGAGTGTTGGTGGTGAAGTCCGGCAGTTAGGGCTGAGAACAAACACGAACGTTCACGAACAAGCTCGGGATCGACTCGTTAAAAGCTCGGTTCGAGATCGTTTATTTATTAATAAACGAACACGAACAAAATTTTAGGCTCGATTAATAAACGAACAATAAATAAACAAAAGGGAGCTCGGCTCGATTACATTCGTGAACAGCTCGATAAGAAAAAAATTTTGGTGCAGTGGTAAGACATCAAAAGGAGAAGCAAGGGAATTAGGGTTCGAATCTTCACAAGGCCAAATTTATTTTATTTCACAATTTTAAGGTGAATTTCACCCAATCTCACATCGGAAATGAGAGGAGATTTACGAGGAAAATTCCTTATAAATAAATGAGCATGACATTTAGGGCTGAGAACGAACATGAACAAGCTCGGCTCGTCTCGATTAATAAATAAACGAACACAAACAAGATATTAAGCTCGATAAATAAATGAACAATAAATGAACACGTCAAAGCTCGGCTCGGCTCGGCTCGATTAATAAATAAACGAACATGAACAAGATTTTAAACTCAATAAATAAATGAACAATAAATGAACACGTCAAAGCTCGGCTCGTTATCACCCTACCCGCAGTTATGGCGGAATTCCAACAGTCATGGTGGAACTCCGGCAATAATGGTGGAAATTTGGCAGTCATGGAGTTTTAGGTGTGTTCTCTTACTACTATGGATAGTAAATTTTATAGTTAGGAAAAAATTTTGTTTTGGAGGGAATTTTTTTTTGGGGATTTTTGTAAGAAAGAGAAGAAAAAGTGTAATGATTATGTTTTTTTTGAATTTATGTATGTGAGTTTTTAGAGGGAATTTTTAAATTTGAATTGTGAATTTTATAAAAATAATGTTGTTTCTTTGTGTAATATTTTTAAGAAAAAAGTGATACTTTTCCTAATTATGTTCGAAAAAGAACAGAGCCTTAGTTAAGGAATTTTAATTAAGGAAATGAATTAAAAAAATAAAAAGGGAAGTCATAATTAAGAAATAAAAAGAAAGTAATTATGATTTGTAAATGAAAAGGAAACTACTAATTATGATTTTTAAAAGAAAAGGAAAGCAGTTTTACGTTTTAATTAATTTAGAGGAAATTAAATATTTAATTAATTAAATATAAAATACAAATATTTGCATTTGTATAAATATTTTTTAGGATAACTATGTCATTTGCTTTAGAGATAGACATGACATCTTATTAGTAAGGGTAAATATGTCATTTTACTAATAAAGTTAAGAAAAATCGTTGACTTTTTAGTTTGATTGTTAAATATTACGAAAATTTCAAACGTTACAGATTTTGAAAAAGTACAAGGGGGTCATTTCAAACTTTTTTCCAACATAGGGGATTATCCATAACTTTCAAAAATCACAGGGGGTTATGAGGTGTTTACCCATAATCCAGAGTGAAATTCTTTTATCCTATATTTTTGGCAAAATTGCAGCTTTTGACATTGTACTTTAGAAATTCATTTTTATCATCTTACTCTGAAAAAACGGAGCAGACACTTCGTTAGACCAATCCGTTAAGTGCTTGACGGTAGGGTTGAACGAAAATATTCGCGATTCTGATCCGAAATTTCGGATCAATTCGGATATATAATCTGTGGATTGAAATCGATTTTGGATTTTTTTTTTTTTTTTTTTTTTTTTTTTGCATAATTTGAAATCAATCCATGGATAATCCAAAACCGATCCACGAATGTCAAACTAGATTCTTATAAATATTTAAAAATTCATTTTTTTTTAAAAAAACAAAAAACAAAAAGCACTATTTCGGATAAAAACCAACCCGATCTGATCCGAAACCTCAGCCTCGGATTCAAATCCGAAACCGATTCGAAACTTTAGTTTCGGACCGGATCGGGTCGGTTTCGGATCAGATAGCTGTATTGTTCAGCCTTGGCCTACTTGACGGAAGCCTTTTTTACAATGGCAAAATTGTCTAATTGAATATTCTTTTGTATTACGAGTTAAATGCATTTTTGATCACTTTACTTTGACAAAGTTATAATATTTGACACCATTAATTTTCCTATTTATTAAAACCGTTAACTTTTCTTCTCGGTTTCTTTTTCAAAGAGCTTGAAGTTTAAATTAACCTTTCCTCTTCTTTCTTTTTGTTTTTCTTCTTGGTTGTTTTTTCTCTTTTAATTTTTCCAAATGTTGCACTCCATCTTTTGGTAAAAATCGTTTTTTTTTTTTTTTTTTTTTTGAAACATGGTAAAAATCTGTTTGACTGGTGGGAAAAAACGCCACTACGCTTGAGAGTACAGCCGGATGATTATTTTCATCGTAGCGGCTAAAGCATTGGCTTTCACGTAACAGGTGCAGAATTGGTCCAACCAAACGGGAAAAGACCAAGAAAATAAATAAACAAGTGAAATCCCAACTATGCGTGTCTAATTTCTTAAGGCCCCATTCATCCGTTCCATAAGAAGAGTTAAATTTGAAAAATGTATAACTTTTTATAGTTTACAAGGTACTTACAACATCCAAAATAATTAATTTTTATCACTATTATTTCCACTAATGTCCTTAATTTTCGGAGGTGTGTTGATTGTGAACCAACCGTAATATTAGTAAGGATATGAGAATTAAATAAATTAAAATTTGACTCTTTTAATAGAACGAAGGGAATATGTGATTTTTTTAGGGTTTTGAGAAATTTAATTGTCTTAGAGGAATGATGTACAAGTAAAACTTTATAGCGAATTTTCACAGTAGTTGATATAACAATTATTTACTTTGTTACACTAGAATAGAATAGTCAACTTGTAAAACTTTTTTGCTCTTTACACTGTTACTAATATAATAATGTGTAATCTATAATTAACTCATACTTAAAGAAAATTATTAGATACATTCGATCCATCCATATAAATAGTGCAACAAGCCAGTCATAGATTAGTGTTCACATGTATGGGCCCCTACATGTACATCACTTTCCCCCCAATATATCACATTACCTTTTGAATATATCTAATTACACCATCCTACGTGGTGTATCCGATGCACTGAATAATTTCTTCATCTAACTAAGCAAGCAAGCAGCGGGGACTGCTCTACCACCCTGGACATTAGGCAACTCCCACGGCAATTTAGTGGGATTTTAGCTCGGGATCAAGCCGGACTCCCCTACTTGAGAAAGCTTAAATTATCATAGCACTTTAAAAAAATTTCTGCCTCTCTACTTTCTTTTGTTCTCAACTATGATATAAAAGGGGATCCTCCCCAGCCCCGGCTGTTTTAATATATATATATATATATATATATATAATGAAATAAAATAAATAATGATAAATTAAATATTTTATGTATAATAAATTAAAATCTATAATAAATTGTATATTTTTAAAAATTCTTCTAATAAAACACAATTGAGTAGAAACTCTTCTAATATAGAGAAGATGATTAGAAATTAAGGTATTACTACCATGTAAACATTACGTTAATCACTTTAATGATTCACATTGACATTTCAAAGTGAATACATATCTCTCCATATTATCTTCAACAGATCAAACTCTTGTTTGGTTTACAAATTGAAATCACAATGAATACAAAATGATGATTTAAGGGATCAAACTCTTCTATCATTCCTTCCGTTTCATTAAAAAAAACTTCATTTTAAAAATATTTTTTGTTTCAATAAAATAGTTTATTTTCAATTTTTGTACTTCTGATACATTTGTTAATATAACTATGTGTGATTCAAAATTAACTCAGCTACACTTAAAAGTAAGAATATAAATATAATAAATAGTATCAAATCAGTTATTTTAAATGTTATACCTTGATCTCCATACAAAATTATATAAATATAAAAGTGGACTGTTCTAGTGAAAAATAGAAAATTTAAATTTGTAAGAGTCATTTTTTCTGGATCAACGAAATAATATATATATATATATATATATATTAAAGCCCTTGTAGTTTTGGATACCATAAGTCACAAAGAGTAGCAAAAATGGCATATAAGTGGCTGTGGGTATTCTTGATGGCATATTGAGTAGCCAAGTGTCACAAACATTATCCTATCATCATAATAATTACAATATGTAGGTCCATACTGCAAAATATACTTGTGGATGAAATTCTCTTATAGATGAGATTGCTCCTTTTTCCCTTGCTCTTTCCGAAAAACCACTCCTGAAGTTCCAATCACAATAGCAAACAAACCATTTCCGGCCTCTAACCACACTTTTCCCCAAATGGGATTCCATAATTGCACCGATGCATAAAAAACTTTGCAGATTTTGAGTGTTTTTTGACACTTTTTTTGTAAATTATTATGATGATATGATAATGTTCAGCTGTTTCACCTTAGTATGAAATGCTGTAGTGGTAAGAATGGTTGGGACATCAGTCCTTCACCAGACCCACTTCATGATGCTTCAAGATGATCTTTCGAAAGGCCCAGAATTCGATTTCGCATTGAAGGAGCAAGAGTGCATCTCTCTCGTGAAAGGGTGCAAGAATCTCAAAGAATTCAAGCAAGTTCATGGTCAGATAGTGAAATTGGGATTAATTTGGAGCTCCTACTGTGCGAGCAATCTCGTGGCGAGTTGTTGTTCCCTTTCGGATTGGGGCAGCATGGACTACGCCTGCTCGATTTTTCATGAAATCGACGATCCAGGTACATTTGAATTCAACACCATTATTAGAGGATGTGTTAAGGAAATGAGTTTAGAAGAGGCTCTGTTTGTGTATGTTGAAATGCATGAGAGAGAGGTGGAACCTGATAATTTCACTTACCCTGTTCTTTTTAAAGCATGTGCTCTTTTGAGAGGAATTAAGGAAGGAATGCAGATTCATGGGCATGTCTTTAAGCTTGGGCTTGAAGAAGATTTGTTTGTGCAGAACAGCTTGATCAATATGTATGGAAAATGTGGGGAGATTAAGAATTCATGCTTGATTTTTGAGGAAATGGATCAGAAATCTATAGCTTCTTGGAGTGCAATTATTTCAGCTCATGTAAATTTAGGGATGTGGTCTGAATGCCTTAGGCTTTTTGGTGACATGAATTTGAAAGGTTGTTGGAGGTCTGAGGAGAGTGTTCTTGTTAGTGTACTCTCTGCTTGTACTCACTTAGGTGCCCTGGATTTAGGGAGGTCTGTCCATGGCTACTTACTGAGGAATATGAGTGGCTTAAATGTCATAGTGGAGACTTCCTTGATAGATATGTATGTAAAATGTGGCTTTATAGAGAAAGGGTTGTCTCTGTTTGAAAGAATGGAGGAAAAGAATCAGATGTCCTACAGCGTTATGATTTCGGGGCTCGCATTGCACGGGTATGGCCTTGAAGCGCTAAGGGTCTTCTCAGAAATGGTGGAACAACAGTTGCAACCGGATGATGTTGTTTTTGTGGGAGTTCTTAGCGCTTGCAGTCATAGCGGCCTTGTTGAAGAAGGGCTCGAGTTTTTCGATAGGATGCAATTCGAGCATCGTATAGAGCCAACCCTTCAACACTATGGCTGCATGGTTGATCTCATGGCTAGAGCTGGGATGCTCACTGAAGCTTTGGATCTCATCAAGAGCTTACCGATGAAGCCGAATGATGTATTGTGGAGAAATCTTCTTAGTTCTTGTAAAGTTCATTCTAACATTGAGATAGCAGAGGTAGCGGCCAGGAATCTGTTCCAACTAAACTGTCAAACGGCAAGTGATTATTTGACATTGTCAAACTTATACGCGAAAGCTCGAAAATGGCAGGAGGTGGCGCGCACCCGAACCAAATTGGCCGATGAGGGACTTAACCAGGAGCCTGGATACAGCTCAGTTGAAGTGCAGAGGAAGGTTCACAAGTTCCTATCACAAGATAAATCACATCCCCAGTGCAAAAGCGTGTACGAGATGCTTCAACAGATGGAATGGCAGCTGAAATTCGAGGGGTATTCTGCAGACACATCACAAGTACTGCTGGATGTAGATGAAGAAGAGAAGAGAGAAAGATTGCGCACTCATAGCCAGAAGTTGGCGATCGCCTTCGCGCTCATACATACGTCACAACATTCTCCGATAAGAATAGTTAGAAACGTTAGAATGTGCAGTGACTGTCACACATACACCAAGTTCATTTCAACAATTTATGAAAGAGAGATTACTGTAAGGGATCGAAATCGGTTCCACCATTTCAAAAATGGAACTTGTTCTTGTAGAGATTACTGGTGAATATAGGATCTTCAACATTTTCTCTTCTGCATTGTTTCTAGCACGTCTCCTGTCTACCTTTGCTAATACTAGTGTTCCAGATAAATGAAACACAGTTCATGAAAGAACACATTTTAAATGACATCTAAGTTATTTCTTCGTTACACAGAACACAACTTATATTCCTCAGAAAATGTTCCAACTAGCATACATAAATCATTCTCAAAAGTGGTCGGATTCAATGGGAATCAACCTAAATGGTACAACAATGGTTACACCAGGTATCAGTTTCGTGCTTATTTTGGCAAATGGTCCGATACTATATAAAAGAACGATCTTTAAACTGACTCTCGGTGCAGAGATTGTGGTATTCTGCCTATAGATTTGACAGCAAGGTTACACTTCTATTCAATCTTAAGTGAAGAAACAGACGATGTAATTTCTTTTGCTCGTGGATCATTACTCTCGATAGATACACCATTAGGATCCTCCCTCACTAACAAAGCAAGAACATTGAGTGAACTCCAAACCTTGATGACATTCTCACTTGAAGATCCAAGAGTTATAGCAAACACAGCATCAAACCCTCCAGCACCAGGAACACCAGCCAACAAAACTCCTTCCAAATTCATTGTAGCATCCAAAAGCTTTGTTTGCGATTCAGGTTCTATCTGCGAAGTGGCCAAATAGATTACGAACTAAACCGGAAACCAGAACTGAACCACATTATTGAAGCAAGCCCATTGCCTAATCTACAAATAGTAATATGTGAAGAAAGGGAAACATGCACAAAGCACACACAGCCCGAAAAATGATAACATGACAAATATATCGAGCATCTTCAATATAGGCCAATAGATGTGAGTTTACACATTGGCAAAAGCTACACCTACCACTTGTACAAAAAGAAACACATTTTCTAGCTTATATATTATCAAATTTATGTGGAAACAACAACAAATAAGCATTAATCCCACTTAATACAGTGCAGAAAACTTTAAAGAATTTTTTGTCCCAATATGATGAGACCAAGTCTCATTTCTATTAGATTAAGGATCATCAGGCTGCTGCTGGAAAACCTTTCAACATTTTCCTGAATTATTATACTCGATTGCCATGAAAAACTTACAAACAATTATCCACCTAATTAACGATATCTCTCTCTCTCTCTCTGTTTATATATATATGTATGTGTGTGTGTGCGGATATTTATGTAAACATACACAAACACATGCTGAATTTGAAACATGATTGGTCCAAAAGGAAGATAACACATACCGGGATTCCAGCAGCCTCACCCATCATCCGCATGTGATATCTGATTGCCAGCATGGCATCTCTGGCTCCTAGTAATGCACTAGCAACAGCTTGGCTTGATTTATCTTCTCCCCCTACCCACTGTCGATGAAACAAAATTTTGCAATATCATTTCCAAGGGTCAGTGAGAGATTTTTGGAAAAAAATGGAATGTCCTCACCATAGCCTTGAAGACTAAGTCCATAAAACAATTAATCAGTCAACAGCGGCAGAAACTTGTTCTATATGTTTGCTTGGGTTGCATATAAAATAAAAGAGTCTTCCACAACCATTTTAATAGAACACAACTTACACATCCAATCAGCTCATGCACCAACATTACTTATATAGCCAAACATGGAATTTATGTCTTAAAACATCTATTCATCAGTATTTCACCAGAAAATTACTCATCTATTTCTAATGTATCTCTGCTGGTCAAACTAATACACACAGTGAGCCAGGGGACTAGCATTGTCATGAATATATAGTAGAACTGGAATATGCAGGTTGAGCCAGGAACAAGAGATCCTTGACATTGACTGAAGAATAACTAATTCCTTCATTTGTTAGAAACGCTATTCCTGAAATGAGGTTTCTATACCAGAGTCATCTTAGCATGTTCAACAAGTTCATTAGATACTGAAACAGCTCACATCAAAGCATAT
This sequence comes from Leptodermis oblonga, assembly GCA_016801395.1. Lineage (NCBI taxonomy): Eukaryota > Viridiplantae > Streptophyta > Magnoliopsida > Gentianales > Rubiaceae > Leptodermis > Leptodermis oblonga. The sequence continues at coordinate 12,520,356 of CM028758.1, read as the reverse complement.
TCAAAATTACCTTTTCTGCGGTAAGCATACTGCAGTTGTTGATGACCCTTCTGTAAGAATCACCATGTATTTTTGCCAACTCACTCAGCGTATTGAGATGCAATTCTAGTGTAGAATTTGCTTCTGACAACGTCTTCCATGTTTCCAGAGACTTTTGAGGGTCAGATTTCTGCCACTTCTTTACAGCGCCTACCATTGATGGTGTTGATGACCCTCCAGCTCCTGGCTCCCCAAGTAACTGCATGGGGATTAGGATTGCTTAAGTCAACTGAACAATATTAAACATGACAGAAACATTGACATAATACTGACATTCCATATTAGAAAGAGCTAACAAAAATCATTATCCAATTACTCAAAAGTTTATCCCAAATGAAGGAAGATTTTGATTCAACGACTCCTGTTCCTTTCAAATTAAAAGTAGCAGCTTTCAAGCCAGAAACAAATAGCAACTAGGCACCCACTCATGGTGGTAGATCGAACAATAGCAATTTCAAAAGTCATAATATGCACATGAGCAAAACCTGTTGAACATTATTAAATCTTCTACATATGACTTACAAGAGTCATCAATGGAGGTAAAGAAAATTTAGTCCTCTCGTGGTCCCACTTGGCTTGTAAGACATCAGCTATCACTCCTTCCAATGGTATTCTTTTACCTGCACCCTGCAAGTCCATTATGAGACTCATTCATGGCCAAACTATTTCATGTTTTTCTTGAACTATGCCAAATTAGTGTCTTTATAACTATAATGCACATAAACTTTTCAATATGCATAACTCTTTCATCTGGAACTGCCAAAGTTAAAACAGATATACCATCTCTATATTTACTATACAAAGTTAAATACTCAATTGGTTTACACAAATGATTTCTATCTTGAGTTGGATAAACATTTGTCCTGATTGAAAGAGCTCTTTTGAATATGTGCACACCAGTAAGCAGCACTCAGAGATGCTCAACCATGAAAACTTCCAATGTACATTAATAAATGCTGAAAACCCCACAAAAAGAAGTCAACACTTTTGATGGCTTTAAAATGTTTTCCTACACCATCATCGACTTTAGTGTTACAAGAGCGAAAAGAAAGTCTAAAGTTGCTTCAATCATAAAAAGAAGCTTTAGTTCAGATTATATAAGGCTCCACATCTCCTATAGAAGCACCTCCTTGACAAACAGAAACAACTAAACAAAAATGATTATATGTTTCATTTGACCATCATAGTACTAATTATCCACTGATTACCATATAATTGTCAATATATCTGTTTAAAATGAGGAATATATACTCATATGAAGAAAGCTAGATGCAAAGAAACAGAAAAATAGAAGATCCACATGTTTGAACATCTCAATATAAATGGTGTTATATGGAAATGGAGTCAAGTTATTTTAATCTGTCAACCAATTTTATGGCAATCACTCAATACAAGTTAGAAAATGGAGCACCTGAGCAGAAGAAAGCACTTCTGGTGAAAAGCGGACATAGCGCTGACTTCCATAACTGCAGAACTTACATCAAACCCACTACCAACTTTACCCTGTGCAATGCAGTGAGCTGTTTGAGCTATCATGTGAACATCGTCAAGATTTGTAGAGTCTTTCTCTTCAGAGGAAAGATCAACAACTCCAAGGTAATGCAGCAAAGCAGCAACTACTGCAGTTGTCATAGCAGCTGATGATCCCAATCCGGTTTTGGCAACTTCAGGTCTCTGTCCACTTGATTCTTCTGCAATAAAGGTGATAGAACTAAAAGGTGGAAGCGAAGCCAATGAGTCTGGCGTCAAAGGCAATCCACGCATCTCAATCTACAAGTTAAAGCAATGAATTCACAATCAGACTATCTATCCAGTGATATTTAGAATCATGCTAAAACACATGACACGTATATAGAAACAAAACAAATAAATCCTGAAGCAATGGTATAACACACTGAAGTTAAGCATATGAAGAATCAAAATACGAAGGTAAAATATCACAATTCAAAACTGGAAGGAACTAATTAATTTCAAGATTCAGATCATATAAGAATGTAGCATATTTAACCGAAACACAATCGATATGTCATATCAGTCAAATTGTATAAAAGTTTCAACTAAAGAACATTTTATAAGTGAAAAACCAAATACCCAAGAAATGTAAATACCTGATTTCTATAAGAATAAAACTCATTGCACCCCAAAATTGTGATATCTAGACCTGCATAACTAATACAATTTCGGTATCACATTCTATTATGTTCATTTAGTTGGGGATCAAAGATGAAGAAAGAAACTCAAACCATACCTTGCAAAAGTAGTTTTTGCAATGCATTTATGTTGTCTTTGCCAAATTTTGCATGAGCTGCTGCCACAGTATATTGAATTGCATGTTCTACAAACGGGTTTCTTGAGTTGCTGCAGTTACGCAACGACATAAGCCATTAAGCCAGTGACTCGCATATGGTTCTCGAAAGTAGAAATCAGCCAACATTACAAACCTATCTCATGTCTAATGGTACTAAATATGTGTGTGCGATCCGAGATGCCATTAAATGATTGAATTACACAATATTTAGGCTAACAATTAAAACTTCTGATACTTGCCTTGATGAGACAGGTTGAAGTGTCAAACTTTTAAGTGACAACTTGTACAAGGTTTCTCTGGACATCTGAGGAGAAGTTAATTTAACATCTGTCCAAGCCTGCTAGTGACAAAAAATAAAAAAACAAAATTGTAATGAAGACATTCATATGAGTTGTTTAAACAAAATTATCATGGCCAACCAAAGGGAGAAAACATCGAATACTTGGTAACCAAGAAAGGCTAATAGAGGAGAGGAAATGAAAAAGTTCATTGGAATTGCTGGATTCAACCAAAACCAATATGAACATTTTTAATAGTCCATCCTAATGCACAAAGTACAAACAGATGCAATCAAGTTATGAAACATTAAATTATGCATTTCATAGCTTCTCCCATATTTCTAAAATGTTGATTACTCTCATGATCAACTTCTCATTTATCCTTTCCTTCTTTTTCTTCTTCTTGGGGAGGGGAAGATACAGGGTACTTCTGGTTGATAAGAATGCTAAATGATTCACCAATATTTTGCATTTCATCAATGCCACCAGATAACATTAAATTAAAAGGGGGAAACAGTAATCGAAAAAGAGGAACAAGTATAAAAAGAGGCAGGACGCACCCACGCCCAACTCTCAGGTTTAACTTCATCAAGAAGTGGCTTCACAATTGCATAAAACCGCGCATTTGTGCTGAGCACGATTCCAGCATTTGGCCTCTCCAAAATTAGGTAACCACCAGTCATCAAAACCTTTCCAGGGGCAGAAGCAACTCTGTTCAGCAATACGAAATAAGTTAAACACTAACTTGCAACACCTGGGAGCATACAAAATCAGCATGAACAACTAAGCTAAAGATTATCACGAAACTGTTGCAGCATTTCCTGACTTACACAGCCATTTTTCTACTCTGCTCAACAGGCTGCAATCTTCTAATACTTGGAAAGACGACTGGGAAAAGCTGCAAACAAGATCAACGCAGTAAAAAGCAATCAACATTACTTTCCATCAAGAACAGATAGCACATTGCTGGTTCATGTATCAAACTGTATTAAATATTTTACAGCAGACAAATTTCTTTCTGAAAGTAGACTGGATCCCACGTAAGATAATTCCAGTTCCAGTCCCAGAAAATCATCACCTTCTCTCAATGGCCTAATTCATCCCACATTTCCTCTTCAATTGCAGAAACTGAATCAAGTATATATGCACAAAAATACACTTTTTTTCATTGCAGGGAGAGAACCAATTAGATCTGTAAGTAAACTTTATCAAATATTTGGTGAGCTAAGAATTCAAACTAACTATGCACCATCAACAATAGCATCATATCCATTATGAGTTCATATTTCAAAACAGAAGAAGAAGAAAAAAAAAAAAAAAAGAATAACTGAGGGGAGAGAGCTCACCAGCTGAATGAATTTGAAGGTAGAAATCCGAGCAAAACTGTCAGTACTCAACGAAGATTCAACTGTGTCAAACAGAGGACGAATTTTCGATCGTTCCAATGGAATCCTTTTGAAAGAAAAGATTGGTCGTCTCACACTAAGACGAAACGACGTCGTCTGAAAAGTTATTGTGGGATTTTGGTTTTGCCAGTTTGGATTGGAAAGTTTGGACCGAATTCGGGTCAACACCAGCTTTCGGATCGGATGGACTGATCCGATCCAAAACAAAATAATAAATTTAAAATAAAGAAACAAAGAGAGGGAGAGGGCATTTCCAGGAGCAGCCGTCGCTTTTTTCTTCCTCCGCTCCAATGGCTTTTTCTCTTCTTCTTTCTTCTCCAATGGCTTTTTTTCTTCTTCAGTTGTCCTAAGATGGCGCGGCGTCGTGGTCTGGAAACGTAAAATTACAGGCCCTTTTGCTTGATTGTCTAACCAATCACTAATAGTCACCCACGCTTCGTCGACGGAATCAGTTACGGGGCAGGAAGGTGACGTCTTGAGGCAATGTTCGCTCGTGGGCGGTGACCCGAAGTTGGAGATGGGAGAATCGGTAGAAATAAATAAATAAATAAATAAAAATCATCCGATCCGGAACCGATCCGTTCGAATTGGATCGGGCGGATTGAATTTTCTGTTTTGAACAGTCCTTGTGCCTAGGGAGAGCCCACAAGAATCCTAATAGAAACCCAACCCAACAATTCAAGGTACCATGTAAACATGTTTTCAAAGATGTAAGATCCAAAATAAGAAGTGGAAAATTCTTATTAAGGGCATGTTCTTTTTGTTTCGTTTTGAAAACGGTTTTGGTTTCAAAAGTAAATTTAATATATTTTAATTATATTCCATCATTTTCAATATAACTTTTTACTATTTAATATCTACTTTTTATATTTTCAATACACTTTTTACATTATAAAATTATTTTCCAAAACTTATTTTCAAAACCGTTTTCAAAACGTTTAAAAAAAATAGGTCCTAAGTGTGACAAAATTTCAAACTTTTAAAAAGGGCATAAATTTTTTAAGGTTTCAACTAAAGGCGTAAAATTACAGGCTATTCTAACGTTACTAAATCCTACCAAATCATGACACTGAAGCCTTCCTATACTCACCGCAAACCTTTCCGTCAGAATAAGTTGTACATTAGTCAGATTGAATTTTTCTAATGGAACGAATGAAATATATATCAATTTAGGCATGTTCTTTTTGATTGTTTTGAAAAAGGGTTTTGAAAACATGTTTAGTATAGTTTTATAACGTAAAAAGTGTATTGAAAATGTAAAAAGGTAAAGCTAAATAATAAAAAATCGTATTAAAAATAATAAAAAATAATTATAGTATATTAAATTTATATTTTCTGTTGAAACGAAAAATAAAACCAAATCAGCAAATTCATATGATCGCGAGCGGAACCCGAAGACAGAAAACATAAGCAATGCTTTAAGATTAAACTTAAGCTAACCCAACAAACAAAGGAAACGGAGAAATTTTATTTTCTCAAAAAAATAGCCGCAAAACTTTTCTATTTTCTTATGTATTTTTTTCGGTGATTATAATGGCACCCGCAAGGTATGTATTTATAAGCTAACTTATGTCTGCATTTTATCATTAGTCTGATTCAGAGTTATACCATGATACATGATAGGTGTCCTTTAGCTGCTGAATTTTAGAGCATATTTGTGGCAAATCTCACAGGTATGTGCAAGTTTTTGTGAGATAAATGCAGGTTTTAGGAAAAAGAATAATTAAAGGAATCAGATACAAAAAAAAGAAGAAAAGAGCAATCCAGTTCAAAGAAGCAATGAAGGGAGGAATTATTAATATCATGCATGCAAAAAAGGAGCAAGTGGGCTAAAGTTGAAGCAGCCCAAAGATAGAAGTTGAAGCAGCCCAAGGAAGTTGATGAAAGCCCAATGAAGAGAAAAAGAAGTCCAGCCCACAAAGAGAAATTGGAAAGGAATCAAGATTCTTTAATTATCAAGGATGCGCAGGAAGAAATTGGATGGAATCTGAATTCTTATCAGCATGATGCTGCGTATGGAATTATTTCCTAATTTATTTATCCTTCTTTATTTTGGAAATTATTTTTGATAGTATCCTACATAGAACAGAATTGTAGTAGTTTACTATTAATTCTTCTCTCCATTCTACACCTATATAAAGGGATAGAAGGGAGAGGAGAAGGGTACGTTCTGGAGGGAGAGAATATTATTCCATATTTTCATAGCTATTTCAGATTTTAGAGCAGTAGTTTCGTTTTTCGCGTTTTGAGAAATTCTGCCAGGACAAGGTCCCGTTTGCCCAAACGGGACGTTGCATACTCTGAGACTATTTTTCAGATCGCAAATCAAGTATTTCTTTCTTAGTTATTCTATTCTTTTCAACTATTTTCAGTATGATTCATATAATAATCATGTTCGTAGTTAGTTTAATTATGAGTAGCTAAATTATTTATTCCGGCATAATGTAATAGCAATTAATCCGGGCATGTTATGAAACCGAATTGTGCTTAAATTAAATTGCATGTGTTCCTTCTTATTCTCTGCTCATAACTTTGAATACTGATATTTAATTAAGACTGATCATCTTAGTTGAATTAGGTAGAGCCAATTAATTCCCAGTTAAATAACATAATATTTGTTGGGCAAGATTAATTAGTGGCAAAGTTACCTTCAGGTAATAGAGAATAAAGGATTAGTAATTCTTAGATGTTAATTCAATAAGAATAACTAAAATCGGGTTTCCCTAGATCTTAAGGCTGTTAACTTGGTTAATAGGTGTCGATGCCTTACGGCCTGTTCCTTGTTAATTAGAGTAGCAATTATGAATGATGCGGATTCACGGTAATTGCCGATAAAGTAAGGGGAGATTGGGTTATGTCTGATGCGGATTCACGGTAACCTATAACTGATTGATGACATGCTATTTAATATATTATTGAGTTGATGATTAACATGCACATGATTATTGTGATTTACATATTGCTGGAATATTTTATTTCATTGATTAAATTCTCTTTCTTAATTTAAATTTGTATTTAGTTTTCAATATTTTTTTACAAAGTCTCTCTGAGCAATAAAGGTGGTTGCGAACCAAAAATTTTTAGGAATTAATAGGTTTTGTGATTTTAAGCAGTCCGTTCCCTGTGGGATCGACCTTGTTATCATTGTGCTACTTATAGCTAATTATTGCAGGTTTATACAATACTTTTACTGTATTTGATAGGGCTAACGACGGTCCTACCAATACAATAAGGAAAAATCAGTTGATACTCTGTTTGGATTTTCCTATGTCCCAACCCAGCCCGGGCTTTGACAGAGTTTTCCATTACCGGAGTTTGGGCACAGACTTGGCTTGCTGGTTGGGTCAACTGGACCAAGCTTTAAAATATTGGAAAGTAATGCAAGATAACTCTTTAAATAGAACGGAGGATACATAACTAGTAATACATAACTAGTAATAACAACACTATAACCCACAAACAAAGATCACTGGAAAAATGGATCACACGCTGGTATCTAAATCACTACTCCCTCCGTTCTATTAGAAGGGTCAACTTTCAAGCATACACAATTTATTATGGATTTCAAGGTACAATACATAAATTAGTTAATTTACCACAACTTATTCCATTAATATCTTTACATTTTAAGTGTGAACTAATTATAAACGACACATTATTATATAATTAAGGGTATGTGGAGTAAAAAACTTGAAAGTAAATTTTTCTATTAGAACAAAAATTATTTCTCAGCTAAACCCTTCTAATGAAACGGAGGGAGTATTAGTTTCTAAATTTTCTCTGTCAATACTGGCAATGTTTAATGGCTGAATCGTTTGCTTTGGTTTCAGTCTAGAACTTTCGTGCAAATGCTCTGTAAAATTTTTAATATTTTTAAATAGACTTTTTGGGACTGAAATTTTTCAAGAAAAAAGAAATTTCAAAAAGTGGACCTTTGCACCGTTTTTTAAAAACAAACTGGTGCAAAAGTCTATTTAAACAATAAAGTAAAGTGCATTTTTGTAGATCTCGGCGAGACTTCAAAGCGATATCTCATATGCGCCATTCAAAACTGTAAGACAAAGTTATAGCTGTCGAAAGTTGGTGCCGCAAAAAGATCGCCACAATTTCACTAGATCCACAAAGTGTGTGGTGTTTATTTATTTATTTATTTATTTTCCCTTTCCTTTTTCAATGAACACGTGCCTTCATAACAGGACAAAAAAAAAGAAGAAAAATTCTGTTTGTAAAAATTGTACAGAACACAAGTTAGAGAAACACATCATTACTTTCAGAAAAATTGCCTTTGTTACTTTGGAAAGGATTTCCCAACTCTCCATGTTTTGTAATTTCGGATTTAATATATATATATATATATTTGTAAAACCTTACGAGTATAATAAGATACTAAAAACTATAATCAATAAATATATATATATATATATATGTGTGTGTATAATTATATCAAATAATTAAGTTGAAGTATATAGACTTAATGAATGGAATCATTCAATTGAGGTGTTAGGTGGATTCATATATTTTTCTTAGACTGATTTAAGTTCCCTTCTTGAGAAGTTGGCTTGCTAAGAAGGAATTAATGGATTCGTTGAAGTCACTTGAAGTTGAAGTTTATTTCCCACAACGAAAAACTAAAACAATTTATGCTTCATAAATGAATTTTATGTTTGGGGTTGTGACTTTGTTGATCTACCTAACCTAAATCTCTCTAAATGGCCCATGAAATTGGATCTACGTCTCAAAATAGTTCATGAATTATGATCGAGGCAATTTGAGAAATAATACACTCCTCAAATAATCTTCTCAAATCTCTTAACTCAAGTGAAGTGTCATGCATTCATTGGTCAATAATGTAGTCACTACTACAGAAATGCTGAAACGAGGCGCCCATTTAGAGGCGGGTGTACGAACACCCACTTCCAAAGGTGGCTGAAAATTAAAAAATGGTATTTGGAGGCGGGTTTAGCTTCACCCGCCTCCAAATACATCCCTCACTGGAGGCGGGTGAAGGCTTCACCCGCCTCCAGTGAGCTCACTATTAGGAGGCGGGTGAAGCCTTCACCCACCTCCTAATAGATAGTTCAATGGAGGCGGGTGAAGCCAAAACCCGCCTCCAAAGTTTTTTGCAAATTTTCCAATTTCATTATATGAAAAGGAGGCGGGTGCATTTTTGCAAAATTTTTAATAGTAGTTCAAAAAAATGTTTTTTTTTGGATTGTTGAAAATAATTTTAATAATTTGTCGGGATTCTAGTGAGGCAAAAAATTAGTAAGTAATAAAAATTACAATTTTTAGAAGGAAATATAGAAATATATATTTTCTATTTTAATATGAAATACATAAATATATGTAGCCTAGTGGTAAATTTAATATGCAAGAGTCAAGTGAATCTGAAGGCGCGAGTTCGATTCTTATCAAAGCCATAAAGTGCAAAAAAAGAAATTAATTTTTTTTTACGGAGGGTTATTGGAGGCGGGTGCAGATAACCCCCTAATGGGTGGCGGGTGCGGGCGCCTCCAAAGGGAGGCGCACGCAGCGGAGGCGGGTGTTGCACCAATGCCCCTTAGGACCCGCCTCCTAAGGGGCATTTTGTGGTAGTGAGTATTAATAATTATTTTATACAAGTGTAGCCAATGAATGCATGACACTTCACTTGAGTTAAGAGATTTAAGAAAATTACTTGAGTAGTGTATCATTACTCTTTAAATTTTTTGTAATCTCTAAACCATTACTCCCTCTGTTCTTTTAGAAGTGCTCACTTTGTTATACTGTTTTAGTGCAACAAAGTTGACTCTTCTAACGGAACAGAGGATGTACAAACGTTTGTATTTTGCACTAATGACTTGTGTAAAACGCCTGTTTGTTGCCAATGATATAGTTTTGGTTGACAACGGAGCCGGAGACTATATAGAATGTAAATTAGATGTCCAGGAATTTCGTGCTGAAATATGAATCCGGTCTCGAAGCTATCATTAGTTTTCCGATGGAGGCCCCAACAGATTGGATGTTCACTTGAAAATAATAAAATACTCATTTATTTATATAGGGAAGAAACTCTCGTTTATTTGGAAAGACGAGATATCTGACTATGAGAGAACATAAAACTCTCATCATAAAAACAAAAAGTAACTAAATAAAAAAAAGTATATGCAGAAAAAATTATTTCCCCATCTCCTATAGGTGAAAGATGGGATAAGAAGATTAAAAAAAGATAGAGGTTAGAGTTTGAAAGGTGTAGAGAAAGAGAGAGGTATATATTAATTTATTTTCTTAATTTGTTTGGTGTAAAACACTTTCTGAATTTAGATAGTATAAGGATGCATTTCTTAATAGGGTCATGGAATTGCCTGAAAGTAATAGTAGTCATTGGAAGTCAAAGTTCATAGATGGTCTTCCCGATAGGAACAGTAAATGATGTTTTATATTGATCCTTATTAGCAATCTAGATTTGCCAATATCCTGATTTTAAATCAAACTTTGAAAATATTATTGATTCATATAATCTATCTAACAAATCCTTTTTATTAGGAATAGGGCGTTTTACCCAGTTGATCTTCTTTAGATAATTTATCAGATTGACAGATTGAATTCAGTGTAATAAATTCCTTGTATTTCTTAATTAATCTTTGAATCATTGATTTGATTCTCTCAAATGGTATCAGAGCCATTCATGGTTATTGATGATAACTAATTTCTTGGTTTAACACTATTTTTCTAAAAATGGAAAAACTGAAAATATTTCAGAAAAAAGATAATATAAAAAATAAAATAAAAACTGAGGTAGATCTACCTTCAAATTTAGATCTTCTTTCCAAATGGACGATTCCCTATGTGGAACCAAAATTAATTTATCATCAAGGATTTTTTAATAAAATTGGTTTAAAACAGATTTGTAAAACAACTGAACAATCTCTTGCTATTCAAGATGAAGATACAGTAATAAGACTTCTTAATGAAGAAGATTTAGATTCATATCGTTTTAATTATAAATTTTTACATATTGGTTTAGTGCAAATTGCTTTTAAACCATTAACTCTGGATAATTTATCAGAAAGTTTTATAGCAACTTTAAGGGATGCTAGAAATAAAGTTTGGAGAAAATCCATAATTGGAGTTATACAACCCAATCTGGCACATGATCCAGTCTATTTTAATGTTCATCCAAATTTTCAATTATCTTTAACAGATAAAAATATTTGTAAAGCTTTGACTTTAAATATTAAAACTGAAGGCTATGATTATGAATCAGGCACCGAAATTATGTGTATATGTTATAGAATTTATTATAAACCTTTATATACTTTAAATCCATGTTATAAAGTGGAAGAAAATGAAAAGAAATTGAATGAAATGATTATTATAGAATCAAATTTTGATAAATCAAATATTACTACTAGAAGAACAATTAAATGGGATGAAATTCCAATTCCTCAGCATTGGAAAATGACTCATGTTGCTCATAGTGAACCCAGAAATGAACATAATATTTCAAATGTAATACAGACTCCTGATGGAGATGTTTATCTTCAAATGAGTAATACTCAAGGAATATCCAGATCTTCCTCTGTAAGATCATTTATTTCTCCTTTCAATGATAATATTCCAATGTCTAATAGACATTCTGCTTCTAACAGTGGTGATGTGTCTAAACATCATCCTAACTTGTCTTTACATTCTTTAAATTTAAGTGGTGAGAATAATCGCCAAAGTTCTTTAAATTCTTTTCATACTGCTTTAAATAATAGTCATTTAAATTTCAGTATTATAAGTGATGGAATAACCCATCATAATGCTTTAATATCTGATTAATTATTACTTGATGGAATAAACCGTCATAATCCTTCTACTTCATATCATGCTGCAAGAAATTATATTGCTGATTATATTCCTCCTAGAAATTTCTCAGATGATCATATTCCTGTTAGTGAAGAGAAAAATCCTCATGTTGATTTATTATATAAAAAAAGGAATAATATTGTTCATGATATTTCTGATAGAAAAAAGCCGAAAATAACCGAATCAGAAATGAATTTTTCAATATGAATAGTACAACCAAAATAGATTTTAAAAAAGGTTCTAAAGCTAGAGAAAAAATAAGAAATGAGTTCTTATTACCTAGGTGGGAACTATTTAGAAAATGGTTTTTTAAGTCTTTCTCTCCTAATGAGAGAAATGATTTACAAGATGAATTTTATAAATTCTTGGAAGAAAAGAATATTTTATTTCTTTTTGTTCCATGGTTTGTTCATAATTATATTGAACCATGTATCTCTGTAATTGAAAGAGAGTATAGATTACCTAATGGTAATATTTTAAAAAGTCAATTTCCTCCTCAAGGATCTTTTACCATAGTAAAAGATAAAATTTCTATGAATTTTACTGCTTTTTCAAAATGGGCAAAGGTGCATTTTTGCCACTAACGTTTTTCTCAAGGTCCAACTTTGCCACTAATGTTTTTTTAGGTCCAAAAATGCCACCGACGTTTTTAAAATGGTCCAACTTTGCCACTAATGTTTTTTTTAGGTCCAAAAATGCCATTGACTTTTTAAAATGTTCCAACTTTGCCCCCTGACTTCTTCTTCTCCACCACTTCTTCTTCTCCACCTTCTGCTCCATGACTTCTTCTTCTTCTTCTTCTTCTTCTTCTCTTCTTCTTCTTCTTCTTCTTCTTTTGTATGATGCGATGAAATGAACTATTGCACTTTGAATGATGCATGGTGGGTTTGTTAATGATCTCTTAAATTTCCAATAAGAAATCCTTCAGCCATCACAGAACCTTCATAAGAGATTATATATGAAGGTTCTGTCTTGTTCATGCACTTTGTTAATAATCTCTTAAATTCAAAGTGCAATAATTCAGTGCTAGCCAGAACCTTAACAAAGTGAATGAAATTTAATGATGCGATGAAATGATGAAATGAATTATTGCACATATTGGAGAAGATGCGATGAAATTTAAGAGATTATGAAGGTTCTGTCTTCCTTAACAAACCCACCAAGCTAGCTTGCACTTTGAATGATGCGATGAAATGATGGTGAAGAAGAATTACTATTTTTATTTGAATTTCGCATTTTATATATTAAAATTGCTGGATTTCATATTGCATTTCCAAAACTGGAAGAAGAAGAAGAAGAAGAAGAAGAAGAAGAAGAAGTCATGGAGATGCAGAAGGTGGAGAAGAAGAAGTGGTGGAGAAGAAGAAGTCAGGGGCAAAGTTGGAACATTTTAAAAAGTCAATGGCATTTTTGGACCTAAAAAAACATTAGTGGCAAAGTTGGACCATTTTAAAAACGTCGGTGGCATTTTTGGACCTAAAAAAACATTAGTGGCAAAGTTGGACATTGAGAAAAACGTTAGTGGCAAAAATGCACCTTTGCCCTTTTCAAAATTGTTTGAAGAAGATACTTTGACTATAACAGTCAAAAACATCAATAAAATTATTGAACAACAAAATTATACAAATGTTTATTTGATAGTCTTTGGAGAACAAATAATTTCTGTACATGATAGATTAGATAAACTAATAGAAAAAGACTCAGGAGCTAGTACTAGTAATGTTTCTAGTGAAAATAAAGGGATAATAGCCGCTTCAAGTCTTCAGCCTCCCCCTGAAATAAAAAATTTTAAGTTTAAAAACTATTCCTTCTAAATTAGAAGAATTAATCAATAAAAAATTCAAAGGCTTAAATATAACCACATTAGAAGAAGAATTTTCTAATGAGATTGAAAATAATCCAGAATATAGAAAGATAATAAAAGATGAAATAAACAAAATAGGAGAAATGTATAAATATGCTGATAGGCCAACTCAAAGAATAAATTATTATAATAGACATCTCCGATGGATATTCTTCATGAAGAACAAGAATATATTCAAAATAATAGTTATAGTAGTAAAAATATTTATGAATGGAATATAGATGGTTATACAGAAAAACAGATTTATAATCTTGTACATAGGATGTTAATGTATAGTACTATCTGTAAAAGTAATGGTAATACTGATAGTAATATTGCAAAAATGAGAGTTGCAGGCTTTACTGGTCAATTAAAAGGCTGGTGGGATAATTATTTATCTCCAATAAATAAAGAAGAAGTTTATAAAACTATTAAGCAGGAAGGAGACCAACTGGTCGAAAATACTGTATATACATTAATAATTACTATTCTTGAACATTTTACGGGTAGAATTTCAGATAATAGTGAAAATATCCGTACTTTACTTCAAAATCTTAGGTGTAAAACACTTTCTGAATTTAGATGGTATAAGGATGCATTTCTTAATAGGGTCATGGAATTGCCTGAAAGTAATAGTAGTCATTGGAAGTCAAAATTCATAGATGGTGTTCCCAGTTATTTGCTGAGAGGGTAAGAAAAGCCTTAAGAAAGGATAGAATCACTATCCCTTATAATGAATATACATATGGTAGATTAATTGCAACATGTGTGCAAGAGGGTTTATCATTATGTAATGAGATAAAATTAAGTCAACAAATTAAGAGTCAAAGGTTGACAGAAAGAAGTCAATTAGGACATTTCTGTAGTCAATTTGGGATGGAAATTCCATTTCCAAATAAAAAATCTTATAGAAAGAATAAACCTGAAAAAATTTTCAGGAAGAAAAAATATTCTAAAAGAAAAAGAGAAAATAAATTAGAAAGAAAAAATGCTAGAATTACTAAGAAAAAAGATAAGAAAGACATTAAATGTTTTAAATGTGGAAAAATAGGTCATTATGCAAATAAATACAAATTAAAAAAGAAAATAAGTTCTTTAGAAATAGATGAAGATATAAAAGATAAAATATCTAAAATATTACTAGAATCAAGTTCTAGTTCTGAATCAGACAATGAAAATGAAATAAATTTTTCAGAAAATGATATATCATATGATTCAGATTTAGATTCTGCTTGTAGCCTTAAGGGTTCTTGTTTAAAACAAATTGATGATAATTATGAAAATGAAGAATTTTATAAAATTATGTCTCAATTTAAAGATTTGTTAGAATTTTTAAATGTTTTAACAAATAATAGTTTGTTAGAATTTTTAAAACAGATTAAAAATGCTGAATTGAGATATAAAATAATTGATGATATTCAAGATTTTCCTACAACTAGTAGAAATAGCAATAATGATTTCGAAAATAAAATTTATAATGAACCATATTCTATGTTAGAAGTTCAGAAATTAATGAAAGAGGGGAGTAATAGTTTAACCTCAAATATTTCAATAAATGATTTAAATAATGAAGTTAAAATTCTTAAAAAAGAAATTCAATTTCTTAAAATGGAAAATATTGGTTTTAAAGAAAGAATTTCTAAATTAGAATTAGTGGGAAAAGGAAAAGAAATAATAACTTTTCAAGAAGAAAAACCACCAGATGGTGAGGATCAATTTTTATCTTCTTTAGATATTATTACTACTCAAAAGTGGTATACAAAAATCATGCTTTTAATCGATAATAGTTTTCAAATTGAATTAACTGCATTAATAGATAGTGGTGCAGATATAAGTGTTATACAAGAAGGAATAATACCTACAAAATATTTTCAAAAAACTACTCATAGTTTAAGGCATGCTGGAGGGGAAAAATTAGATATTCAGTTTAAACTCCGTAAAGCATATATTTGCAAAAATTAAGTCTGTATTCCAGAAAGTTTTTTATTAGTTAAAAACATTACAAATCAAGTTATACTTGAAACTCCTTTTTTGAAAAAATTATATCCTATTTATCATATAAACTCTAAAGGTTTAAAAGGAACCTATGAAAATAATCAGATAAATTTTCAATTTATAATGGAACTATTTTCAAAAGTATTAAATACTATAAAAGAAAGCCTTTTTAGAAAAATGAATCAATTAAAGTTCTTCAAACATGAGATTAATGTTTTAACAATCGAAGAAAAACTTCAAAATCCTAAATTATAGGAGAAGATCAAATTGATAGTTAATAATTTCTCATTAGAAATTTGTAATGATCATCCAAATGCTTTTTGGAATAGGAAAAAGCATATTATTAGTCTTCCATATGAAGATGATTTTGATGAAAAGAAAATACCGACTAAGGCTAGACCTTGTCAAATGAATTATGAATATTTAGAATTATGTAAAAAAGAAATTCATTCTCTTTTACAAAAAGAATTAATTCAACCTTCAAATTCTCCATGGTCATGTACTGCATTTTATGTTAATAAACATAGTGAAATTGAGAGAGGAATACCCAGGATGGTGATAAATTATAAACCTCTTAATAAAGTCTTAAAATTGATAAGACACCCAATTACTAATAAAAAGAATTTGTTAGATAGATTATAAGAATCAATAATATTTTCAAAGTTTGATTTAAAATCATGATATTGGCAAATTCAGATTGCTAATAAGGATCAATATAAAATAGCATTTACTGCTCCTATCGAGCATTATGAATGGAAGGTTATGCCTTTTGGTCTGAAGAATGCTCCTTCAGAATTTCAGCAAATTATGAATGATATTTTTATTCCTTATAGTGAATTTATTATTGTTTATATTGATGATATCTTAGTATTTTCAAAAGATATTGAAACTCATTTCAAACACTTGGAAATTTTTAAAAATTAATTATTCAGAATGGTTTAGTTATATCTAAGTCAAAAATGAGTTTATTTCAAACAAAAATTAGATTTTTGGGTCATAATATTGAGAAAGGAAACATTATTCCTATTAATAGAAGTATTGATTTTGCTTCAAAATTTCCTGATCGAATTACAGATAAAACTCAATTACAAAGATTTTTAATTACAGATAACACTCAATTACAAAGATTTTTAGGAAGTCTAAATTATATTTCTTCCTATTATAAAAATCTTAATGAAGATACTGCAATCCTTTATGATAGATTAAAACAGAATCCTAAACCTTGGACAGCCAGTCATACAAAAGCAGCTAGACGAATTAAGTCTAGGGAAAATCATTACCGTGTCTAAAGATAGCAAATCCAAACCTAGAAAAGATTATAGAAACAGATGCTTCAGAAATAGGTTATGGAGAAATTTTAAAACAAAAATCAAAAGATAATAAACAAGAATTTCTTGTTAGATTTTATTCAGGAAAATGGTCTAATAGCCAGAAAAATTATGCTATTGTGGCTAAAGAAATTTTAGCTATTGTTAAATGTGTTCTAAAATTCCAAGATGATTTATATAATCAAAAGTTCATTATAAGAACAGATTGTAAATCTGCAAAATTTATGTTTAATAAAGATTTTAAACATGATGTTTCCAAACAAATGTTTACAAGATGGCAAGCTCATTTAGCTCCATTTGATTTTGAAATTCAATACAAAAAGGGTGAAGAAAATAGTCTTCCAGATTTTTTAACAAGAGAATTTTTAAATGATAGCTGATCATAAAATTTTTAATTGCAGGTTTATGCTACCAAGAGGTAGGGCCTCTGGCCCTTACCGTGGCAGAGGAGAACGAGGTAATATCTTGTCCCAGCATGGAGGAAGAAGATTGGTAGCAAATAATATTTTTGTTAGAAGGAGTATGTCTCCTGAAAATCCTTTATATGAGAAATTTATGGAGTTTGTAACTCAAAGAGAAAAGGAGAGTAATACTGCTTCGTCATCCTCATTCTCAAAGATTGTGGGAGATGAAGAAAATGAAGATCATATGGCTTCATACCATCAGAATAATCATAAACAGGTAATAATACTCTTAGAAGGCAAAGATTTGCAATGGGTCAGTGATCCATGGATGCTAATGTAAAGGTATTTGGACAGCTCATCATATGCTGAATTGGCTTATAAGCCAAGAACATATTTCGAAAATATTTTGAAATTTTCCGGAAATTGTGAAATAACACATTTTATGAGTGCTGGTAGCTCTCAGAATGTTTATAACTTCAGTAAAATTATTATCAAACAGATTATATCTGCTGATGAATGGGGTTTATCAACCTTGAAGGATAGAGAATATCTCCAACCAGAACAAAAAGTTTTGATAAAATTCAAATATTGGGATTATATTGAGTCCCTTACAAAAGTATTTCTTTATGAAAATCCAAGAAGAAAGCATTATTGGTTTATAAAAATTTGTGCTGATGTTTATAACAAACAAATTCCAAATTGGTTTGTGGTGGCTAAATTTTGGTCCATCAATTAGGGTTTTACCTGAACCATTCAAAGCATTATATCCTGATTCGGTGAAAATTTCACCTAAAATTATGAATTTGGATAATAACCATCCCTGGAACGATAATATCGCTCCAATGTATTGTTTTCATAGAATTTTCCATTCCTTGGATCTGGAAATGGGTTCCAGAAGTGAGTTATACTCCTGAAAAGATCCCGTGTCTAAAAAGAGTCGGTTATACCAAATTTTGGGAAAATTGGTCAAAATAGATTATACTACTGGCGTGATTCAGGGCCAGGAATTGGTTGATCAAATCAAGCAGAATGTGCAGGAATACCAGCAAAAGAATGACTCTGCTCCAAGGGAGGAAATCAGCCCATTCTAGCAAATTCATAGGATGCTGCAGATGCAGAAAGGAATTGTTTCCAGGGAAGAAATAATATCTTCTTATATGGATCTTTTGAAAAAAGATCTATCCCAGAATCTGGAAGATACAAAATCAGATGTTTCGATGACAAGCCAAGGACATTGCCTTGCAGGAGAATCTCAAGATGAGGAAGAAGATGATGAAATTAACATCGATGAGATGTTGCTGGCAATTAAGACTTCAGTAACCGGTTCTACCGGTAAAAACCTCAAAAATAATTAACATAGGCGGTTGTGTGTTCCACTGACAGAAATACTGTGACGGACTTCTCAATTCATAATTTGGAATCCGGAGGATACTGTAGCGGATTTAAAATTAAAAATTTCAAATCTGTTTGTAATAGTTATGTTGAAGGCAAAATTTGCATATATATAGGTTTAGTTTTAGATGGAGAGGCACGTCTCAAATTCCTCTCTTCTTTTCTTTCTTTCTTTTGTAAATCATCCATATCTCTCTCTCTTGTATTCCTTTGGAAATTTCTCTGTTTTAATATATCTCCCCTTCCTCTTCAAGAATCAACATCTTGAAGACAATTATTACGAGTAAGTTCTGATTTAAATTTCTATTTTTAATATTTTATTTTCAGTTATATTTAGCCTAATGGCAGGCTAAATAATTAGTGTTAAGCCATGAAATTTGGTTATCTGATTTTCCTGTAATGGAATTGATTCATTAGTATGAATCATTCTATTGTTCTTATATTAGTTGAGAAATATGGGTTGTTGGAAACAATCAGGCATCTGTATATTATTTAAAGAATGATTACGGTCCAGCCCGTTGTTAGCCGTGGATAAGCGTTTTAGGGCGTTTTACCTAGTTGATCTTCTTTAGATAATTTTTATTACTCAAAATATATACCTCTCACAAAATATATTTGTCAGAGATATATATTAAATATATTAATTTATTTTCTTAATTTGATTGGAAATAGCTAAAATGACACTTAATTTGTTTATAACGGATGTAATATTTGGCATCTAAGAAAAACATAGTTAGTCACTATCTATCCACCGACAACAATGGCATCAAACTAATTGGCAAATTGCTTCTTTGTTTTTTCGAGAATATAAGTTGAAGTTTCTTACTCCCTATGGTTTCTTAAAAATATTTTTAAAGTTTCAAAATTTTAATTTTTTAAAAATTGGTATCGTACAACTTTTATGTAAAAAGTAAAAAAAAAAGAGAAAAAAGGTTCCAATTTTATTTCTACAGCAATAAATTGGGAGAGGGAGAGATTTTTCATTAATCAAAGACCACAAGTTTATTGGTGTAATAATTAACTGAGAGAGAAAAAAGTATAACATTAAGTAAGGGTAAAGATGACGATTTTACATTTTTTTTAATAATAATTTCTGTTTGTTCTTTTCTCATTCGACGGTACTTTTTAGAGGACAAAAGGAGTAACTAGCAATATTCATGGGCAAATCAATTTTTCAAGCCAAGGCTACTGAGAATGGTTTCCATAATAATGCACATATATATAGTACTCATTATGTTTCTTAAAAAAATAAAATGTGTGTCGGACTACCTAACCAATCACATACAAGTTTTTGCGTCACTTTCAAAACTTGGATTTTGCCCTCATCACCTCTTGATACGCTCTGATTAGTACGGCTATTTTAGTGTTTTTATTGGCAGTTCTCATGGGTACTTTTAGTGTTTTTCTATGCTAAACACAGGTTTTAGGAAGCAAGGCAAAAAGAAAGAATAGTTGCTAAAAGAGTAGAATCAATGGTTCATTTGCCCAACTGGACACCTGAGGTAGTGGCGCGTGACCAGTAACCAGATTTCTGAATATTAAACTACCTTGCAGGGTGAATTATTGAGACTTGGGCTGAAGCAATGTGTTGGGCTAGAATGATCTTGTTTTGTGGTTGGATTAATCCTCACCAAAGCCCAAGTGAAGCAATTAAGCTGAAGCCCGATTTCCAAAGCCAAGTTTATAATTGATTGGATTAAGTCCAATTCCAAATTACACCTACGGCTTATGCATGACTATTAGGGCTGCGCCCATTTTCGTTTCAGCCGCCTGAGGCAATTTATCTTTTCCTTACTTAATTAGGTTAATTAGGTAGTTTACTTCTTCTATAAGTTAATTAGTTATTTCCTTTTTCTAGTCTTTTTAAGAGATTAGTAGGAGAATTTTTCCTATAAATAGGGAGTAGTATGTACGATTATTTTTCATTCCTTGACAGTAGAGAGCTTCGGCTCTCTACCTTCTCCCTCTTTAATCATGTTATTTTCTTTTCTTTTCTTTATTTTCTTTAATTTAGTTTTATTTTTTTATTTTATTTTCTAGTTGAGGATTGATCGACGTTGTTCTTACAATTGTGAGATCTAATCGTTCTTCGTGTAATGCATGCATGAATTCCTTTTCACTCTGGGTTTATAACTTTTATTACTTGAATTTATATAAGCATGCGCAACTTGTTTAAATTCTGGTAGAACCAATTAATCCGTCTCACTACTTCATGTCATTTAGTGGATAGGTTAATTAGTGGTAAAATTACCTTCAGGTAATGCAGGGTAAATGGTTAGTAATTCTGAACTGGTGACGCGGGTAAGAATAACTAAAATCGGGTTTTCCTAAATCTTAAAGCTGTTAACTTGGTTAATAGGTGTCGATGCCTTACGGCCTGTTCCTTGTTAATTAGAGTAGCAATTATGTCTGTGCGGATTCACGGTAATTGTCGATAAAGTAAGGGGGGATTGGGTTGTGTCTGTAGATTTCTTATTAGCCGGACCTTCATAGACTATTAACACGTCTATGAAAGGCTAGTTTGAATTCACGGTGACCTATAACTGATTGGTTTATGTTTGCATGAATATATTTGCATCGATGATCAATTGCATGAATTAACTGAGATTATGTCTTCAACTAGGTGTTTTTATGTGTTTTGTTTTACGAGAGAAATAAAGTTACCAGTCCCTGTGGAGACGATCCTGCTTATTACTATACTAGTTTTTAGTAGGTTTTTATAAATGTTTTTGGTAGCTGAAACGATACCTATCACCTCTTCACACTTTCTGTCTTCACCCTTCCAAAATGAGACTAATTCTCCGCAGCTAAGCGAGCTGCCCCAAACCCCCACCAGCAATCCATATATAGTTCTTTATTTGTTCACGTGTGTGTGTGTCTATATATATATATATATATATATATATATATATATATATGTGGTAAACATAATTTTCTCTTTCAACCCTCCACGACGTATTTACATATTTATAGGAAACCTCGGAGGGTGAATGCAGGATAAAGGCACCGGCTTATTCTCATCGAAATTCAAGATTAAAATTTTTGGGTTTTCCCACCTATTCATGATGGTTACATGTTCATGATCGAGTAAGCTGAACTAGATGTTTCAGGCAAGTATTAATGATGCGATTGTAAGTACATGCTCAAGCTTAACTCAACCTCAGCTTATGGCTATCAAATTACCCATAAGGGTTCAAAAAGTACTCTATTGTAACTAGAAAAAACCCACCTCTCAATAATCTGATGGTTACATATTCAAGCGCTTAAGCGGTTTCAATCTCAGTGAAGTGATGGACGGGTTTAGAGTACCCATTGGGCATCCGAGTTCTGAAACTTAGAATTGATGGAAAAGCACCAACCTCTCCATTCGTGGGAATAATATTGATTGAAATTCGTCAAAATTCAAAGAACACTATGTCATGATCATCAGTGAAAGAACTCTAAGGGTATTAATTAATTAATTGTATACAGATAAATTAATTAATATTCAAATTAGTGATGATATAGACAAATTATTCATTAAATAAGTATTAATTTAGCGTCCGGAGTTATTAATTACAAACATAAATATTGAAGGGCGTATAGACTCAAGAATTGGTAACTAATTAATCTAAGTGACGCTTTATCCTCAAATTTAGGCTATAACGTGTAGAAACAGAAACACCAAATTAGCCATTTAAGTGCTTCCATTATCCAATCAATTCAAATTAATTAATGGCTTCGGTTGAGGACATCGCGGCGAAGAAGAAAAGAGTATGGTTGTGGCTATGGCTGTGGCTATGGCTATGGCGCCTACGCTATTCGCAGGACTGCTACTCTTCAACGTAGTAGTAGTGCCTGACCTAGCATGAACTAGTAGAGAGTGAATGCTGCAAATATTGTTGGGAACAATACTATGAGTGTGAAGATTTATGTAAGACGGTGTGGTTTGAGATTCCTTGGGTGTACATGCAAGCCTGCGCTGAGGATATAAGGGCTCCCTTTGAACAGTGCAAAATATTGCTATGACTTTGGGCCCGAGCCAGAGCCTGAGTAAGTGCCTATTCTGCCTAAACCTGAGTCCGGCGACTACACTCCCTGCCCTCCTTTGGGCCTCGGAGCTCGGAGAACAATATTTCTAGCTACCACTCATAGGTTAAATAAATTAAGTGGTCGGCTAGCTAGCTTCTTGTACCTTACTAATTCCAAGTGATCGATCATTGATATTTTCATTCATGTATGTGTTTGCCTTACCAACGTGCCTTGTATATAATTTCTTCGTTTCATTTAGTTCTTCTTCATGTTTGCTTCTAAACTAAATTTTTATGTTGCTTGGCCTTTCATCTATGTATTTAGTGATGACTGTATTCACGGGGTCTAAAGCTCCTTTAACCCCTAATTTTCTTTTAGTAGCTAGTATGGTAATGAGTGCTTTCTCCATATATTTTCTCAAATTGCACTATCTAGTTTATCCCCCGATGCTTTGGTCTAACGGTTAGGACCTTGGTAGTGCACTTGCACATATAATGTTTGAACCCTAGGGTTTGGGCGTTTTTACTCTCTGTAAAGGATAAGACTCACACCTGGTGGAGAGGATCCCATGGTCTGTTAGAGGGTGGAACCAAGTGCTTGTCAAAGGTGAACTCCGAAAGTATCACATAGCCCATTAAGAGATGGAACATGTGCTTGCAAAAGGTAAACTCTCTGGAAGTGAGTACATATACTCAACAAGTTGAATGTAGGGATATCTCTGCATAGTTAAAAAAAATAAAATGTCTAGCCCACTCGAAATATTTTCTGACTACACACCACTGGTGATGACCATCGTTTGTTGTTCCATGAATCTCCTTCCATTTTTCTTCGTGATATCTCTTATATATATTTATTATATTGATTTCTCTCTTTTCTTCTTAATTTTAATCATTCGTGTCTTTTGTGCACTTTGTCTCAATGGATCGAGTACATCTGTCATCTAGCCATACCAACGAGAGTAGAGGGCCAGTTTGATACCAGCTCTGGTCCTTAAACTTAAGAGGTTCGGGGAAAAATTGTAGAAATAGGCCCCAATTGTATTTTTAATAATGTAAAATATTATCTATAAATTACAGTAGCATTTTAAACATTTTCATTAGAAAATTTCTATAATAGTATTAGATGCAATATTTTTTAAAACTATTACTTTGGCTTGAAAAAATTTTGAGAAAAAAAGAACAAAACATACAAATAAAAGGAAAAAATTTAGTATTAATATTAAGTAGAAAATGGAAAAACTAAGGAGAAACAATTACTAAAAAATAAAAAGGAAAGTTTAAACAAAGGGGCAAAAAAATATAAATAAATAAGAATGGGTGAGAGCTGGGGGGGGGGGGGGGGGGGGGGGGGGGGTTTCGCTCAGAGACTCACCCGAGACCATTATTTGTGCGGCTAGTCCGTATATGCGTCACCACACAAGCCAGCTATCAAGTGGAGGAACTAGCTTTGCTGAAAAAAGGGTTTCTCATGTTCAGGTTGAGAGTGATTTGTATGTCCTCATCACTAACACTATGCGACAGGCTGCTCCATGGCTGTCCGTAGAAGCTATGAAGGAGACTGGACCTCCCACAACTATGAAGGAGACTATAAAAAGATTTTGGGAGGGCCACTCATCGATCATATTTTCATAGAAGCTAAGTTAGACGCATGCACTAGCAAATTTGGTCAGTACTTCTCAAGAAAAACAGTTTTTTACTCACTCCTCGCTACCTCGCGACATTGAGTGGATGGTCTCTCTGGATGCGTGGAGTTCTCCTTATATTCTTTTTTAGTTTTTGACATATGATGTATGGATAACTTGATATATCATTATGTCATCTTGCATATCGTATTTCCTAAGGTAAGGCTCATTAAGCACCCCTCAGGTTCTATTACTTTACTAATTTATGTAGGATATAAAAATATTCATATCACAGAGAGATTAACACGAATCGAAATAATCAAAACACAAAGAAGAAACAAAACATGATTTTAGTGGGGTTGGATCTCAACAGACCTATATCCACAAAAATCCACTAAATCAGTCAAAGGCAGGGCAAGTCAAAATTGCTTTACCTATTACAACAACAACACAATCTGGCAGGCATAAACAGGAACATACATCTCTTATCATAACTTGCCATCAACACATCACTATTAACTTTGGACCCATAAGCAGAAACACTCATATTTTATGATCTCATGATGACACATCAACCAGCCAAAAAGCTTTCTCTCATTAACACAGTTAGACAAAAAGACTCCCTCACACAACTCGGAGGCAGAGAGTTGAAAGGCTTTTACATCTCTGACAATTTTGCGGATACAAAATCCGACTTTAATGCTCTACCAACATGTTATCGATGGAAAGTAATGACCACTCACTATAAAACTGAAATGGCAAATTATGAAGGATACCCAAACTGGAACTATTGATGATTCTTCTTGAGGATCAAAATCGGGTGTCCACTTGGTTATATGTTGTTAATACGCACAAAAGTTCTAAACGCCATGGAGGAAACATATGTGCTAATTTTGGAAAAATGTTCAAATAAGCCCCTAACATTACTTTTTAAACAAAAAAGCCCCTGACATTACAAAAAGGGCCAAATTAGCCTCTTCTTCGTTAGACTTCTGCGACATTACTTTTTTTTACTGACTTTGGTTCTTTCTGCCTCCAAGTAGGTAACCACCGCATTAGGGCATCTTTGAGCAGTGTCTACAATGGAAACTAATTGGCTTGAAAACTCAACATCCAACTCCCTACGCCGCATTTCGACATTTGCCCCCCAAATATCTCGTCTAGTCACCCAGCAAACTCGAGAACAATGATATTCAATGGAATTATTAGTCGAACCTGATGCGTACAATTTGCTCAACTTCTCCACATTATCGAGGAGCTCTCATTTTTCAATTTCTCCATAGCCTTAAGATATATATATATATATATATATATAAGCTTTGACACTCCTAACCCTTTCACATTGATAACCCGTACCATATCCAAGAACTCCCTCACAAAACCATTATCAACCTGTAAAGAAAGCATTAAATTATAAGAGTTTGAGCTCACACTCTTTTCATTCTCACTCTCATTCTTAGAAATCCATTTGAAGGGCTTTCGAGCCATAACAATTAAAACAAGTAGAAATAAGCAGCCGCGATTAGGAGGAGCACTGGAGAAGAGTTTTTTGCTCAGAGACCGCTCTGTAGTAGTGGTTGCTACGAGGAGTCAGAAGAACCCAAGTTAGCAACCAAAGTGATGTGGAGGAGCCAAGTCAGCAAAAAATGGTGATGTGGTGGAGTTTTAACAGAGAAGAGGCTAATTTGGGGCTTTTTTTTGGTAATGTCGGGGGCTTTTTTGTTCTGAAACTAATGTTAGGGGCTTATCTGGCCTTTGGGTGAAACATTAGCAGCTTATTTGAACCTTTACCCTGGTAATCTTTGTCTACTTCAAATCTCATCAATATATGTTGCCCCGTCGATTAATCTGAGGTGACACCTCAAATCCAGTGTCCCAAGTTGAATATGATACTGAACCTCCTCACAATTTAGTGGGGCCCAAAAGTGAACCCACTGAACACTCGAGAAGAGATAGAGTCCTTCTTGGGACACTAAATCCCTCATCCGTGATATAGCCTCCTGTGAATTCGGTTGTGAGAAAATCCTATCGTAATTGTTCCATCATCAGTCTTCCCTCGGAAATTTTCTAATCAACAATTAGTTCAGTGGAGTTTCAAGCAGATCCATCTCTTCATTCGTAATAGTTAGTGCTAGCTCTCCAAGGTGCTTAGTTGCCTGTTCTAGGGAGAGGTTGATAGGTGGTGGGCGCGGAGGTAGTTTGTGTTTTTGGGTTACTGCTGCCATAAAATTTAGGGTCGCCCTCTATTTCCATAAACGTACTAGCAAAGGTTTCACTACAAGAAAATACCTCTTTAGAGACACCGCCAAAATTGTCTCAAATAGTGCATTTACTGTCTCAAAATGGTTTTTGAGACAGTCTTGAGACAGAAAATGCAGCGTCTTCTTTGCGGCCGTCGCAAAAGAAATTTGAGACAGTAAATCTGTCTCAAATAGTTTTTGAGACAGACTTGAGACAGATTTTCATCTGTCTCAAAAGTATTTGAGACAATCATTTTTCTGTCTCAAATATTGTGTCTCAAGTTGTTAAAAATTGAGACACTTAATTGAGACAATAATATGCTGTCTCAAATAAATTTAGAGACAATAGTTTCCTGTCTTTAATATTGCGTCTTGAATATTTATATGTTAGAGACACTGAATTGAGACAATTCTATGCCGTCTCAAATAGAATTAAAGACAATAGTCATTTTGTCCCAAATATCATATCTTATTTTGTTTGGAAACACTAAATCGAGACGGCAATAATTCATCTCAAATAAAAAATAAATATCGCAAATTTGCTAATTGAAGAACTAATAAACACTACTATTTTATAAACAAAAATATATAGTATCCAAAATGTAAATAAATATTTACAATTTACAACTGCACACCGTACTTGATACAATCACTAAAATTCCATGTGTATTTTATAAGTGCTAGACATTACTTTGATAAAAGCTAAAGAAAAGACAGTTGATCAATATGATATGTAAATAGTTTAATTGTTTCATACAGAAAACATTGGTTGCTATCTTGGAAAAAGCTAAAAAATGCCTAGCAATAAAATAACGTATGCAAAAGTTCCAAGAGTCTGGAGCTAACTTCCATCCATCAATTCATCTTCAGAGTCCTGAAAAAAACAATAAAGAGATTTCAATAAGATCGTCTACAAACTTCTATAATGACATTTACAAACATCTCAACATAGTTTAGCTATATTGAATCCCTCAAACATACTAAAAGGAAACGCCTAACCAAGCAGTTATGAAAGAACCTATGAAGAAATAACGGAGTAATTCACCTGATAGAGCTCATATCTCCAATAGGCACGAGAACACCCATTTGAATCATTGCTTGAAGGACCAACATCGGAATAACATTTTCCTTTCTAACAAAACTTGCTTATCATGTACTCGCATATAAGTGAAATAGAACAAAATGTAATTTTGAAAGAACATAATTGACAAACAATTACCCTATCTCTGTTGTAATTTTGGACTGTTTTAAGTTTAGTTCTTCACCACAGAACATGTTTCACACATAATTAAACATAACAAGATCAATCACTTGTCACAACACAAGATTCTACATGAATTCAGTTAACTTCTCACAGCCTGACTTCTTTTTGTGTGAAAGGGAACTTATACATGATAGTTCACATTAAAGTTCATGGCTAACCTCTTCCAGAGCCGTAACAGTAGGAGGGACAAGTCCAGCTGCCGAGCCCCATGATTTGATGTAATTATTCCAGCCACTCCAGTTTGTACAACTGATCTTGCTAAGAGTGAGGAAAGGAAAATCACATAGTGATCTTAATAGCATATCAAGATACTTCAAAGAGTAAAGATAAAATTACAAGTACTCAAACAGTTTCACAAGTGCCTACCATCCTCTGCTGTTAATACACCCTTGACAAGAATTGGTAGCTCAGTAATTGTCTGCAGCCACTTCACATCCTATCCATGCAAGAAGAAAATATTTACAAATGCTCCCCAACCATTATATCAAAAGTTTAAGATGTAGGCTACAAAGTACCTTCTAGCTGAGGGATCTATCAACTTGATCAGCAACATAAGAAGCAAGACCAGAATCATTAGCCTACAAAAGTTAAGTAGATCATCAGTGCAAACAGTATTATAATATGGATTTTAGATTTTATTCCTTTCCACAAGCATTGCACCTTGTCCATCTTTCCAAGATCCAATCCATAAAATTTCTCACTGTCAAATGGGCTGGCAAAACAAATCTGTTTAACTTTGCAATGTCATTCTTCACATATTAATAACAAGCTCCAAGTATGAAAGAGGAAGAATGAAACAATAAACCAAGAAGACCAATTACAAATTACTGAAGTTGTTCAACTTTGAAAAGCAAGAAGAATAATGTTCTTATTTATTCACCTATTTTTGATATCAACTTCCCTACGTCCCAAGTCATGGAGTATCCACAGTAAGAACAATTTCCTTACCTAGCCCTTTCAGCTCTCTTTACAAGTTGTGCAACAACATTTCGATCTTTCATGACCTACAAGCACAGGAAAGAAGTGATAGATGAACGAGGACACTTTAAATTGACACCTTAAAACATAGAAAGGCATATAATGTCAAAATGCTTCTAGCAGCTCCATGTTTCAAGAAAATTATAATTAAATTTATCCTAGAGATTAATTTCCACATTCAGTTGAGGATTCCCAATCACCAATGCATCCGAAAACATATTTCTATCACTTTTAAGCAGACACAAAACAATAAAGTATTATCTTTAACACATTTAAACTTTGTAAACTTCATTCTATAAATCTAGTACCCTCAACAAAAACACAATTACATCGATCTTGTTACAACACATACAGATAGTTCCCCAATAGATTTTCTCATCAATTTTACCATACTATTCTCATATTTATTCGTGGGACTTGCCCTCATTCTACATAATTTAAATCCAAGAACATTTATCAAATTTTCAATCAATAAAACATACGCCGAACATGCAAATACTAACTTCCTATGAATTTGATTTTTAAATATATTTTGTTACTCAAAATCAAATTTTTAGGACTCTTAGTACATCAATTTCCAGATTTCTACATGCTTTGGGTAATTATAAGGTTAAATTGAAAAGGGTGAAGAAACCTACCTCTTGACCGATTTTCCTTGTGGCCTTTTCCGGCCCTTGATTCTTCTTCTCCCCTATTTCTCAGAATCAACCTCATGTGACTTCTTAGGTTCTAAGAAGTTTTAATTTCTTCGTCCATTTTTTCTGTTTTCATTTGGGGTTTCTTTTATTTGCGATCGAGTGTGGGAGAGAGTAAGTAATTCCGCTTTGGTCTGGGTTTCTTCTTGCAATGCCATGGAAGGAGGAGAGAATGGCTGGGGAAGGAAGAGGTGTGGGTTTTTGTGGGAAAACTTAGGAAAGCAAGAGGAAGAAGAGATCCGTGAGAGAAGCAGGGGAAGGGAGAACGTGGGTTTTGGGTTTGGGGGAAGAAGCTTGCTTTTCTCTAATCTTTTGCATTTAGACACTTGTTGAAGTCCTTATTACAATATTACAGGCCCTACGATTTTAATTTATTTTCCTTTCCTTCCCATTATTTTAGTTTTATCTAGTAATCTAACTTACTAGTTTTAATAATTTTATAAATGGGTCCTTCTTTTAACTTGTTTTAATTTCAATTTGATCTCATTAACTTCCACCATCCTTTATGAACTTAATTAGTTTCCTTAATTTTTCAAAATTGTTAATTAAATAAAATTATCCATTTTTTTCGTGGAACATTTTAATTATTTTTTATTAACTTTTCTCTAGTATGTATTTAACTAAGTTTAGTTGGAAAGTTTTTAGTCTTAGCTTAAAACCTCTAATTTCGTTTTTGGGTTTTGAAATTATCATGACATTTGTTATTGTTCTAATTTTAACTCTTGATATTTTAATTTTATTTTGGTTACCAGTATTTTTAAACTAATCTTATTTCTAAATCATAAATTTTATATTCAAAATTTTAATTTTCAAATTAACTTATAAAATGTAATATTCAGAATTTTACAAGGTACTAAGTCATATAAATGAGTCAATTTTGACAATATCATTCCTATGTGCTTTGATGTGTTTTGGGAAATGGAGGTGTCATATACAGTTTTTGGAGTAAAAATGGTATTGATTCAATTGGTTGCTGAAAAAGAAATGGAGGGTTTCAAATTTCTTAAGTAAAATGGTGGGTTTCAATCCCAGGAAAGAGATAGACGATGGAAGTTTCATATAGCAGGAGGAAGGAGCCTGAATTTCATATTTTGACAAGAAAAAGGGTATTGTATGAAGCACTTGAACGATACAAATTTTGGGTCTTGAAGTTTCCCAAGTTTTTTATCTTTACTATTTTATGAGAAATTTTTTTATACTATCTTTAATAATTTTCTCAATTTGTTACATTTAAGACGAAGTATTTTTTTTTAATCTCAATTTAGTTGTCTTAATTAATTAGGTTGAGACAATTTTGTTACTGTCTTAAATAAGTGTCTCAATTAATTTCATTTGAGACAAAGTATTTTATCGTCCCTAATAAGTGTCTTAATTAGTTTTATATGAGACAACAATCCAACAACTGTCTCAATTATTATGTCTCAAATTAATTATTGAGACAGTCACTAAAAGTGTCTCAAAATAATGGTATTTGAGACAATTTTCTTATACTGTCTCAAAAATTTGTCTCAAATACCATGTTTTCTTGTAGTGTTTCTACGGTTCTTTCTTGAACTCAGATTTTTAGGCCATCGATACTCAATGGAGGTCAAAATTTTTGAAGCATTTAATTCATCCATTTTTTTCGAATCGGTTTATTTGAGCCTGAATACCAAATTAAATTTGGTTTGGTTTCTCAAATGTAATTAGAATTTGGTTCAATTCTAAGTTTGGGGTCCAAAATATCCTGAATTGAGAAAACTATGGAATCCAAAACGAAACTATTTTCCCACCCCTAAGGATGACCATATATGGTTCCAGAATTGCCAGTTTCCAATTCCAAGGTAGCTGAGACAATAATCACTAGTACACAAATGATCAAAGAAGGCGCCCCTTTGGAGGCGGGTGTACAAAAACCCGCCTCCAAAGGGGCCAAAAAATTCTTTGGAGGCGGGTGCAACATCCACCCGCCTCCAATAACTAATTATTGGAGGCGGGTGGATATTGCACCCGCCTCCAAAGAGATTTGTTGCACCCGCATCCAATAATTAATTATTGGATGCGGATGCATGTTGCACCCGCCTCCAAATCTCTTTGGAGGTTGGTGCAATATCCACCCGCCTCCAATAATTAGTTATTGGAGGCGGGTGGATGTTGCACCCGTCTCCAAATCTTTTTTGGATATCTCAATGGAGGCGGGTGAAGCCAAAACCCGCCTCCAAAGTGTTTTGCAAATTTTCCAATTTCATTATATGAAAAGGAGGCGGGTGCATTTTTGCAAAATTTTTAATAGTAGTTCAAAAAAAATTTTTTTTTTGGATTGTTGAAAATAATTTTAATAATTTGTCGGGATTCTAGTGAGGCGAAAAATTAGTAAGTAATAAAAATTACAATTTTTAGAAGGAAATATAGAAATATATATTTTCTATTTTAATATGAAATACATAAATATATGTAGCCTAATGGTAAATTTAATATGCAAGAGTCAAGTGAATTTGAAGGCGCGAGTTCGATTCCTATCAAAGCCATAAAGTGCAAAAAAAAAAATTAAAATTTTTTTTTCGGAGGGTTATTGGAGGCGGGTGCAGTTTTGCACCCGCCTCCAATAACCCCTAAGGGGTGGCGGGTGCGGGCACCTCCAAAGGGAGGCGCCCGCAGGGGAGGCGGGTGCTGCCAATGCCCCTTAGGACCCGCCTCCTAAGGGGCATTTTGTGGTAGTGAATTGAAATTTTTTTCATTTCGATACTAGTTGTATCGATTCAAATAGACTATTAAAAAATTTAAATGGACAGTTAAAATTTGTAATATTTGAAATTTGTGTACATGAATTTCTATTACAAATGAAACTTAAAAGAAAAAAAAAGAAAAGCAATAACATTCATGTAATTGCAAGATTTTCATTCCTAAAAATGATTACAATAAAAATTGATCGAACGCACCATGGAAGATGACAATGGACTACATTCTAACTCCTCGAGAACACTTCGACGCCCAGGTTAGCAGAGCCAAAAAAATTTTGACAGCCCATATTAGCTATAGAGGCCCAAATTTAATAACTAAAATCAAAACTACACTATATATATATATATATAAGGTTTTATATAACTTTTGGACCCCAAAATTCATTGGGCCAGAGCTATTGCCCAACTTTGCCCTCCTATTGGGCCGGTCCTGTTAATAATATTATGTTAGTACCCTTCGATTTCAAAGAGTAATTTGTCAGGCTTGGGTGCCATTCCCACATCGGTAGTGTATGCTGCCGGTGTTGGGTTTAAAGGGGGAGCTGGTTCCCTCCCCTCTTGAGCTAGCTTTTGAGGGTGAGTTCTACCTCACTTCCCTGGCATGACAGTGGTATCAGAGCCAGAGCCCCACCCTTCCCTTACCGTAGTGGAGTTCGATTCCCACTGTGATCAAAGGATCGCCGTGGACGGCGGTGCGGAAGCGTGGTGGTGTCAGGCAATGAGCCATCCCACATTGGTAGTGTGGGCTACCAATGTGTGGTTTAAAGGGGGAGTGTGGTCCCTCCTGAATTCTCTCCGTTGCTCTTTGGTTTAACAACTCCCTGTGAACACCCTTCAACTGATGTCACCTTCGGTCCTCCCGGAGGAGATGGAATCAAGGGTGAGAGGATCTGGATCTGAGGCTCTTTTCCTTTTTCCATCACACTCAATCTACCATTCATAGAACTCAAAGCTTGATCCTGCTGCTCCAGTTTTTCAAACAACTTGTTAAACTTAGCATCCATGGCCAGGTTCATTTCCTGCAACTTCTGATCATGAAGCTTAGCATGTTCTTCAGCTCTCCTAGCATGCTCCTCTAGCTGTTTGAATCTAGTTCCATCCGCCATTTTAATCCACCGCCGAGGTCGACAAGCTCTGATACCACTGTTAGGCAAATTACTGGGAATTAATTTGCAGAATAAAGATGAGGAAAGCAAAGGAAATTAGAGTATGAGTTGAGGAAGAAATCTGAGATGAGAATCGAGAAACTTTGATTGAAGAGGAAAACAGAAATCACAATAAAAGCATGCCCTTCTCCCTTGTGCAAAAGGGAATATATTCTGACAAAATCCTACCCTCATTCCTATGCTCAACCGAAATGCACAGGTGGCATTTTGGTGATCTCATCCAACTACAAAACAACTGCAGCAAAAAAAAACAGAAAGAAAAATGGAAAGAAAGCAAACAACAGAAAGTTCCTCCCACTAAAGATTAAAAATCCCCAAATCAATTTCACTTAATCTTGGCCCTAACTCCGATTTAGCATAACATAATTATTGTATATGCTCTTAGCCTCTTAACCTTGCATTCAGTTTGCTGATGTCTATCATCCTAGTAAGTTTGTTATCTAATCGTTGTCGGATGATTTTCAGCATTTTAATTAAATACTCCCTCCGTCCCTGATGTGATCTTGCCCGGAGTGGACTTAATCACGTTGTGCCGATCGTTCCAAGAGTTGCTCCGTTGTGTGGTGAAGACCTTGACCCGCCAAAAAATGGACAAAAAAAAGAACCTTGGTTTGGTTAACCTTGACCCACGATTGTGCAATTTGTTGAGAACCTAGGTATAGAAACGCCACAAACAATTCACCACGATTGTTTGATAAGTTTGTGAACGCCACAAGACGAAGTCTTGATAAGTTCGAAAAGTTCTTAAAGAACAAAGAGTTAAGAAAACTCACAAAATTATATTTCCAAGTTGTTCTAAAATGATTACATAGGTAGCCTTTTATAGGCAAAGAAAGACTATTCTAGAAAAGAAAGAATGCATTATCTTGCATTAAAATCCTTAACCTCCTTTGACTGTAGGTAGCCGAAAAAACAAGGCTTCATGACTATAGTTTCACTTCGTCTTCTTGTGCCATTCATTATTAAATATTTAACTAATCAAACTTAGCCATCACAAATCAATTATTCCCTCCGTCACATATAAATAGTGCAGATTCAAATTAAAAAATTGTCCCACTGAAAGATTCTTAGCTTGTTTGAATTTATTTACATAGCATACTTTTATAACTAATATAATGTGATGTGTAATCTACAATTAATATTTATTTAGAAAGTAATAATATAAATGAAAAAAAATATGATATCCAATTACCTGTTATACGTGTTGTACCTATCCATCCATAGTAGCTAGGTTGGTTCTCATCATATACACCACATGAGAGTTCTATTCTTATATGTGGTCTCTCATGACATATTTAATTTTTTTTCTTGTACTAGTTAGATTTATATGGATTACTACTTGTCTAGTTATATATGTATAGCTTTAATTTAGTGTATTTTCAACTATTTGTATCAGATTATTACAGATCAAATCATTCATCATACGTTGCATCGGTAGAATTTTTCTAGGGCACATGGGTTGGATCGAGCATCCGTGGAGAAGTCAAAATAAAATATGGATGGTGGAAAGCCATCCACAGACAGAGAGAAGTTTGGAACTTGCCGTAACCAATTAGGCTTATCTGGCAGCAAGAATTGGAAAATTAACTTATAATTAATTAGTTGATAAATATTTAAAAAGGTTAAAAAGGATATTTACAAAATAATTAAAACATTAAATATGAATTACGCCTCATAGGAATTATAAAAGTTTTACACCCATTTGAAGGATTTTGATTCCTACAGCGCCCTTAAATGGAATTTTCCTAAGAAAAAATTTAACTCATCATATATAATACGGAGTAATTGCATCAACGACTTGTGGAGAATAATCATACTGTGTATAATCAAGTAACCAATAAATGCATGTCAATGACTCAATCGGTGAAGTATCCGATCAATTAATACACCTTCTCGAGATTTCTTTCCTTATTTTAATTTTTTAAAACTCCAGGTGAAGAAAAAAAATTACGGTAGGTTTACATAACTAGTGTACCAACTACTGGCTTCAGCATTGATTATATTCATCTCTTATATATGAGTTTTGGATCTTATATATATCACTTTTAATGTAAATACATTTTAATAATTAATGGTAAAATGATTTTTTGCATATATCTTTTACGGTTGGTAGTTATTTTTATCTTAATTATGGGTAATGTATGGAAGTTTGGAAAGACATATATTAATGATATAAATTACATCAAGAGGTAAAATTAGAACTTTTTAATTTTTTTATTTATTAAAATATGTAAATTGACACTTATTTGAGAACAAGATTGGCTCTCAAATGGGACATGCACTTATTTAAGAATGGAGAGAATACTTAAGAAGCACCCGGAAAAAAATGTCAAATTAACTAACCAACAAATGCGGTGGGTTTAAAGTATTTGATTAAGCGCGCGCTATGATGAATAAATTTCATACCTTCACTTTTTTTTTTTGAGAAATGAAAAGGTACAATTAATCAGATGAGATTTGAGAAGAAAAAAAAATTAGATGAATGATAAATTTGAAAATTTAGAATTATTTTGTAATAGAATTTGTAAATAGACAATTATTTGAGCAAAAAAGAAGAAAAGGAACACTAAATAAAAAGAATAATAAAAAAACAAACCGAGTATTCCTCAGCTTGGAAAACTAAAGATGAGATGAGTAATATTGACTGTAGCTCATCCATACGTTCTAGCCTCTTGCCCGAATTACGACCGAAAAGGTTGACCAATTCATCCCATTTGCATTGAAAATTTCAACCTCTTCATTCCATCAAATAATCAAAGATTTCAAGGAAAGCAAAACTGATGCTGTCTACTTCTGCCCATCATGATCATCACTCTCCACCTCCTCCTCATCCTGAGGAAAAAACAAACAAATCCTCCATCTTTGTGCCCAAAAACCCCTTCGATTCTGTCAAATCTCAATCCACCTTACGCCTACTTGGCTGGTTAGCCATCTTAACCCAATCTCTGATCATTCTTTATTTGATTCGCGATTCACGACCATTGCCCGAAAAAACCAGCTTTCCAGGTTCTTCTGAGGACAAAGAGTGCCGAAATGGTAGGGTTTTTGTGTATGATCTTCCAGAAGCATTCAACAAAAAGCTTCTGGAAAATTGCCAGGATTTGGACCCCTGGAAACCCATGTGCCCTGTGGTTTCCAATGGCGGGTTTGGGCCAAAAGCTAACAACCTCGGTGGTGTTATACCGGGGAATATCGCGCCGGCTTGGTACTGGACCGACTTGTACTCTGGTGAGGTGATTTATCATGTCAGGATGTTGAATTACAGGTGCCGAACACAGAATCCGGAAGAGGCTACTGCGTTTTATATCCCATTCTACCCCGGACTGGCGATTGAGAAGTATTTATTTTTTAACTACACTGGAAAAGACCGCGATCGACATGCGAAATGATGCTGGATTGGCTCAAGAATCAGCCCTTTTGGAAAAACGTAACGGGGCTGATCATTTCCTGTTGCTGGGGAGATTAACATGGGCTTTTCGAAGGGCTAGGGATAGGGATTCTGATTGGGGTTCGTCTTTTCTTAACATGCCTCAGATGAATAGCGTATTGAAACTCTCGGTGGAAAGAAGTCCATATGATGAGCTGGAATTCAGCGTTCCATGGCCGACAGCATTCCATCCTCGATCGAAATCCGATGTCATCGAATGGCAGGGTTACATTCGAGCCAGGAAACGCCATAGCCTGTTTACCTTCGTGGGCTCGACACGGAAGAATTTCAAGAACGACTTCAGAGGTTTGTTAATGGATCATTGCAAGCGCCAATCTGGATCGTGCGAGCTGGTTGATTGTTCTGTAACCACATGCTTCCAAGGGGCCCCGAAAATTCTCGAAGCGTTCTTGGATTCGGATTTTGTTTGCAGCCTAGAGGGGATGGTTACACTCGGAGATCATTCCTTGATTGTATGGTGGCAGGTTCAATTCCTGTATTTTTTTGGGAAAAAAGTTTCAAGGGTCAGTATGTGTGGCATTTGCCTTCAAAAGCTGAGAGTTATTCAGTTTTTATAAACCATGAAGATGTGAGAAATGGTTCGGTGTCCATTAGAGGTAAGCTTGAGGGATTTAGTAAAGATGAAGTTAGGAAAATGAGGGAAACTGTGATTGATCTTCTTCCAAGAATTGTGTATGCAGAACCAAGTCAAGGTTTAGGGATTCCTGAAGATGCTTTTGACATTGCCATTGCAAGAGTATTGGAGAAATTCAATTTGGATTTGAGGACAAAGCTTTAATCTTTGGAGAGATGATGGCATAGTGAAAAAACTCGGGAAATTACGTGACGTCTACTTGACAATTTAAATTTTAATTATCTAATGATCTTTGTCAAATTGTTACCACATCATTATCGTATAAAAATTTTCTGAATTGTTTTACTGTGTGCATCACCAATCTAATTTTTATTGGAAATCCAATGAAATCATGACCCTATTCATTATTTGATTTTTTATTTGAAGCAATTAATGTTGTTTTTCTTAATTACTAATGTCCCTTTATATGTTCCGGTTCTTGGGGTTTCCCGAATAACGAACTAGAAGAGTAATTCACATTAATGTTTAGGGAGCAGTGGTTTTAGGTTCATTATTATTATTTTATTTTTCATGACAAATATTAGAATTTTCCCTGTTAAATTCTTATGTAGCCTAGCTATAGGTTTGTATATTTTTTTTTCTTTTTTTATCGCAAAAGTATAGTACTAAATGACAGAATTATATGCCTTTAGCCACGAAAATGAAGTGTTAATAACAAAATATATAGAGTAGAGGAGGGTTAGGATGGTAGTTAATGAGAGGGCCGTGTAACGTTTAAGTAATGGGTACACGTTTAAGTAATGGGTTTCACCATTGAGAATCAATATATATATATTCTCTCTTTGTTGGTAAGTTGTACAGTATTTTGCTCACTAAAACAATCATGTTCCAAGATTAAAAGTAGATTATTTTAGTGGGAAGAGTAATTGATGATAACTAAGCAAAGTGGAGTTTTTTTTTTTTTTTTTTCCCAGAATAACATTATCAGCTAATAACTCCGTTAGTTGATCCTTAAACTTTGCCACATGATCACTTTTATCATCGACCTTGAAGTTGATCTTTTCATTCCTCAAACTTTGATTTTTCATCTCCATATAGTCCACCGCTCAAATCTCGACAAGGAACAGCTCAACGCCGACAGACACATGATGAACATAACTCCTAAAATTTTGAAAAATGAGAAAATAATACAAGTAGTAAAAAGTTGCAAGAAAAAATTAACAAAACGGAAGTACCTAATATACCATTGGGGTGGTTTGGTCGAAATTCGTGGAATGGATTATATAGAGATGGAAAATCTAAATTTAGAGACTAAAAAAAATTATTTTCAAGTTTGGGGACAAAAAATGTGACATAATACCGAGTTTGAGAACTAAAGAAATTATT
Source organism: Leptodermis oblonga (assembly GCA_016801395.1). NCBI lineage: Eukaryota > Viridiplantae > Streptophyta > Magnoliopsida > Gentianales > Rubiaceae > Leptodermis > Leptodermis oblonga. The sequence goes on along the minus strand of CM028758.1, from coordinate 12,481,427 downwards.
ATCTATGACATAATTATAGAATGGATTAAGTACCAAAAATCTCGCCTTGTACTTTTTGAAACTTAGATATACTAGTCACCCCATTTGATTTGAAAAACTACTAACAGCCCTATGTGCTTTGCTCATTTTTGTAAAATTAATGGAAACACGTTCTGGCTAACAGCACTAGATCATGCGCCTTGAAATGCGATCGACTATAATTTTCAAATGCCGTGTTAAGTCAAATTGTAGAGTCAATAATGTGACAGAAGTTAGAAATTAAAATAACCATCAACGTTAGAAATTAAAATAACCATCAACATCTTATTAGTTACTCCCTTCTTTTTATGAAACAGTTCGGCACGTGATATTTTAACCCTTAAAATCTTTAGCTTCGTTTAGTGTACTACATGACATCTTTTCTTTTTTTTTTTCCCTTCCTACATGTGTTACTTAAGCCTTAAAAATCAATATATATATATATATATATATTTCATTAAAAATATATATATATATATATATATGCACTATATATCAGCAGCTAAATGCGAAGCATGCTATATATAATGCACAATATGCAATAGTTCAACCATTTAAATCAATACTTTTCTTTTACACTACATACTATAATTTATTTTTTCACCACATGTGACACATTAGAGGCTACACACGATACACTATACATTAGATGATATAAGAGATACACGTGCTTTTACAACATACACACGATATATTTTTAAAGGTAACATGCATATCGTAGGGGAAAAAACCCAACATCGTATGGTTTGATAGGTCGGATACAAGTTTTTGCTTATTTTTATTTGTTTTACTTTTCAGATCCTAAATAATATAGTTATGGGCCCGTTCTTTTTGTTTTGGTTTTTTTTTTTTTGTTTCAGCAGTAAATTTAATATATTATACTCCTTCCGTCCCATTCAAAGAGTCCTGTTTGTAATATTGTTTCAGTATTACAAACAGGACTCTTTGAATGGGACGGAGGGAGTAATAATTTTCTAATCATTTTCAATACAACTTTTTACTATTAATTTTTTTTTTTTTTTTACATTTTCAATACACTTTTTACACTAAAAATTTATTTTTCAAAAATTTTTTTTCAAAACTAAGTTTTAAAACATCATAAAAAACAAGCCCATGTGTGCCACACAATTAACTCACTTTAAAAATTTTCCTAAACAGTTCCTTATGCTAATTAATTAGGAGTTTTTAAATTGTTATTGAAGGTCGAAAAGAGTTTTAACACAAAATTGAAAGTTAGACATCGACCTATGACTGATTGCACCTCACCGTTCAATCAAAGGAGAATTACATTTACCTCTCGCAATGTTTGATTAAATTATAAATAGGTCCCTCTGGTTCTTGAAATTACAAATACCTTTTTGAGGTTTTCAAAATTTCATATATTGTATTTATTTTTTCATCAATAGTAAGTGTAATGTCAAGTTAAGACGCATTGAGATTTGGAGCGCACAAACTGTGATTATTTATGAATTAATCGAGTTTAAAATGCCTTTCATTTTCATTAATTTATTGAATAAATGAAGTTGATGTGAACCTTTACCGAATTGATCTCGGATTATGTTCGCGAAAGTTTGTGTTTGTTCTCAATAATTACTAACACAGATAGATTTGACAATTATGACCAAACCTTAGGAAGGTATTTGTAATTTCTAAAATTAGAGAGATTTGTTTATAATTCTATCAGACCTTAAGGAAGGTAAATATAATTCCCCCTTCAATTAATGTTACAACCTATGGTGACAATATTCATTGCACCACCTAACATTTTGGGACCTAATTAATTTTTTAAGAAATTTCAGCATGCCAACCGTTCGTGCTACTTAGGGTGGTTGCAACAATAAACTCACAAAAGCAACTTTATTATGTCACGTCAGCGCCATATCAAAAGTTTAAACCCACCAAATTTTATAAATCTATCCCCCAATAACAATAAAGCTACAAAAGCAACTTCAGGTCGGGTTCCACTATATACACATCTATTTATATTTAATATATGTTATTTTGATACTATATTTATTCATTATTTTTAATTCTAAAATTAACTTAATTCCTCAAAATATTTAATTTAATTTCACAAAAATATATAATTCAATAAAGCACGTAAAAATATTAAATAAATAGGAAAATATTACATAAAGTACGTTATAATAAAAAAAAATTTAAAAACCAAAAAAAAAATCTCTCTTGACTGTTGCTATAAAAATAAAAAAATTAGTAATTTTAAAGAAGAAAAAAATTAAAAATAAAATTATAGCCATTGATCTAAAGAAAAGAAAAAAAATTTAAAGCACAATCGGAGTGTTGGAAAAGAAAAGAAAAGAAAATTATTATAGCAGTTCACAACTACTATATTAATAAAGAAGAAAAAAATAAATAAAAACTACCCGTTGCAGTAATTTGAAAAGAAAAAAACAAAAAATTAAAAAGGTGCTGGTGGCATCTAGAGAGTGCAGTACTCCAGTTTCTGGGCCTGCCTCAAATTGGTAAAACTGGCTTTGGATTTTCAAAGCTGTATTTACCAACTTGGCAAGTTGTAGTTGTTAAACCCAACAAAAGTTGGGTTTAAACCCACTATAAACTTGCCATTACAAGCACCCTTAGGTTCATATGATATTATTGCGTGAATAATAATTTTTTATATAATTTAAAATTAGAGAAAATTTGCATGTGTTTGTATACAATTTTTAGGGCCTATTTGGTATCGTGATTCAAATCATATTTTGAAATCACTTTTGATTTTATAATATTAAAAGTGTGTTAGAAATGTAGAAAGGTGTGTTGGAAATGTAAAAAAGTTTATTGGAAATGTAAAAAGGTTTATTGAGAATGATAAAAAACTATTATAAAACAAAAGTGATTTCAAAACACGTTTTGAAAACATTATACCAAACAGGCCCTTAATCACCACACAGTTTCTTGTCCAAGTTAGACACTTGTAAATTATTACTAAAAGTGATAAAATTTTACTTTTACGCCTATTCTTTTCGTTTTGGTTTTGGTTTGAACAATAAATTTAATATATTCCATCCGTCCCACTTAAAGAGTCCACTTAAAAAAAAAAATCTTGTCCCGGAGTTCACTTTGAATTATTTATATTACATACACTTACTAATATAACAATGTGTAGTTCACAATTAACCCCTTACTTCTAAAGTAAGGATATAAGTAAAAAATATAGTGGTAAATTATTTATTTTAAATGTTGTAGCTCACAACCCATAATAAGTTGTACACATTTTAAAGTGAACTCTTTAAGTGGGACGGAGGAAGTATTATAATTAATTATCATCATTTTCAATACTACTTTTTACTATTTAGTTACACTTTTTACACACTACTATAGAACACACTAGTGGTCACGGGTTCTTAAGCCCATTGGAGGAGGATTGTGCGAAATCCCCCCTGCCCTAAATACAGGAGCTGCAATTGTAGGAATCCGCGGCTATTGAGGCCGGTTTATAAACCTGCCTCCTTCCCCGTCTACCCGCCTCTAATACTCACAGTATTGGGGGCTGGTGTGAAGGATCGCAACTTAGAGGACATAAATTTCCCAAAAACAGTGCAACCGCAGCATTTTTTACTTTTTCCTTGCTTCAATTAAATCTAATTTCCTATGCTTCAATTAAATAATTGTTAATATTTGAGTGTTAATATTTGAGCTAATTCTGTACTGATCCGCCCAAGGTTTGTTTGGAATTCGTCCCTGCAGAAGCACTTTACCCTTTTACACTAAATTTACAACCAAGCTACATATACTCATGTATTTAAAATCAAAATATAAAATATATATTTATATATTTTCTTTTAAAACTTGTAGGTTTTTATTACCTACTAATTTTAGCTTTAAGTATCCAACATATTTGTTTTCTATAAAAGTTGTGATTTCTTTTTAAACTACTAATTTCTCGCCCTTGCTCGAACCTCGACAAATTTTCAATTTTTTTTTTCAACTTTTAATTTTTCATTTCTTTCTAGGGTCAAAAATTTTTTTTTTTGGTCCAAAACATATGTGTTCCTATTAAATTTATAATTTCTCACAATTAATTAATAATATTGTAAGCAAATATTTATTTATTTATTTTCTTTTGAAATTTTGATCATAATAATTCTACCTATATTTTTTCCAAACATGCACATTTAACCTTTATAATTAAATTTAAATTATTTTTAGTAGTTTATAACTCTATTATATGCATATGTCATTGATGGTCATTTTTCAAATAAATTATACAACTTTAAGCTATTTTCCGATTCTACGATCCGATTCTATGATTTCGATTCTAGACCTCAAACGAGTCTAACTAAAAATCCGTGTTTAACAACTTTTCCTTCAATATTTTGGCAAAAAGAGGCGGGTTTCCCATAAACCCGCCTCTAATACTCCATCGGCCTCTAATTAAGGAGTATTGGAGGCAGGTTTCCCAATACTGAATAGTATTAGCCGCGGGTAGAGTATTGGAGGTGGGTTTTGGAATACATACCTCCAATACTGGATAGTAATACTCCACCCACGGCTAAAAATGGGGTATTGGAGGCGAGTTTGTAGTAACCTGCCTCTAAATAGGGGTCTCCAATAAGCCTTTCTATGGTATTGTCATTATAAAATTATTTTTCAAAAATATGTTTTCAAAATAGTCTTCAAAACAATCAAAAGAAACACAGCCTAATATTGAGCGTCACACTTCAACCTTTAATTGATTGTATCTCCAAATTACAAAAGCTACATCTACAGGCAGCGGCGGACACAGACCGCCTCGTCCCGCCTTCCACCGGGAGATAAGGGTAGGAGTAATACTCCTCTTTACCTCTGCCCCGCCGCCGCCACTGTTAAAAGTTAGGGCAAAGGCGCACATTGCTGTGAGGAGGAAGAAGAAGTTCTTCTTTTATTTTACTTTTTAAAATTTTTTTACCTCCTTAAGTAAACCGACGTCATTTTACGTAAGGGGAAAAAAATCCCTTAAGCAAAATGACGTCGTTCTACTTAAAGGAGGAACAAAAATAAAAAATGTAAATGGTCAATTTTGAAAAACTCAATTCACAAATTAGACCTTTCTTTCAATTCTAATTCTAGTTTCTCCCTTTTTCCTTTATTATTATTATTTTTTAACCTTTTGCTTCTAATCCCTAAAACCCAATTCACCAATTAAACCCCCTCTCCCAATTTTGTTTATTTTTTGCTACTGGTTTTTGATGGTATAGAATGAGAAAGAAATTTTTGCCAAGACTAAAAATGAAGAAATTTTGCATTATTTTTAACAGATAGGTGATCATAAAACACAATTTTACATTAGTAGCAGGGCCGGCCTGCAGATGTCTCACATGGGCGATGGTGCAAGGGCCCCAAATTTGTGGGGCCCCCATAGCCCAATTATTTAATATATATTATTAATTTTGTAAATTATTATTTGTATATGTATGTACATATATTATATGAGATTAACTAGCAGACCCGTACATGTTTCTCCTCCCTTGTGATTAATTTAATATATATATAATAATAATTAAACTAAGTTTTTTATTTGTTTTTATTTTCTTTCCAATTTAAGTTTCCTATTTGATTTCATATTTGTTTTAAGAAATCTAATTATTTTAGAAAATAGTTGCAATCTGAATCAGTGTAGGATTCAGAGATATTTATCCTATAAATACATGCATTGGGTTGTCATTGTAATCACAGAAAAAAAATACAGAGCAAAACGGAAAAGCCTTACGGTTGTTTTGGTCCGCCGCCTAATTGTGTGCATGCGATTTAGTTTGGTTTATATTGATCCAGTTTCTTATATTTTTTGGATTCAACATTCTCAACATCCAAGTCAATACTTCGTTTCGATCTTTCAACTTTATAACCGTACAATATCAATTTGTATCACTAGGTAATATATACTTTTCTTCCGTTGGTTGTTGTAATAATGTGATATAAAGTGGCTACGCTGATTTAAATTGTTAGTTTTAGAAATTGATTAGTTTGATGTATTTATTTGTTGTATATATAGATCAAAATATATGTCGTTCAATTATTTATTTTAATTCATAATTGACTATAATCTATGTGTGCGACTTATGCTTAAAATTCTGTCTTAATTTATCAATCAGTCATCTTAAAATTCAGACTTATGAACTTTTGGAAAAAGTTGACATAAACAACTTGATGGATGATTTTGCATCTAAATATGTAACAAGAATGTCACTTTTTAAGTGAATTTTTATATTTATATTTTCCTTTTGGTTTAGAATGTTTTATTTAGAAAGTGCTATTAATGAATATATATATATATATATATATATATATATATATAGACACACACACATTTAAGATAATATAAAAGGGCCCAAATTTGTATTATTGAACATGGCCATTTTTTTGGTAGGAACGGGCCTGGTTAGTAGTTATGTATCTTATAATGATACTGAAAAAATTTCTCACAATAAACTTGGCAAGAAAAGTACAACCTAAACTAGGAAACTATACGACAAGATAAGTATGCCATAATTACATATTATACATATTTTAACAAAACTCACTCCGTATATTTTGTTTTGGTACCGTCGTTGGTTATTTTGATAATTTAGTAGTATGTATTTTATTTAATAACACCGGGAAAAATATTGCCCCTACAGTCGCCCTTCTTATATTTTGTTGTCTATAGGAAATATTAATTGCATCAGCCCAGAAATTTATGTCCTAATTAATTTTTTAAAAGAAATTTCAGTATTCCGACAGGTTTTCGTATCATTTGGTACTATAACCATTCCCTCCTTAGATGATAATTGTTAATCATTTGCTTTAGGTATTTAGAATGTTTTGTAAGTGTATTTTAAAGCATAAGAGCATAAATATCTCATAACTCGAATTTATAAAATCAAGCATGCCCGCAATTGAAAAAAATAAAATTACAACCTATAATTTCTCCAACAAATTGATTCCTTTGTGTATGATTAAATTAGTTAGTGCGTAACGATCAATATATAGCTAAGCCATTTTATAAGGTCAAAGATGATATAGAACAGTTAAGCTATCCCTTTTCCAGCAATGCACAAATTGATTCTAGGATGCCACTCTTTAACTATAATCTAGTTACATGTTTACTATTAGTTACTAGCCTATGCATTAAATTTTATTATTGGTTTGTTAAGGTTTTTATTAATTTACATAACCATAAGGTTTTTAAATAAATTTAGAAAAATTATAAGATTCTATGCCCAAATAAGCTTCTAACGTTATGTTGCATCAAAATAAGATTCCAATGTTATATATTGTGTTTTAATAAGCCTTTACCGTTATCTCTTTTGTGTCCAAATTCACTCTCAATATTTACAAAATTTGGCCAGATTAATAACCCATATCTTTGTATCCGTTAATGTGTATTGACACGTAGAGTGGCTCAATTTGCTCTATTTTATAACGTCAAGGATTTATTTGAATACAACATAATGTTAGTGACCTACTTGACCCTAAGATCAAATATTATGTGCTAAAATGAACCTTTTCCGGATAATTGAAAGGACATGCATGTGAAACCCACATTTGAAATTGAAAATGGTGTTAAAGAAAGTGTTGCTAAAAAATGTTACAAGAGATTCTATGAGAATTTATCAACCTAGCTAATGAAAAACTTATCTAACGCCCACACTACTACAAAAAGGGCTTTTAATGGCGGTTTTTAAGGGCTTTTAACGGCGGTTCTTGGCCTTTTTGAACCGCCATCTATCTGGCAGCCGTAGTAAGTTAGCGGACTTTCTACGGCGGTTTGAACCGCCGTAGAAAGTGGCCACTTTCTACGGCGGTCTATGGTTGAACCGTCGTAGAAAGTGGCCACTTTGTCGTAGAAAGTGGCCACTTTTTAGACCCAAACCGCGTTAAAAACCTGCTGCTAAAACCTGGTTTAAAGCAAAACCTGCTGCTAAAAGTTGAAATTTAATACAAATATCACCAATATACAAATTGAAATCGCTATTATATTACAGGGGCATATCCAAAAATATTTGTACAACTATAATATGAACAAGTTTAATTAGTATCCTTCAACTACGGTTAATGCTCCAAAATATAACTGGCGCATATTTTTCGCACTGCATCTATATCCACATTGCTTAATGGAGTGCGGTCGAGCTTGAAGTGCTGCAACAGAGTTTTTGAAATTAAAAAGTAACTGAGTAGCAAAATGAAATACAGTCAATTAAGTAAGTTATGAGAAATGAAATACCTTTTCAAGTGCCAATGTGTCGGATTTCATTGCTATTTGGTACATGTAGTGCATTACATAGTACCCACACTCCCAATTAGACGTTTGCTTTTTATGCTAATGAATATTAATATACGAGTTAGAAGATTATACAATTAATTGTATACAACACAACGTTGAGTAAAAAATTTAATAAGAACCAATATTATCTTAACTACTATCCACTCAGGTTGCATATGCACATTTCTGGGCAATCCTAAGAAAGCTTGATAGTTAAACATCACCCTATAAAAATGAAAGCGGAACGAAAATAATTAGCAACATATGTATATATATATATATGATTGGCATTAGAAATTATATAGGCATTCTAACAGTTGTTAATAAATATAACTCACTCGTCTATAAGCACCACCGCCTCCTCTTTCTGTGGATTTTGTAGATAATCAAGCCAGTAGACAACCTTTTCTATCGGTCTAATGGCTATTAGCATCCAATGTTCACTGCAAACAAAACATTTACTGACGTCAGATCTTTAAATCAGTGTTTCTTAAATATTAGAGAAGCGCTTACAATGTCACTTACCCCGAAGATAAGGCACCAGATAAATTTCTTTATTCCGGTCCTTCAAGTTTCGCGCAATGTAGTGTACCCTATCTTCATATGTATTTCCTAGGGGTGTGACATTATCGGCTGAGAGGAAACCTATCCCCTTTCTCCCATTCCTTTCAACTAACTCATGTAAAGCTCTAAAGAATTTACAAAAAGGGCTTCATTGGTTAGTCTAAGCACATGGAATGCATACTATATATAACAATAATCAGAAATAGGTTATAAAATTAAGTGGAAACTCACTGGGTTAACAATTGCATCAAACAGTTTGAGACCTGGCTTTCTCTGGTCAATAATTCTACGACATCCTCTCGATCCATCGCAATAGGAAGCTCCACACCTATGACATCTCTTGTCATTTGAAAGAAGAAGCCATTGAAGTCCGAATCTTTCTCCATTCGGAGCTGTAACTCTTGCAGTGGATCAGATGTCGATGAGGATGACATCTCAATCGGAATCGTCGCCGAAGGAGATGTCTTGTCATCCATAGAATTCATCCGGCCTTTTTTCTTTTTCACACTTTTATCCACCTAACAACATTTGAAATAACATTAAATATAGAAAATGGTATTAAGTAATTCACAAATAAATGTAAGAATATAACTGTGTTACCGGATCCGGCCGAATAATTTCAATCAACTGTATAGGCCATTCCACGAAAAAGGATCGGGCCATTCCCACAGTTGCAGCCTCTTTCTCAGGAAATGGTAGCGGGGCAAAGTCATCATAGGAAATTTTAATTGTAACCCTCGCGCAGCCTTTCCTAACCTCGCGGCCGTGGTGCTTTCTTTGCTTATAAACATTTCCCTTGGCCACGAGCTTACACCGCTTGTGCGCATCCTCAGTGATGAACAGATGACATTCACACCCGTCCTGAGATAATAGGCAAGCGAATGAACATTAATCAACTATTAATTCTAACTTAACAAAGCAAGTGTAATCATGAAACCAAAGTCAAGCGTCTTTAATTAGAAGTGACAATCCATTGAATGAAATTATACATGAAACATTAAAAAATTAAATAAAAACCAAAATATAAATGTAAGATTTCATTATTGTAAAATAAAAATAAAAGAAAGATGTTTAAAATATTAAAAAAATTCATAGTTTTTTTAATTGCAGTATTATATTTTTAAAAGGAACATATAAACTTCATTTTAAAAAAAATATAAAGTGTTTGAATACTTGAATACATATGCAAAAAAATAAATAATAAAAAGAATTTAAAAGAAAAATAGAAACATAAAAGTATACCCAAGAAGAATAGCAGTGATACTCTATAGAAAAATGAAAGACATAAATGTATTTTAAGTACCTTGTATTCGCCTAAAGAACCCCCATCCTCCAAGTTTGTTGCAATAGGTATCATCTCCAACTCAGGCAAACTTGTAGGGATAAGAGGAGAAACAGGGCTCACAGGGGAAACAGGGCTACCATGAACCTCAAACATCTTTGGGCCCATCCCGGAGGTCTCTGGGTGCACGCTCTGAGCTTTGGCACTATTGATGACAGTGGCTTTTAACGTATCATAGTCAGTCCCCATCTTACCACATATAAACCCAACCATCATCTTCAGATGTGTTTGACATTCATAGTTAAATCTAGTTCATTTTTCAGCGACGGCTTGGTTTTTGGGAAAACCTCTGTGATACGCGCCCTGGTAGAATGGCCGCGATAACGACCGGGGTGATCGGTCTTTCCCGTTGCAATGACAAGAATGTCATTCCTACCCTCTGCAACGGTCTCCCCTTGGGACTCGCGGGAACATAGATTTTCCTAAACATTTTGCCAAATATATGAAATGTAAATAGATCAATTATATATAATTTTAAATATATGTGTAGCTTAAAGAAATGAAACATAAGAAAATGTATGGTGCAAAACTTACAATTTCCATCCCAACACGACCAGCCTCTGGCATGAAGTATTCCCCTTTTTTGTTTGTGTGAGCCTGTCTCCAAAGTAGATGACGGCCTGGCCCTGAATAAGAATCTTCGCCTTCTTCTTCGGACTGACCGTCCTCTGAAGGCTTCTTCCCGGATGCAATCACCGCCTCGTCATGCAACTGCTTCTTCAGCAGTCGTTAGCCACCGCGAGATAAATTATGGTAGAAAGCATTTAAAGTGACATTCTTTTGCGCTTTCCCACGAATTGCCTAGAGAAAAATATAATGAAAAATTATTATCCATAAACTGAGCAATTTCAAATTTCCAAAAAGAAGAAGGAAATCAATTTAAAAAAATATACCTGCCATTCTTCTGTCTCGTGGCTAGCCTTGAACTTAATCCATGTCTCCCTAGGGAGATATTTATATTCCAAGCATGGGTTCTCACCCTTCAAGTCACCATGTATATATCTCCCTAAAAAGGATTTCCAATCTTTCCACCGTTTACCGGCATAAGAAATCCACTTTGTTTCGAGTTCTTCAGTTGAATCAAAAACAAATAATGCCTACAGTAAAAATTAGAAGTAAAAATTTAGGTAAATTTGAGTTCATTTGTATGAAAGAAGAAACAAACAATGCATTATAATTAAAGAAAATACCCGTATTTCCATCCACACTCTCTTCTTGATCTCTTTGGGAATTTTGGGCCATGATGCATATTCCATTATGTCCACTTTGCTCCGGGCCGTGAATGCCACAAAGGTAATCCACTTTGTATGATACTTTTTAGGCTTGAGCTCGGAATCAAAAGAAATGTTAAGAGTTTTCCCCTTGAGACGCATTTCCAATAGATCATTGCAATTTGTAGGCCCTCTACCTCTTCTAGATCTATTAGAAGAACTATCTCCATTGCCATCACTATGCTCCTCATTTCGTTTTCTTTTAGGGGCCATTGAAATTACCTTAAACTTCATGTACATAGAAAGAGAATTCAATATAACATATATGCAATTAAAGAAAAGCTTTAATGTCAAATACAACAATGCTTGTAATGTGAAAAAAAAAAGGCAAGGTACATTCGCACAATTCACTCCTAAAAATACACAATTACCATTATCCAAATTAAACCTAAGGAAGCCCAAAAAAGTGGACTTATAAAGGGTACCATTGATAAAGTACTTCACATTTCACAACCACCAACTAATGAGAACAATCATTAATTTCTAGTAAAGGAAAAAGCCAAAATTTAGTGAGGAATGTAAAAGATTCAAGGAGGAGTACTTCACTCCTAAAAAATACTCTCCTTCCCTAAAGGTACTTAGTGCTTGTGCAATAAAAAATGCTTCACATTCATGCAAAGATATCTTTACTTTCAATATATAAGGAGCTTTGAAGACATTGAAACAAGAGATCCCCAAAGAAAGAACCCTATAAAGATTAAATTTCACATAGTGGAATCAACAACAAAGCATTTTCCTCATTATCACTAAAGGAGGAACACTAAATCGAATAAGAACCGAAATCAAACACCAATGTTCTAAAATTAATGAAGCAAAACCGAAATCAACATTTGATACCTACATATTCATACACTAAACCCGAATTGAAAGGGTACCTAATTGATATCCCAATCAAAACTCTAGGTTCTCAACTTATGTAGGACAAACCAAGAAATTCAACAACCAAACCAATGCAACCAAAAATTAATAAATCCAAAATCATTCCAATCATTCATCACAAGGATTAAAACCGAAATGAAGAACATGTTATGCACAAAAACCCTAGGTTCTCAACTTATGTAGGACAAAACAAGAAATTCAACAACCAAACCAATGCAACCAACAATCAATAAATCCAAAATCATTCCAATCATTCATCACAAGGATTAAAACCGAAATCAACATTATATTAACCAAAAAAACCCTAGTGCAATGGGAAGCATTTACAAAATGTAAGGTAACATTGCAAAAGTTTTAAAATGGAAGCATAGAAGGTGGATAACCTTTTGTGTGCACTCCTACAACCAAGCCCGAACTATAGGAGGGGGGAAACAGGGGAGAAGTAGGGGAAAAAAGGGGAGAAGAAGGGGAAGAGAATGAGGGAAAACGAAAGGAAAAAGTGTAAGTTCAAAACATTTGAATAAGGACCGGCTCGTTGGTTCAACGGCGGTTCAACCACAAACCGCCGTTGAACCAAGCTTCTACTGCGGTTCACACGTGAACCGCCGTTGAAAGTATACTTTACTTTCAACGGCGGTTCACTCGTGAACCGCAGTGGATTCTTGTTTCAACTACGGTTCATGGTTGAACCGCCGTTGAAACTCCCCACTTTTTCTTGGTTTAGAATAGAGGAAAAAATTGGAGCCAATTCCCGCACGGGCATATTTTAATATTAAATTTTTTTTTCCATTTTCAAAAAACTAACCCCACAATTTTGTAAATATAATTAACCCCACAATTTTGTATATTTATTAATTATGTACACAATCTCGACTTTTATGAACCATTTCATAATTAAATTTCAAAATTTCAATTGAACCATATATTTGCATTTAAATTTCCCGTGCTATTACACAATAATTATAGGTCAAATATAAAAATTAATAAATTTCATAAATTTACATGTAAGGGTCGATAAAGTAACAAACTTCATTATCTTCCCTAAAATTTTTACTTTTTCGACTTGGGCGAACGGGATAAAATAATCAAATCCACAAATGCATTAGGTACTTATAGTAATATAAAAATTAATATTGGTTAAGTGGCCGAAAAAAAAATTAAATACTTACTGGATTTCATTACCTTACATACATATATATATATATATATATATAAACATCTTCCCATTTTCTCCTTTCCCCTTTTGTACCATTTGCATTTAAATTTTCCGTGCTCTTACACAATAATTATAGGTCAAATATAAAAATTAATAAATTTCGTAAATTTACATGTAATGGTCGATAAAGTAATAAGCTTCATTATCTTCCCTAAAATTTCTACTTTCTCGACTTGGGCGAACGGGATAAAATAATATTGGTTAAATGGCTGAAAAAAAAATTAAATACTTACTGGATTTCATTACCTTACATACATATATATATATATATATATATAAACATATATATATATATATATATATATATAAACATCTTCCTCTTTTCTCCTTTCCCCTCTTGCACATCATCCAACTCTCTCCTCTCTGGACTCGATCTCTTGTAAATTTCCGCTACATATATAAAATGTTTTCATTCGAAGAATTGAAGACTTGAAGACAACTTTTATAATTAAGTCTTATATATATATATAATATATATTTGCAATTACGATAATAATAATCATATATATATGTATAGTGAAAAACATTAAGTTAGTATATATATGCTGCAAAATATAATGTATTTCATTTACTCTTGCACCGGTTGATCATGATTAAATTGCATATACAATATTACAGGAGAATGTTGGGAAAAGTAGGGGAACTGTGGGGAAATTAGATAGTATACCAAAACCGTAAACCGTAAACCCTAAACCCTAGGCCAACAAATTTGAATTTAGACTGTAGCTTTATTCTATGGCGGTTCAAAAATTAACCGGCGTATAAACTAATTTTCTACGGCGGTTCAACTTAGAACCGCCGTAGAAAGTATTTTCTACGGCGGTTCTCGGTTGAACCGCCGTAGAAAAGTAGTTTTTGGAGCCAATTCCCGCGCTACGCATGAATTTGACCTTTTTATATCATTTTCTAAACCCTAAACCCTACTCCCTATTAAGTTTTTTTTCCCATTTTCATAAATTAACCCAAAAACTTTGTGAATATAATATTACATACCCAATTTACATTGTATTTATTAATTACAGAAGCTCGCCTATTATGAAACATTTAATATGTACATTTCAATTTTTAGGTATAAGTTAAAATTAGTAAATGTCGTAAAATTACATGTAAGCTATGATAAAGTAATAAGATTCATTATCAGACCTAAATTTTCCGCATTCTTGACTTGGGCGAACGGAAGAAAATAGTTTCAAATCGATAAATGCATTACGTACGTAGTATAAGAAAAACTAATGCTTAAGGGCCCAATTAATAAAAAAAGAAATACTTACTTGATTTCATGACCTTATATATATATATATATATATATTTCGACTTACAGCCGATAACAGTAATCAATTATGTATAGTGAAATACATTAAATTGAGTGTGAATCAAAATACAATGTATTTTATTTACTTGCACCAGTTGATGGCCCTGAAATTGCATATCCAATATTACAGGGGAATGCAGGGGAGAAGCAGGGGAAATGTTTAGGGACTATGCTTCATAAAATGAAATAAAAATAGAAATTTATGCGCGTGCGGGAATTGGATGCAATTTCCACTTTTCTACGGCGGTTCATAGTTGAACCGCCGTAGAAAGTAATCTTTCTACCGCGGTTCTTCATTGAACCGCCGTAGAATTTTCTACGGCGGTTCAATGAAGAACCGCGGTAGAAAGATTACTTTCTACGGCGGTGGTTTTAGAACCGCCGTAGAAAAGTGGGAACAAATTCAGCCAATTAATTCCCGCGCGCGCATAAATTTCTTTTTATTTCACGTTATGAAGCATAGACCCTACATTTCTAGTTTTTTCATGTTCATATAAAATATATTGAATAATCTTTATAAAATAATACATCATTATTAATCGATAAACGAATAATTAATTCATTTAGCGGTCAATACCCAACCTCGCTAAATGAATATCTTTTTTCTGAAGTACAGACAAGTAATTTATGAAGAGTTAAATATAAAATCAAAACAGAAATCATCGTATAGCTTCCCCTGTAAATTTAACCAAAAGTACTACATGAGACATTTATTCATAAATGAAAAACAAGGAAATCAATTTGCCAGAAAATTCGACAAAGTCTCCCCTATAAATGTAACATACTCCCTGTCAAGGATATGCACATACTTAAATACTTCATTAAGATACCAACTATTTCAAATAATACGGAATTCAGTTTCAAATCAATTCAGACAAAATCTCCCCTGCTTGTTTATGACCAAAACACAAGTGCATTATAACATCAACACAGAAGCTTCACACAATTTCCAACAATAACATATTCATTTATAAACATATCCCAATATGAAGTCCCTGGAAATTTTGTCCCTTGATTGCGCGGCTTCATCCAAGTTGTGACCTGTTTCAATCAGACAGTACGAAGGATAAAAATAAATGTGGTTATAAAATTATGTCCACCTCGTGTCATTAAAATCAAAGAAACATATACAAATACACACACACACATACACACCCACAGGAAAAAAAATTTCATAAAAACAAACAATATACCTGAAAATGATTCTTAACTTATTCTCTTTCTCTTATGGGACACTTGATCCTCGAACCATAACCCTTCGTTGTGGTCATCACGAAGTATGTATTTATCAAGTTCCCTATCTTCCTCATCTGCTCTCGATTCAAGTAACCCATTAGAGAAAGGGCCAGCCTCATGAAGCCCTTCTTCTGTATCAATCCCTTACACTTCGTGATGTTGTTTACCATGAAGAACAACAGACCAATGTTCGTCGCAAGGATCGGTGATATAAAAAACTTGTTTCGCCTGCAATGCAAGTATAAATGGTTCCCCCTTGAAACCCTCCCGATTAAGGTTCACCAAGGTAAAACCCAAAGGATCATCAGTTCGAACCCCACTATTGTTATTAACCCATTTGCAGCGAAATACAGCTACTCTGAAACAAACATAGTCAAGCTCCCAAATATCTTCGATCACCCCATAATATGCCATGTTTGCATACAATGGATTTTTATCCTTCCTGCTAGAAACATGTAAAGCCTATGAGATTAATGTAACACCACTGTTTTGAGCCGTACTCTTCTCATCTTGTCTCTTAGTAGCAAATGAATATCCATTTATGTCATAGCATGAAAATGCTTGTACCGCAGGGCTGGGCCTAAACGCCAACCATTTCAATGTCTCCGAAACGTCTTTGCCCATGACAGCATTACCAAACCAATAGACAAATGTTCGAATATGTTCATTGAGCACACGTTGATCCGTCCAAGCAGGATAAGACGTTTTTATTGAATGGATATGGTCTGTTACATAGGGCGCAACTTCTTCATAATTGCGCAGTATGTAGAGATGCGCCTTCATTAATTCAACATTAGACGGCAAAAACATTTTTCCTCCCCTTGTGCCCATACCTGTAATCCTCCCATCGTGCTGATTCTTAGATATTCCAATGGATGCGGTATCGGCCAAGTACTCAGTGCAAAACTCAATTACCTTCTCAGCTATATAACCTTCAACAATACTAGCATCAGGACGACAACGATTCTTAACATACCCCTTAAATAATTTCATATATCGCTCGAATGGGTACATCCATCGCAAATGAACAGGCCCGCAAATTTTTATCTCTCTAACCAAATGAATCACCAAATGCACCATAATATCAAAGAAGGCGGGTGGAAAATACATTTCTAATTGACAAAGGACAACAGTTATTTCATCTCGTAACTGATCAAGTCTTTCGCGCGCGATAACCTTGCTACATATAGCATTGAAGAAGAAACAAAGTCTTGTTATACTGCACTTAACATGCTTGGGCAATATCGAACGAATATCTACAGGCAACAATTGTTGCATTAAGGCATGGCAATCATGAGACTTCAAACCAACCAATTTTAAATCTTTCAAGGAAACAAGTCTGCTTACATTTGAAGAATATCCGGATGGAACTTTGATGCTACGCAAACTTGAACACAGTTGTTTTTTCTCTTTTCTGGACAAAGTGTGACAGACAGGGGGTAGATATGTGCGTTGTCCTCGAGCTACCAGTGCTAAATTTGCTCTTATGTTCATATCAACCATATCAAGTCTCGCGTCATAACCATCCTTAGTTTTACCAGGGATGTTCAAGAGCGTACCTAACAGGCTTTCGCAAATATTTTTCTCAATATGCATAACGTCGAGACAATGTCTGACATCCAAGTTCTCCCAGTATGAAAGTTCAAAAAATATGGATTTTTTCTTCCAACAACCTGTATCATTATTGCTGGACTCCGAAGGTTTACCAAACTCCACATTAATGTCCGTCACACGAGCTTTCACCTCTGGCCCGCTCAAGGGTTCTGAAGCTTTTTTGAACTCTTGAAATCCATTGAATGTTCTTTTCATACGGCGATACGGATGAGTCTCGGGAAGAAATCTGCGATGCCCAAGGTATACTGTCTTCCTCCCATGTGCAAGCTGACAAAAATATGTACTCTGCTCACATATTGGACATGCTTTATGCCCTTTAACAGAGTACCTAGACAAGTTTCCATAAGCAGGAAAATCATTAATGGTACAGAACAACATGGCACGTAATGTGAACATTTCTTCACGGTATGCATCAAACACAGGTGCGCCTTCATCCCATAACTTTTTCAAGTCTTCAATAAGAGGAGCAAGATACATATCGATCTCATTTCCTGGTTGCCGTGGGCCTGAAATCATTAGAGACATAAGTATGTACTTGCGCTTCATACACAAGTAAGGCGGCAAATTGTAAATAACCAACATCACCGGCCATGAGCTATGTGTGCTACTCAGACTGCCAAACGGGTTCATTCCATCAGTACACAAACCAAGGCTCAAATTTCTGGCTTCTCCCCGAAAAGAAGGATACATTGAATCAATTTTTTTCCACTGATCTGAGTCTGATGTATGCATTATCACCTTGTCATCATCACTGGGAATACACCGATCTGAATGCCATGTCATAAGTTTTGCATCTTTTGCATTAGCGAACAACCGTTTAAATCTCGGTATTATAGGAAGATACCACAGAACCTTAGCCGGCGACCCCTTCTTTTGCGCATCAGAACTGTCTTCAACCTCATCACACAGCTGCTTGTTTTTGTATCGTGAAGTTTTACACTTAGGACAAATCAATAAATCCTTATACTCATTCCTGTAGATGACGCAATCGTTTGGGCAAGCGTGGATCTTCTTATACTCCATACCCATTGGACACAATATTTTTTTTGGCTCGTAAATTCAATCTGGAAGTTCATTAACTTCTGGGAGCATATCTTTCAATACCCTCAATAAGGCTGTAAAACTAGTATCTGACCACCCATTTGCCGCTTTCAAATTAAACAACTTCAAAACACTAGACAAGCGTGTATATTTAGTGCAACCCTTGTATAGAGGCTTCTCATTGTCACCCAAAATGGAAGCAAGAACTTCCGGTTTATCAGCAAAATCCTTGGCCACATCCTCAATCATGTCATCTAATCGATCTCTAGTAATCGCATAATCTCTTTTTGCATGAGATTTTCTTTGCTCAGGTAAACCATCAATACTTTCACCATGCCAAATCCACAATTTATAAGAAGGATCAAATCCATGCCGATATAAATGGAATCTTATTGTATCTGAGTTATCAAACCGCGCACCATTTTTACAAGCTTTGCACGGACAATGGACGTACTTTGTATTCTTATAAGCGAATTCAATGAAATTCTCAACTTCTTTCGCATAAGAATCGGAGGTCCGATCACCATACAACAAGATATTTCGATTCATGTGTAACTAACACCTTGAAATAATTAAAAATACCAAATAATAATTCAACAAACAATGTACAAAGTATCAAGTTGCATGCTTGTCTTAGCACATGTCATACTAATGTTACTCATATAATCAAAACTACTATAATACCTCAATGAAAAAAATAATGCATAAACAACACATGCGCAATAGACATAATCAAATGAATAAGAACCCATAAGTTTTTCATTTATGCATTTCGTCAAACACATGAAATACATAAAAAAATAATACACACTCTAAGTAGTGCTAATTATATGAACATCCTCCATTAAAAATCAAACACTATAAATCAAATCACATCACCAAGAAACTACATAGTATAACTAAATAGGGTTCCACAATACTAAGGTTCACCATATACATGGAATATATGCAACTTTAATTTTCAGCCCTCTACCATAAATAAAAATAAATTCTATAGGATGACATATCTAAAGTACAAGCATAAGCAATTACTGAGAAATTTTAGAAGTTTCTAACCTTAAGGTGGTAAATTTTAGCTCCAAATGACGATTCTTTACGTTCAACGTGCAAAACCGTAGTAGAAATTTGGAGAAGAACACTTTCGGCCGCGATATGGAGATACACGTTGTTATTTAGGTTTAAATATGTCAATACAACGGCGGTTATAATTAAACCGCCGTAGAAAGGACCTTCTACGGCGGTTAATTGTTAAACCGCCGTAGAAAGGGACTTTCTATGGCGGTTTATTTTAAAACCGCCGTAGAAAGTCTCGTTCTACGGCGGTTCATTTTTAGACCGCCGTAGAAAGTCCGCATTTCTTTTATAACTGCGGTTTTCTATTTTCCGCCGTTAATCCGCAGCCGTTAAAGCTCTATTTTGTAGTAGTGAGATATCAAGAGTTGACCGACTAGCATACAAAATATACACGCTCCCAACAAATGGTTGGTAATACTAACATATATATATATATATATATATATATAATCAACATTTGACACACGTACGTTACTTAGCAACTAAACTCAATGCGTATATTTTCAATACATTCTTCTCTGATATAATTAAGATATTTCAAAGGTTGATTAAACTAGAAGGCCGGCATTGTTTAACCATCAAGTAGGTCGAATACAATAAATTTTTTGCGCTTAATTAATCAATGTGAGTACTTCACCAGAAATATGGGCGTATATATCTCTCCAATTAATTTGGTACACATGCCTAGCTAGCTAGTTTAATGTGATTATTGGGTGATGAAATTAATTATAATTATAATTATAATTTGCATCCCTATAAATTAGGGGTTTTGGACGCACAAATGCATCACGGAGAAAGAGGTTCAAGCTACGTTAAACAAAAAGACAAAAATGGTTAAGATAAATTCAGCTGAATTTAGTTCCCTCGTCGTCATCCTGGTTGCTCTTTTCGTTGGTAAGTAATCGACCTACCGACTTATAAATTAGGGGTTTTGGACACACAAATGCGCATTAATTAATATTACTCTCTTTTGCCCATTAAAATAATCATGTTTCAAGATTCATTTGTCACAATCAGAGAGTCACATTCGATTATTTTATGTTATATATACCCTTATTAAAAGATTATGTGTAATTCACACTTAACAGATAAGGGTATAAGTGGCAAAAAAAATGTTAAATTGCTAACTTTTAAGTACTTATAATCTACCACCCATAAAAATTTGTGTGTTTCTGATGCATAACTCTTTATATGGAACGAAACAAGAGAGTAATTTTATTTACTATTTATTTTATTGTGTGGCTAATTAATTTATGAATTATTTAATTTAAAATGTAAAGCTTTCTATACGTTATTTTGATAATAATAATGCTCTAATTCACACACACACACATATATATGAAAATATTATAATCCCTTTATGAAATTTTTTAGTCATTGAATAATGGCTTATGATGGACTACTAATGCGATTGCATATATATGCTATTATTCAATGATTGAATAGTTTCATTAAGGGACTATAGCTTGACCCATAAATATATATATATATATATATATATATATATGATATTGTTTGAATATATGTTTTAAATTTAAGTGTGAGATTGGTGATACTTGATGGAAATTGAAATCAATTGATATTACTTTTATATATAATGTATAGTCAGCTTGGTTTTTTGACAAATTAATACGCACAAAGTGTTTGTGGGTATTAATTCGATTTCATAATTTAGGAAGTTAATTAAACTTCCCAACTTGTTAGGAATTTTATGAAAATATTGGTCGTGGGGTAAAAAAAATGATGAATTTGATTTCTTTCAACTTATATAAAAATCATAATCTAATCCGAAATATTAAATATAGTATTAGAAACATGAAGCTTTAATGAAATTTGCATGTATTTGTTCCCACAAACAGAAGCAGCAGAAAAGCCGATTCGAACAGCCAACGCCGCCGGAAACCCTGGCTTCGCCGCTCGTAGGCTAAGCAGCGGCGGAGATGTGGATGTAGCAAAACTTGCTGATGTCTTGAGCAAAATTAACGTCGCAGAAATTGTTGCCAAGATGGGCAATATAATTGCTGATCTTAATGGCGTAAGAAGTAACATCTCAGAACTTTCTACGGTTCTGGTGGGAACAGATGATGTCAATGTCTTGTTAACCAATTTAAAGAATCTTGATATCCTCGCGCGCAATGTGCAAGGTCAATTTGAGAACCTTTTCTTTCAAGCATGTGTAACAAGAGGGCAGATTTTCATACTAAGATGTATTGGAATCATAGTTTGCAAAATCGCGATCCTACGTGAATCCGATTTGGGTGTAGGATCAATGTCGATAGGCACGGATGTAAATTAAAGTGTAAAATTGCTAATAAATTATAAAACCTATTCTTATTGAAATCATTTTAGCACATTTTGTAGTATCGAAAAAAATCGAAAGATCAATTTGGTATTTTAAATTGAAGTATCATACGATCATACGATACGTATCGATATTTCGTTAACTATGATTGGACCATTTCATGAAAGTAATGATATATATATGTGTGTGAGAGAAAGAGAGAAATGATATATATATGTGAGAGAGAGAGAGAGAGAGAGAGAGATGGCGTGAGTAACAGAGGGCTTGAAAGATAGGAGTATGTGAAAGGCTAACAAATATCCATGTGACATAGAAATACCACAGAAGGTAAAGTGTTACTGGGTCAACTTCTAAGGGGGTGTTCTTTGATATTTTAAAAACAAGTTTTTAAAAAATTTATTATATTAAATTTATTATTGAAACAAAAATTAAAATTAAAATCAAAACCAAAATAACAGATCTTAAGAGTAAGAGAGCCAACAGTCATCTTGTTTAGAATTAATCATTGAAGCATTAATACTAATTTATAAACAGCTAGCTAGCTAGGTCTTAGTCAATCCCTCGAGATCCAATAGCTAAGTCTTATAATATTGTCCACTTCTATTATTAAAATCGATATTTGTTTTTAATTTAAGAAATAGGCACTATTTTTAACTTATCGTTTTTTTTAATATAAATATGCACTACTTCTAATTTTGCATCGATACCTTTTGTTTCATACTCTAACCTTAAAATCAATATACAATACATGAGAAGACATGCACAATAATTTTTAATATTTTCTCCGTTCTCTAAAAAGTGTCATTTTAAAAAAGTGAAAAATTCTTCATTTACCCCTATTATATTCCCTTGTTTAATGACAAATTTTATGAAAATTTTTGTGATGTATGTACATTTGAAAAAAGAATGTAATTAATAGATCAATTAAGTTAGGGGTAAGATAAAGAAGTTTTTAACCTTTTGCATTGAGTTTGAAAAGCGACACTCTTTAAAGAACAACAAAAAATCTTTAATGAGACACTTTTTAGAGAACAGATGAAGTATATTGGAAATATGTAATAGTGTACAATAGCTAAACTCATTACATTATAACATACACGTAATATTTTTGATGTTAAAGTATTCTTGTAGGATATAAAAATAAAATATCCTAACACATAAATTAACGCTATGGAATAAGACTTCTTTGTGTAAAACAAAACAATTCAACAGCTTAACTAAAGTTAAGCCAAAAAGCTTTACAAAACGGAGTGTAGGTATCCAAAGCCAAAAGCCTTTTCACATCACCAAATAACGAGCAAGTCATGATTTCACTGAAATATTCCGTCATAAAGAATGATTCGTCCTCAAATCCGACTCCAATTTCTCCAATACTCTTCCAATGGCAATGTCAAAAGCATCTTCAGGATTCCCTAAACCTTGACTTGGTTCTACATACACAATTCTTGGAAGAAGATCAATCACAGTTTCCCTCATTTTCCTAACTTCATCTCTACTGAATCCCTCAAGCTTACTTCTGATAGAAACTGTGCCATTAATCACATCTCTATGGTCTATAAAAACTGAATAACTCTCAGCTTTTAAAGGCAAATGCCACTTATATTGATCCTTGAAACTTTTTTCCCAAAAAAATACAGGAATCGAACCTGCCACCATACAATCAAGAAATGATCTCCGAGTGTAACCATCTCCTCTAGGCTGCAAACAAAAATCCGAATCCAAGAACGCTTCGAGAATTTCCGGGGCCCCTTGGAAGCAATTGGTTACAGAACAATCAACCAGCCTGCACGATCCAGATTCGTTCTTGCAGTGATCCATTAACAAAACTCTGAAGTCGTTCTTGAAATACTCCTTCCGGGTCGCGCCCACGAAGGTAAATAGGCTATGGCCTTTCCTTGCTCGAATGTAACTCTGCCATTCGATGATATCGGATTTCGATCGAGGATGGAATGCTGTTGGCCATGGAACGCTGATGTCCAGCTCGTCCTGTGGATTTCTTTCCACTGTGAGTTTCAATACGCGATTCATCAGAGGCATGTTGATAAAAGACGAACCCCATCCAGAATCCCTATCCGTAGGCCTTCGAAAAGCCCAGGTTAATCTCCCCAGCATTAAGAAATGATCAGCCCCGTTGTTTTTCTTCCAAGAGGGCTGATTCTTGAGCCAAGCCAGCATCGCTTTGCAAGCTCGATCGCGGTCTTCCCCGGTGTAGTTAAAATTCAAAAACAAATACTTCTCAACCGCAAGTCCTGCGTAGAATGGCACATAAAACGCAGTGGCCTCTTCAGGATTCAGTGTTCGGCACTTGTAGTTCATCATTCTGACATGATAAATCACCTCAGCGGAATACAAATCTGTCCAATACCAAGCCGGCGTAAGGTTCCCCGGTATAACTCCCCCGAGGTTGTTGGCTTTCGGCCCGAACCCGCCATTAGAAACCACAGGGCACATGGGTTTCCAAGGGTCCAAATCCATGCAGTTTTCCAGAAGCTTTTTGTTGAATGCTTCTGGTAGATCATACACAAAAACCCTTCCATTTCGGCATTCTTTGTCGCCGGAACCTGAAAAGCTTTCTGAGGGAACTCGACTGAAGAAAACAATGATGAGGGCTTGGATTAGAATTGCTGTAAGAATCCATCCAAGTAGGCGTAAGGTGCATTGAGATTTGATGGATTTGAAGGGGTAGATTTCGGGTACCATGATTATTGTCTTCAATTAATACTAGCTCTTTGAATCTATTTTGATGCAAAATGTGATGAATTAAGGCCAACCTTTCTGGTCTGAATATGTTCATAATTAATTAAATTGTTTAATTACTCTATAGATCTCAGAAGGTGGGGAAAATAATTAATTACTGGCTGCTAACTTCATATTGACTATTTATTGAATATGGAAAATTAATTAATCATCGGACTGGACCATCTCAAGATCGATCTGATCCATACATAGTACTATATATTAATCCCCCACATGTACTTGTATATAATATAAGTCTGCTCCAGCAATTAATTCCAATAGTTTTAAGGATTAAGTAATTGCCTAAGATCTGTTAAGTGACCTTTAATCGTTGACCAATTAACTAAATATTTTCCTTTCCTCAATAAAAAAAGAAAAGAAAAGAAAGGAGAAATCATTGGCGACAATTTAATGCCCAGCTATATGGTTGACTAATTAATTAAATATTTTTATTTTCTCAAAAAAAAAAAGGAAAGAAAATAATTCATTAGTAACCTTTTATTGTAGACCAATTAACTAAATATTTATATTCACGGCGCTGGACATTGTTCAGCAATGGTTAATATACAACGGCAGGTCAAGCAACGATTTTGATATATGTACAATGGCGGGGCAGCAGCCCACTGACACTAAATAGCAGAGTATGTGGGCTCATATTAATCTTGAGCCAAAAAATGGGTATATATAATTACATTTTTGTTCCGGTCAACCCAAGAGATTCCCCTAGATCCCCTCAACTACCGTTTCTATTAATGGGCGAGTCCATACCGAGGGGGGGTCTCTACCCGGATTACCATTACCACCTCGGCCGCATCCCCAGCAAAGCAAACACAGCCCCCAATCCTGACTAGAGGCTATCTCGAGAGCTGTAAGGGTAGCAGTCGCCTTAGCCTCCTTCGGAGAGCCCACATTGAAAATTCGCCTCGAAATACCATACAACCACTTTCCGTCATTATCACACAACTACGTTGACCGCCACTATCCCGGTGGATGAGTAGACTTAATTAATATGCCCCGTCTTCTGAGATCTATAGAGAAAACAATTTAATACTCGTATGAACATAGACTATCACAAAACGGCTCTTCAACACCGATTGCCTTGAAAACTGGTGTTAGCATTTAAAAAAGCAGATCATTGCCTCTCTTAAACCAAGTTGGGCGTAAATTAGGTTCAATGCCACCACACACTTGAGTATCATGCTTAGCGTAAATTAAGGAGTACCATTAACACTGGAGATTAAGCAACGCGGTGTAACTCTTGTCTTTCATACCGAATTTTAAACCTGGTTCAATGATGCATGTTTTTTTTAACTTACACCATGTATTAGCCTTACCGACATTTGCAACCGGTGTTAGAGACCCGTTCTGTGGTAGTCTTAATCTGTGTATGTGCTCTTTACATTGGTTCATAAGAAGAGCCTGCCATTGCAATGCCCTTACTTTTTTAGAGAGTTTTTTTTGGTAGCGTTCTCATATATGAAACCAGTTTTTTCATATGGCCGCTCGGTATATTATGATTTGATGGACTATGTAATTGATGGTGGATAACAGGAAAAAGTATTACAGTAAATGTCAAAATTCATTCCAAATGTGAATTTTCTTTTCTAGCTTAAGGGAATATCGGTTTGTTCACGCTATACCTGGAAATTGTGAAGCTATATACTCTCTTTTCACGAGATATTATTCTGTGCATCTGTTGAACCATATAGGATCAATGGCGCAGCCAGATAAATGTACTAAAACGCAGGACTTTGGTTTGCTGGGCAAATGTTCAAATAAACCCCTAATATTTCGCCCAATGTCCATATAGGCCCCTAAAGTTACGTTTGGATAAAAGAAGCCCCTAACGTTAAAAAAATCGCCAAACTTAAACCCATTCCGTTAACCCTCCGCCACATGAGCAATTTTTGCTGATTTGGCACTGCCACATCACATATTTTTGATGACTTGGCTCCGCCACCTAACCCAATCATCTGGCATGTCGTTGGGGCAACTGATCCGGCCATTCTGCTGATATATCTTGCTTCTATTTGAAAACCCATCTCCAACAATTAGTGGCCATGGCTTCTTCTCTCCTCCAGTGTTCCTCCCGATCCAAGCAATGAAAGTATTGGGACTTGGGTTTTTTCTCCAATGTTGGGAATCCAATGATCACTTTCACCAGTTCTTCCGATTAAAAACCCAAAAATTCAGGTAATAATAGTTACCTAATCTTCAAATTTCATGAACAGAAGGAAAAGAAGAAGATAAATAATGACTAACCAGCAGAAACTGCCTGGATTGGATTATTGCTGCTGATGTTTCGGAAATGAAGAGCAAGACTTTGATGGGCAAAGGTTCAAATAAACCCCTAATGTTTTACCCAAAGGCTAGATAAGCCTCTAACGTTACTTTAGGGGAAAAAAAAAGCCTCGACGTTACAAAAAGAGGCTAAATTAGCCCCCTCTCTGTTAAACCTCTGCCTCATCACCCTTTTTTGCTGACTTGGCTCGGCCACGTCACCTTTTTTTGCAGACTTGGTTCTTTCTGCCTCCACATTGCCGACCACCACAGCAGAGCAGCCTTCGAGCAGCGTATCCGAAGGAGCTGCCCAAACCTCAACTTCCAGTGGAAAATAATCCAATTGGATCGTAGAAAATCATCAAGAGTAACTGCAGTTATGAGTACTGAGCTCTCTGTTTAAACTGCACCCGCTTCTCTGTCGTCTGTCCTCCATAAACCATACCAAATGGTCATGCCTATGAATTTTATGCAGAAGTGGTAACATCTTTTAAATAAATTTCTTGTGTGCAATTTTCCTTTCATGAATAATATTAAGGTGATGATTCTTGCTTGTATTTTGGTAAATTCTTGTCCAAAATATTGACATGCTGCACACTATTCTTGAGTTTTCTGTGACGACTACTTTTAATCAGTACATAGGTTTTCTTAAATTTCTCTGTTGGCAGATTGTGGCACTTTGTGACTGTTCTATTTATAGAATGAAGTTGAGAAACAGCCCTGATCTAATTATTTTCTAATTTTTGATTCAATTTGATGGTTTCCTAGGCTTATTTTCAATTGTTAAACAATCAGAAAGTTGCAGTATTGTAAAGGGAGGAAAAGGGGGAAAGCTACTGTCAATGGATTGCGCTCTGAAAACACTGCAGCAGGTAGCAGAGCAGCAGTCGACGGCGTCGTAGAAGTCCCACCGTGGAGGAGTTAGGGCAGAAGCTTGCAGTAGGCGGCAACAGATTTTGCAAAAACCCTCGCTATGCTTGGTGAAGAGGGAAGGCTGCTGAGGTTTGAGTAGCTCCTTTCGTAGACGCCGCTCGAAGGCTGCCCTCCTGGGGTGGTTGCTTACATGGTGGCATAACGAACCCAAGTCAGAAAAAAAGTGATGTGGCGGAGCCAAGTCAGCAAACAATGTGATGTAACAGACAGAGAAGGGGCTAATTTGGCCCTATTTTGTAAGGTCAGGGGTTTTTCTGTTCCAAAAGTAACGTTAGGTGCTTATCTGACTCTTGGGTGAAACATTAGGGACTTATTTGAACCTTTACCCAGACTTTGATTGTTTGGTGCGTCGTTGAAACTTTGATCGAGCTGCCATTTTCATGGCTGTTTGCTGCTCTTTCCCGACGCGAGAATTGACATCGATGATTGCGCCTATATTGATTGGTTCGTTCTTTTTAGCGCCGGCAACGGAGCTCAAGGACATGATCAGAAGCAAACAGAAGAGAAGATTATAGCACTTTGCACCTTTGCTTTTCTTGCAAGTCAAATGAAAAGCCATTTTTTCAATTTTCTTTCTTCAATGTCATGAGATTCTACCACAAATATATACATTTGCGATTGGCCTATAGCTTTGACCTTTGAATTTATTTGTTGAGGAATTTAGAAAAGTCAGTGGCAATTGATTGGCCATTTCAAGCTATGTTATGGAATATTCAGAAAAATCAATAAAAAAAAAGTGATGTGGCGGAGCCAAATCAGCAAAAATTACTCATGTGGCAAAGAATTAATGGAGGCGGTTTAAATTGGCCCTCTTTGGTAACGTTAGGGACTCTTTTGATCCAAACGTAACGTTAGGGCCTATCTAGACATTGAACGAAACATTAGGTGTTTATTTGAACCTTTGCCCCCTCGTTTGCTACATGTGCCGCATAGCTAGGCCATATTGGATTTTGGTATAAGATTTCTTCTT
Source organism: Leptodermis oblonga (assembly GCA_016801395.1). NCBI lineage: Eukaryota > Viridiplantae > Streptophyta > Magnoliopsida > Gentianales > Rubiaceae > Leptodermis > Leptodermis oblonga. The sequence goes on along the minus strand of CM028758.1, from coordinate 12,452,397 downwards.
GTTCAAAATCTCTATCTCATTGGTGTGCCAGACTCACACTCACAAGAAAATATGAGTCTCCCGTGCTTACATCTAATAACTTTTTTTCTAGTGTGTGAATCTGGCATAGTAATGGATCTGGATTTTGAAACTAAAACCAAAACCAAAACGAGAAAATAGGCCCATAATCACGAATATGTTTCATATACATCATATACTTACTATATTGGGCGAATTACATTTCCCCCTGAGGTTTGGCTAAATTATAAAAGCACCATCCTAGTTTGGTTAAATAACAAAAACACTCATTGACCGGCGGGTTAGTTACAATTTCCCCAATGAGGTTTGGATAAATTACAAAATCACCCTTATAGTTTGGTTGAACAACAAAAATCCCCTTTGACCAACAAGAAATATACATTCCTTCCCCAAAGTTTGGATAAATTACAAAGTGATAGTCTTAATTTAATTATAAAATTAATCCATTTAAAAATTGAATTATGATATAAACATTATATACTTGGAAAGACTAAAGTGTCCCTAAATTAATCTATTTGAAATTTGAAGATCAAAATGACATTCACAAAGAGACAAATGAATGCTTAAAATCAATCAAATTTCATTCACTTACGGCCTCTTCTAGAATTGAAAAAGCAACCATCAACGATGTATTTGTTTGAGAAATAGAAAAAAAATTAAATTTCTCTTAGCATAGTAAATCAATGTCTTTGTGAATGACATTTTGAACTTTCAATTTCAAATAGATTAAGTTAGGGACACTTAAGTCTTCCCAAGTATATAATGTTTATGTCATGTCTTAATTTTTAAATGAGTCAATTTTATAATTAAATTAGGAAGATCATTTTGTAATTTATCTAAACTTCGGGGCAATGTAATTACTCTGTTGGTCAAGGGGGATTTTTGTCATTTAACCAAATTAGGAGGGTAATTTTGTAATTTACCCAAACCTCGGGGGAAAAATTGTAACTAGCCGCTGGTCAAGGGGTGTTTTGTTATTTAACAAAACTAAAAGGGTGCTTTTGTAATTTAGCCAAACCTCAAGGGGCAAAATGTAATTCGCCCTACTATATTTACCTTGGTTGAATGGTTTTGGCAGACAAGGTAAGTACAGATTTATGATAAAAGCTACAATCCTACGTTATTGTGCTCAAAGATTATAGACATCATAAAAATCAACCTAGTTAGTTGATGGAATTATTGGTACTAGAAGCACTAGTTCTTTGGAGGCTAACGAGAGAGAAGTAAGCTCCACCGGGACCGTTTCCCAGTAAAGCCGAGTGTGTCCCTTTCTCAACAACACGACCTTTGTCCAAAACTGCGATTGTATTGCAACCCTGAATCGTACTTAGCCGATGCGCTACAACCATGCTAGTTTTCCTACCATCACTCTTTCAAGTGCATCCTGTACCACTTTTTCCGATTGACTATCCAGTGCACTCGTTGTTTCGTCCAGCAATAGTATTGCCGGGTTTTTTAGCACAGCTCGGGCTATGGCGATTCGTTGCTTTTGACCTCCAGAGAGCTGCAGTCCCCTATCCCCACACCATGTATCATATCCATCCTTCAACCCGGTGATGAAGTCATGTGCATTTGCTACCTTAGCAGCTTCGATCACTTCAGACTCATAAATGTTTTCTGATGTGCCATATGTGATATTTTGTCGTATGGTACCAGCAAATAGTGCGGGCTCTTGGCTCACTAGCGCAATGTGTTTTCTCAATTTTCTCAGGTGATAAGATTTTACATCTCGACCATCGATCTTCACTATCCCTTTAACTGGATCGTAGAATCTCTCGATCAAACTAATTGTAGTCGACTTTCCCGAACCGCTTTGCCCGACCAAAGCAGTCGATTTTCCCGCCTCGATTTCGAGCGAAAATTCTTTAAAGATCATGACATCGGGCCTCGCGGGGTATGCAAAATCAACATCACGTAACTCAACATGGCCCGTTAGCCCGTTGGGCTCGTGGCCTTCTGGATCTTCGGGTTCAATCGATGCACATCAGTCCACAACAGCAAAATTCGACATGACAGCATCGGACCCTTTGGCTAGATCATTTGTCATTGTTCTCGCCTCGCCAATGACACGTCCAGTACTGACCAATATCATGTATGTTTGGAAAATGGCTTTCACTCCTAGCGAACCGACCACCATAAGCCTTCCACCGTACCAAAAATCAAAAGCACAACTTATCGTGACGAGCCCATTGGACGTGCGAAGCCCAATACCAGCAAACCATGACTGGCGAATGCTCTCCGGGCGCGGGCCTGCTTGGGCCTTCGCAAGCATCTGAAGAATTCGAGATTGGGAACCTAAAGCGGTGACAGTTCGGAAATTGGAGACGGCTTCTGCTGCAAGCTTACTGCTTTCTTCTTGGGCTTTGATGCCTTTTTGAGACGTGGTTTTGAGGAGCACTCTCCGCACGTAAAAGCAAACGATGATCAGGGGTTGAATGGCTATCATCACTATCGCCAGTTTCCATGCAATAAATAAGCCCATCGTGAAAGCGATCGTCACTGCAGAAATGGTTTGGATGAGAAGTGACATTCAATCCCCGCTAATGACCTCACCTGTACAAGGAAGAAAGATGACAAATTGTTAGGATTTTGTTCTCCATATAGAAAACACAACAAACCCTGATACATGACTCAATAAGTAAATTGATGTCCAATCTACTTATTATGTATTATATGTCAGTTAGATGCTATTGTGAAATATTTAATACCTACCCATGATCCTCAACTAAATTTAGTATTTTATGAAGAGAAAACATGATCAAATCTTTAGGGGAGGGGTGGGTTTGTTTGTGCTTACCACATTGGCATCTTTTGCGAGTCTTGAGCAAATTGCACCTGTAGAATTTTCGTCTTTGTCAAACCATCCAATTTCGAAAGTGAGGATCTTCGAGAGCATTTGTTCTCTGAGCCTCTTTGTCAAGGCCTCTCCCATGGCTGCAAAGTTGTAATGTTGGCATGTGTTGATCAGAAATGAGGAAACGGCCAACCCCACGAAACAAAATGCATATATTCTCGTCTTATTCTTAATCTCCTCATGATCCGGCAAGAAATACACCGATATCACTGACCCCAGTATATAGGTGTAAGTCGGTTGGACCGCACCAAAAAGTACAGCGCCAATGCACCCCGCCATCGCTTGCCTCCATTCCGGAAAATTCATGGCGAGAAGTCTTCTAAATGAGGGAACCGGAAATTCTTGATCAATTGAAATGATTCCCGTCTCCGATTTGTTGCATGGAGCGACTGAATTAGCCGAGTTGGATCGGCTGAAAACCGATAGCGGTCGGCTGCTCGTGTTGTGCATTCCACTGTTTAGATTGGACCCGGAGGCTAACGCGGCGGATGTAATTATGATGGTTTGATTGCCCGTTTCGGTTTGTTGCAGGCGAACGAATGACGTGTATAATCCGGTTTCGTCTTCAATGAGTTGACCGTGTGAGCCGGTCTCGTTTTGGATGACGGCGATGAGGTGGTGTTTCGAACGGTTGACAAACGGTGGGCTATTATGATGGTGGAACGCCGCACCGCCGCCTTATCTAGGGCTTCTTGTACAATTCTCTCCGACTCGGCGTCCAATGCACTTGTGGCCTCGTCGAGGAGGAGGATTTTTGGGGCTTTGATTATGGCTCTTGCTATGGCTATCCTCTGCTTCTATCCTCCCGACATCTGAACTCCCCTCTCGCCTACCTGGATAATTCATTATATGTAATTTTCAATGGTCATCTTACATGATTTCTCAAAGTAAAACCAAGCAAATTTTCACGTTTTATTCTCAGCACTAAAATAGTCTAGTATGATTGATTATGGATCGCACACTATTCTATAATGAAAAGATGTATAAAATGTAACTAAATAGGAATTAAAATTTTTTATTGGGACAATTTTTTCATTTCAAACATAACTTTTATATAAGAGAGAAAGAATATAGAGTGAATTACATTTACCTCACAGAACAGTAGGAATAACTACGAAATTATCTCTGTTATTTTGAAACATATAAATAACTTTCTAGACTCACCATACGGAAAATCAAAACCGGCAAAGTTCAAATAAACTCACTGCTGTTTTGATCTCTTCTTTTAAATGCCTCCTATGAAATTTTTTAACCTTTTGGTCTTTTGACAACCCTTTCAATTTTGAGTTTGCCATCCCGTTAGTTCAAGGCTTGTTCTTTACATTTTGGTTTTGATTTCAACAGTAAACTTAATATATTATAAGAGTAATGATACACTGCTCAAATGATTTTCTAGACTTTCTTAACTTAAGTGAGGTGTCATATATTCATTGGCTACACTCTTATAAAATAATTATTAATACTACATTATTGACCAATGAATGCATAACACCTTACTTGAGTTAAGAAAGTTGAAAAGATTATTTGAACAGTGTATCATTACTCATTTATAATCAGCTTTCATTATTTTCAATACAAGTTTTTATTATTTAGTTATACTTTTTTACATTTTCAATACACTGTTTATATTATAAAACTTTGTTCCAAAAAATAAAACTCAAATCTTCAATAAAGAACAGGCTCTCGAAAAGTTATTTGTATTTTTCAAAATTGTATGAATGGATTCATAGTTTTATCCAAAATTTACTGAAGTAAATATATTTTGCCGAAGAATATATTAGAAACGATCACAAGACAATCAATGGAGATGCGCTCAAACTACATGCAAATCACTTAAACCGGTTCGTTTTCATTGTTTTTTTTTTTTTTTTTGTAATTTGGTTTTATTTTTTTTCATAATAAATATAATATATTATAATCAGTTTTCATAATTTTTAATATAACTTTTTACTGTTCAACTATATCGTTTTATAGTTTCAATACATTTTTCTACATCAAAAGTCTATATTCCAAAAACATGGTATATCCAACTTAAAAAGATCAACGACATCGGGTCATTGGAAACGTCAGAAACTAGCTTATCTGGGGAAGGAACACTAATTAGAAGATTTTAAAGTTTTAAATATTATATTTTTTTATTATTTTCATTTACACATTTTTATATTTTTAATATACTTTTCATACTTACAAAAATCATTTCTAAACTCATTTACACATTTCTATATTTTTAATATACTTTTCATACTTACAAAAATCATTTCAAAACTCATCAACAAGCCATTAATGCTCATCCACTCGTTTAGGGTGCAAATTGTTTATATACATTGATACAACCAACTAGAATTAATATATATTACTCCATCCCCATTAAGAAAAAATGTCAAATTGTAAAATGTGAGGTTGTCAATTGTCATGTGCGCCTTTCTAAAAGTCTAGCTTTGTCATTCCCACCTCACTCTAACCAACGAGAAGAATTGAATCTACCAAATCGGAAAACAATAACATTGATTGCTTTGGTCAACTCTTAATTTGTACAGTTCAACAACTCTAGTAGAATAAATAAATAAAAGAGAGAGACACGAACCTGGGTATCATAACCCTGGGGCAATTGGCAAATGAAGTTATGAGTATTAGAAGCTTTGGCAGCCTGAATAACCTCGTCAATAGACGCATCCTCCTTGCCGAAAAGTATGTTTTAAATGAGCAGGTTTAATTTAAATTTTTTAATCTGTTACCAAAACATGCTATTTTTACTTAAATAGTGAAGGTTTTAACTGAGATTACATCATACTTACTCATCTTTGTTTCAACAAAGTAATTATATTTTATTTGTATTTACCTATACTAATATAACTATGTGTTATCTATAATTAACTCACAACCAAAAACGGTAATAATATGGGAAGGATAGAATACCTATCTTCCAAAGGGAGTATTTTAATTTGGACCAAAAAAAAAGAAAAAGATTATTAACTTCTTGGAATATTATGAAATTATTTTGAATGTTGATTTATATTAAGAGGGATGATAGAGAGGGTGAGACGGTACCAAAAATAATACTTTATTTGTTCCATTACAAGAGTCTATTTTTAAAAAAATTTTTTGTTATAATAAAAGAGTCTACTTTTAAATTTTTTATCCCTCATAACTTACTAATATAATTATGTGTTGTCTACAATTAGTCCATACTTAACTAATGTGTTATACTTTAACTTTCATAATAAATTATATATTTATCAAATTAGACATTTTAATTGAATAGAGAGAGTATGACAGAAATCAAATAACAAAATCACCTTCACACTCATTATTATTGTCATTCTAATTAATGGACATACATTTAATTTAGTCGTACTACATTATTTACTTTATTATTTTACTATCTACTCCTTTCAGAATGATCCACTTTGATAAATATTTTTTGTTCCAATAAAAGATTCTACTTTTAAAATTTTACTCTTCTGACCCGTACTAATATAATTATGTGGTTCACAATTAGCTCATATTTAATAAATAAATATATAAATGAAGTAAAGGATGTTTAATTTACTATTTTAGATGCTGTATCTTGAGTTTTATAATAAGTCATGCATGGGACAAAGTGAACCATTCTCATTAAACGGATGAAGTATCACTTACGGTACTATCTTTATTACTACTCGATCAGACTATTTAACAACTAATCTGATGATACTCAAAGTATCCGGGTTCTTTTTTTCCATTTTTTTTTTTTCTTTGGAGAAAAGTATTAGAGGGTTTGTCGGGCAGAATCATATAAGATGACGTTCGTGCTAGCCAGCCCAATTTGGGTCTAGTTATATTCCATCCGTCTTACCTAAGGAATTCACTTTAAAAATTATACAACTTAAGTTTTATTTGATAAAATTTAAGTTAGAATTCTGAAGTTTGAAACCTGAATTCATTAATTTATTCTGTTCAATAAAATTTAAAATTTAATATTTGAAATTAGAACTAAAGTCTAAAATCTGAAGATTGAAGTTTGAAATATGAAAACTGAAGTTTGAATCTTATTAAGTTATTACAAATAAAAAAATTTATTTTATTTTCAACACTGAATTTACCTATATTTTTAATAAAATTATAAAAATAGATATAATATATTTTTAAATTTTTTATAGTTATAAAATATAATTTTATTTTTTTGAATTGATAAAATTTCAAACAAATTAAAAACATAAAATAAATTAAATAATGATAACAAAAAAATGAGAAAATTGAAAGAAAAAAAATTGTATAATTCAGATTTAGTGATAAGTGATTCGCTCATCATTTATTTTTTAGGATAGAATTATAATTTTTCTAGACCCACTTAATCAATTAAGTTATTCAGATTTTCATTATCAAACGCATTTAATTGAATAAGTACTTAACTCCAGAATCATTTAGTTTGTTAACACTTATGACTGACAGTTATCACACTTAATTTAAATAAACGCTTAATCATTAATTTTAAATACTAAATCTTGGTTATCAAACGAAGCCTTATTATGAGTTATAAGGTACAATACATAAAATAAATAATTTAACACATATTTTCAACTTATATTATTACTTTCTTATACATATTTTCAACTTATATTATTACTTTCTAATAAGGGTTAACTGTGGATCACACATTATTATATTATTAATATTGGTATATAATGTAAACAAATTCAAAATAGATTATTTTAATAAGATAAGATTTTTTTTCTTTTTTTGAAAATGATCTATTTGATTGGGACGAAATGTATTATCTATTGGAGGACATTTTAGTTTTGACTTTTTATTTTTGTTTGTCTTTACTAATGACAATAGTAGATGCATTGCCTTGCATAACTGCGTGATTAAGGCTTGTTCTTTTTTTTATTGTTTTGAAAACGGCTTTGAAAATATATTTTTGGAAAGCAGTTTTATATTATAAAAATTGTATTAGAAACGTAGAAATGTATAATTAAATAGTAAAAAGTTGTATTGAAAATAGTGAAAAATAATTATAATATATTAAATTTATTGTTGAAACTAAAACCAAAACTAAAATAACAGCCCTTTGTGCATTCTTATGCACAACTTGAGGGCCTCTTTTTATATATTAAGGTAGTATGTAACCATTTAGGTTCTGTGCAATGTTTTAAAATTCGAACTCGAGAAAGCGATTCGTTTAGGATGTCTAACATATATTTATTATAATTTTAAATACTACATGTTATTTTAACATATTAACATTAGTCTCAAATTTTTTTTATTGTTTGAAAAGTATTTCAACTAAAAAGGAAAAGGAAACAAACATATAATAGGACTACAAAGAAAATAAAAATAGTTTAAAAGCCAAATAAATAAGAGTAATAAAGTTAGTTCATAAAATCAATAAAATACTCATGTTTGACCTAAATCCTACTAACCCCTCTTTTTTACCTCGCCACCACCCCTACAAACTTCTCCGTCTCTATTCTACATTCTTTCTTCTTCTTCTTCGTTTCTTATTTTAACTTCTTTCTTTATATATATATATAGAAAGAAGTAAATAGGTGAAGTAATTATGTATTTGGGGTAAAAGTACTGATAAATTTTTTATATACTCTCTGTGTTACATTAGAAGGGTTTACTTGACTAATATATAATTTATTATGAATGTTAATATACAACACTTAAATTAGTTAATTTGACACACTTTATTCCATTTATATTCTTATTTATTAAGTATAAACTAATTGTGAACCACACATAATTATATTAGTAAGGGTAAGAGAAGTAAAAAAATTTTAAATGGACTCTTCCACTAGAACAAAAAATATTTTTTAAAATATACCATTGTAATGGAACAGAGGGCGTATGTGTTTTCCCTTCACATTGCTTGAATTTCTTTCTCTTCTTCAATTTTTTATTTTATTTTTAAATAAAAAATATTATATTTAGCAAAAACAATAATATATCTATATGAGATTCACTGATTTACAAGTAAAGTTTTAATCTTTTACTCAAAAATAAAGAGAAAAGAAAAGAAAATAGAAAATACAAGAGATTTGGACCAGCAAAAAAATATAAAAGAAAGAGAAGGCTGGAAAAAAAAAATAGGGAAAAGGAACAACCAGAGTTTGCGGGTTCAACCTGGTTTCCGATTGAAACCCGGTTTTGACTAATATTTACTGTTTTTTCAAAATTCCGATTTTAAAGAAGTAACCGGACCAGCCACACTATAGATTTGTGGTCGAACCGGTCTAGTTTTAATTTTGAAAACACTGGTTCATTGTCTTTCTCTAAAGTACATAGAAAGGAAGTTATTCCTTTCAAGTTGTGCATTCTTATGCAGAGTCTCTGTGGTAAGGTTCTCGGTACGTCAATAAACAATATATCAAGTTTTATTAGTCAAAAAAAGGAAGAAAAAAAATACTGTGTGATTGGGTGTGGCTCAGGAACACTGTCAAGTAGTGATGGAGCCAAAAAATAATAGTTTCAAGGGCTTGTATGTACTTTTTTAAAATCGTACTCTAATTAGAGAATTTCTGCTTTTCGGGAGAAAATTTTTTAGAAGAAACTTTTTTTCTAGAAAATTATGTACAAAAGAAAATAATAAATGTAATAATTGTGTTATTTTTTTGAAATATTATGAGTGTAATTTTAGAAGGAAATTTAAAATTTGAATGTTTGAATTTTAAAAAGTGCAATATAGATTTTTTTTTTTTTAGTGAAAAAGTGAATTTTTTTTAAAAATGAAAACCGACACCAGTCTACTGCTCGTGTTGTCGCTTCCACTTTTTAGACTGGACCCGGAGGGTAACACAGCATGTGTAATTATGATGGTTTGGTTGCCAATTTCGGTTTGTTGCAGGCGAGCGAATGACATGCATGAACCGGTTTCGTCTTTGATGAGTTGACCGTGTAAGCCGGTCTCCATGACTCGGCCATTTTGGACTACAACGATGAGGTTGCCGTCTCGGACAGTTGACAAACGGTGGGCTATTATGAGGGCGACCATCTAAGATCCAAAATGTTTTCAACCCAACTTTATATTAATACAGAGTTATGTAATAATATTTTTTACTCATTGATTTAGATTCACATCTACTTTTATTTGAAGGAATCTCATGCAATTGGTCATTATTTTTATTTTTTTTCATTTTTCAACTCGGGCCATATTATAAAATTTTATTTTTTGAAATAAGAATTACTTAATTCTCACATCATAAATTTATTTGAGAGCCCATTGTTTTATTAATACAACAACAATTTTTGCTCATAATTGTTTGAATGAGATCCATGCATGAATGTGTATTTCTTTTTCAGGTCAAACTCTATATTATAAAAATTAATTAATTATATTTTTATGAAATTTATTGAATTCCACCATGTAATTTTATTTAGAGACCCAAACGTGCTATAATATAGTTATGAATTTTCACTTTTAACCTTTTATCCTGAACTTCCAAATGTTTAGGATCGGTCCTGATAGTGGAACGTCCCACCGCTGCCCTGTCTAGGGGTTCTTGCACAATTCCCTCTAACTCGGCATCCAATGCACTTGTGGCCTCATCGAGGAGGAGGATTTTTGGGGCTTTGGCTATGGCTATTATTATAGAAATTTCTCCCCCTATGGAAAAATTCCTATAAACACCAACTCTTGCCTTAAGAATTGGCCAACTCACTCGAAGAAACCGAGGTTCCCGTAACCCGGCTTAACAACGAGCAAAGCAGAAGCAATACGAAACAAGCATAAAGGCAAACACGAGTAACACTTAGCCAAAATTGGCCCACCTTGTTACAAACAATTCCCCAAGAATTTATATACAAGGTCCTAACTCTCTAAACAAGGGCAGCGCTCGCACAAAGAAGGCACAAGCCTAACTCCCCGTAAACTAGACTTCTCTCTCTACACTCGAGTTTCTCTCTCTAGAACACTCAAGCTAGCTGCTGGATTAACTCCCAAGTTCCTAGCTTCCACAAATGCCCGAAGTTATAGGCCAAGGTTTTGGATGACAATCCCATCCAAGTAGGTTCTAGAGAATTCTAGCGCCAAACCTTGCCCAAACTTTCTAGCCGCGCCTAGAAGCTTCCGCGCACAAGCTCGCCCGTGTTCTAGAAGTCTCCAGCAACGTCTAGCATCCCCGCGCCAAGTCTAGAGCATTCCGGCCATCTCTCGCGCCATCATGCTCTCTCGCGCCATCGTGCTCTCTCGCGACCCGTCGCAGCGCTTCTCGCAAACACTAGACATTTCCGAACGATTCTAGCCTCTTCTAGAATCTTCCAGCGCGCACCAGACCACCACCGCGCAGATCTTAGCAATGCGATGCCTCGTATGACTCGTTTGTACTCAAACATCCCCGTAACTTCGAGCATTGCCTAGAGCCTTCTAAAAAAGATCTAGGGCTTATTTGTCTAGGCCTTTCGCGAACCTTTCATCTTGACTGTTTCCTTAGTACTGTTGAAAGGGACAAATCAGAAGTGACAGCCTGAGGGATCAAGGTGTAGAAAATCCTGGAACTTTCCAGAAGCTTCCCAAATCTTCCAAAACCTCAACTCCCACACTTCATCCATCTTCTCCTAATTTTCCCACACATTTTCAAGCACCATGGCCCCAAATTCCCTTGGCGCTCCAACCAAGATTTCCTGCAACTTGGAGCGCATTTCGTGCAAGCCCGGCACAACACCTTTCTAGTGCCACAAAACCTGGACACTAGCTCTCTTGGCAAACTTCTCCGTGCCAATCTTGGGCCCGGTTTTGACCTGGGAAAATTTCCTCTAACAGCTATCCTCTGCTTCTGGCCTCCCGATATCTGAACTCCCCTCACACCTAACTGGATAATTCATTATAATTTCCATGGTTATCTCAGAAGATTTCTCGAAGTAAAACCAAGAAAATTTTCACGTTTTATTCTCAGCACTAAAATAGTCTAATATGATTAATTATGGATCACACAAAATTCTATTAATAAATGTATACAATGTAACTAAATAGAAAGTAACTTTTTTTATTGGGATGAATTTTATTTTTTCAAACATAAATTTTAATATGAGAGAGAAAGAATATAGAGTGAATTACATTTACCTCCCTAAACTTTGGGTTCAACTACGAAATCATAAATATTATTTTGAAAAAATACAAATAACCCTTTGGACTCACTAGACGAAAAAGTCAAAGCCTGCAAAATTCAAATAAATCAATGTTGTTTTGATTTCTTTTTTTAAATAGCTCCCATGAATTTTTTTATTTTTTATTTTTTTGTCTTTTACAACTTTTCTGACTTTGACGTTGCCATCCGTTGAGCTTAAAAAGTTATTTGTATTTTTCAAAATAGTAGGATGGAACTCATAGTTATAACCAAAATTTAATGAGGTAAATATAAACGATCACAAGAGCATCAATGGAGATGCAACGCTCAAAATATAGACAAATCACATAAAACTGTTTATTTTCATTGTTTTTGTTTGTGTTTGTGTTTTGATTTTGTTTTTAGTTTCTATAGTAATATAATAATCAATTTTCACCATCAAAATTTAAATTTTCTCTAAAATATCACTCATATTATTTCAAAGAAAAAATATCATCATTACACTTTTTGTTGTCTTTTCTACACAAATTCCCCCAAAAAAAAAAAAAAAATCGTCTAAATGTTATTCCATTTTTAAAACAAAAATTTTCAGTTTTAGGATCCGTTTGATAAAAAGTAATGCTTATATCTGAATGCTTAATGCTGAATTAATTAAGCACTTAACATCTTATTGCTGAAATATATTTTCCGAACATCTGAATCAGAATGCGTAATCACATGATCTTGTTTGATAAATATGCTGATCTTAATGCTAAATCTTAAAAATGTACCATTTTACCCTCGTTGATTTTTTATATTCATATATGCGAAATATCAAATTTTATAATGAAACATAGGGAAAAAAAATAAAACACATTAAATTGAAATACAAAAAATAATAATTTTTTACAATTTATTAAAATTCCTAAAAACGAAAAACGAGTCCACTATTGCATTCTAAAAGACATTAAAAATTTTACAATAATACTCACATATAATTAATAAAATTATATATGTAATATTAAACACATCATACAAATTAGATTTATAAAAATAGGTAAATGATAAAATTTATAAATGAATTTGTAATACCAAAATACAATAATAAAAAATTATTTGATAATATTATCATGAAAAAGTTTAAGCGTGGTATGCTAATGAAGAAAAAAAGAAAATAAAATTTTATTCTAAATTATAGTTAAATCAATATGAATAAAATAAAAGGGGTAGCTTCGGAAATCAAATATGAATTATTTAAAAGAATGTTCCGTGGAGAATTAAGTGATAAGCAATACGATAACTTTTAATTTACTGTTTAATTTTTCTAAAGAAAATAAGTAGTGCTTAATCAAATAAGAGTTTTGGATTTTCGTTATCAAATAGAGTGAAAATCATTATTGCTTAATCAAATAATTTTAAACTTTAAGCACTGTTATCAAACAAGCCACGAGCCAAAAAAAAAAAAAAAAAAAAAAAAAAAAAAAAAAGCCTTACAAGACAAGAATGTAATCTACCAAATCGGAAAACAATATTGCTTGCTTTGGTCAACTCTTTGTACAGTTCAACAAAATCTTGTAGAAAATAAATAAATAAGAAAAGATAAAGAGACACCAACCTGGTTATCAAAACTAGGGCTAACAACGAACACAAACAAGTTCGGACTTGACTCGTTAAAAACTTGGGTCGAGATTATTCATTTATTAATAAACGAACACAAACAATATTTTAATTAAACTCGATTAATAAAGGAACAATAAATTAACAAGGGGAATAAATCTCAATTAATATATTAATTATAATTTATATTAATAGTTCAAGTATATTCACATTTATCATCTTATAACATTTAACAAATTCTTTTCACTAAATTATCATCTTATATATATTTTTACTATAATATTAATTAATGTGGAGAAATTAAGATTTTAATAAAAATACACAATTTTTAGGGGGAAAAAAGATTAAATTATGGACCTTAAGAAAAGAAGGAAATATAATATTTAAGCAAAAAAACTAAAGAAATAGGAATGAAGAAGTTTTAGAGGAAAAATAAATAAAAGAAAAACAATCAATGATTAAAAAAGAATAACTGAAGCAAAAAATAATAATAATCATTAGTGCAATAAGTAGGGTTTGAACACGCAAGCTTAACAAGAAAAAAAAAAAAAAAAACTTTACCATGAAGCTAACTAAGGCCCTACTCGTTTGCTCATTCTGAAAACAAGTTTGGGGCCTTTTGGTTTGTAACCCAAAAACAGCCCCAAAACTGTGTTGGGAACCCATTATTTCCCAAAACAGGTTTACAAACCCATTTCCTTTCTCCACTTCTCCTCTCCCCCTTTCCCTTCCGCGACACTCCCTTCCCCAAAGAGAAGAACAAACAATTCGCCCACGGTCGATCCCATCGACCGGAATTGCTCCATCGATCGATTCCGATAGCTACTCCGATTCACTCAACCATAGACGCCGGCGAATCGACGTGAACAGTGAGTCGTTTCCGGACCAACCGAAATTCCACCCTCCACCACTGAAGTAGCCGCCGAGTTAGTGTTTGGGTCTTGCTTAGGTTCAGCTGTAACACGGCCATCTCCATGTTCATCTTCATCTTCCGATTTTACCGAAACTGTTCCCTGAAAGCTTGAATATTTTGGTGAGGATTACTGTCGCCCTAAAATTTTTTTTCCCCCCCAAAAACCTGTTTCTTATGGGGTTCTTTCACTGCTTCTTCTTGCTTGTTTTTTATGTCATTATCCTCTTTGTTGAATTCTAGATGGGATGTTACTGTTGAGATTCTTGATTCGGTCCTGCTCTTCAACCCCTCCCCCCCAATCTTTACTGTACATCCCGCTGAGCAAAGACTCAATATTTATCATTGGAGACTGAAACTAATCCATATGCCCCTTCAAGCTCATTTGGATCTGGGGAAGAAAACGCATAAAGAAGAGAAAGAAAGAGCAGAAAGAAGAGGACGAAAAGTGAAAAAGAAAAGAAAGAAAACGCAGAAGGAAAATAAAAAAGGGTCTGAAGCATAAAATATTTTGAAAACCTTGTTCGGCTGTTTTGGTTCTGAAAACCAATTTATTTAAAACTTGTTTTCAAAATTTGTTTCAAAAATTGTAGCCGAACAGGGCCTAAAGGAATATACATTAAGTCAGAGCTTTATAAATAAAAGAATAATTATCATAATATTAAGATAATTATTGTTTTAGTAACTAATTTGACACATTTTATTCAATTTATATCATTACTTAATATATATATATATATATATATATGAGTGAATTTCTCATTTCATCGCAAACCTTAGGCCTTGTTACTCGATTCAACACAAACCTTCCAAAATTAATTTTTTCAGCACAAACCTTTCAAAAACGTAACAAAGCATAACATTCCGTCCATCCCCTCCGTTAACCCACTAAGAACAGCTACTTTTTGAGGGTAAAATTGTCCAATTGTCCATTTCTTATTCAACCCTTGTTTTTCTTTTATTACCAAACAAACCCTCAATTTTTTTTTTTTACATTTTCGTCCAGAAATAAATTTTATTTTATAATAATACTACTAAAACAATAATTATCTTAATATTATGATAATTATTCTTTACTAATTCCCTTTTTAAACTTACCCTACCCCCTAAATTCATACACCCCATAAACTCCTAAACTTCTAATTCCTACAACTTCTTAACTCTTAACTGCCTCCCCCATTTTCTCGACCGAATTGAGATGATTAATTATCATCTTCAAGCTTCTACACAACCCCCTCATTAAACCAACAACTCCGTTAATTTTTTTTCTCCAATAAATTGATGATAAATCGTCATCTTCAAGCTTCTACGGTAGCTCAGATCTGGAAGAAGGCACGACAAAGAAGACAACACTGACCAGATCGGCGACTCCCGCCTCAACTTCATCGCCCTTATCTCCATCCTCTCCCCTTCTCCTCCACCACCTCTCCGCCGTTTCCGCCGCCCAACCCCACTTCGAAGGCTTCGATGCCGACGAGGAAGACGATGAGCAGCTCCCCCTGGCCAGCGATCTCCCTCTTCGTTCCGAGCCTCTTGCTGTCACTCTCTCTTCCCCTTCCGATGCTACTGAATCCAACCACGGTCCTCTGTCTACGAATCCCAACTTAAAATTAAGAATAAATTAAGAATTAAATTTCATTTATATTCATATTTTCTTTTCTTAATTTTTGGAAGAATTGGTAAAAAAATGAAAGTTTGGAGTTTATTTGGCAACAAATTTAAAATAAGAGAAATGTAAGACAAAAGAATTGATAATCGGATGATTTTACCCCTGAAATAGTGGAGACGTTAGTGACTTAACGGAGACGGTTGACGGAATGTCATGTTTTGTTAAGTTTTTGAAAGGTTTGTGCTGAAAAAATTAAAAAGTTTGTGTCAAATTGGGTAACATGGCCAAAGTTAGTCATGAAATGAGAAATTCACTCTATATATATATATATAAAATTACTTACAATCCTCTCGCGCCCATGGCTTCACCGACGACAAAAACCGTCCCTCCGTTGGCGTCGTGGTACATGACCAATCTGCTGCTGTAATAAGACATGAAAGACCAAATTGCAAAAACCAATGTCTAAGCCTTTTGATAAACCTTGTCGCAGTCCTAATTGAAATGTTCCCTCAAGAGAAGCAGAGTACTCTGTTGCAGTTTTAGTTTCCTTGACAAAAGACTAGAATGTTCGGATGGAAGAAATGGCTTTTATACAACGCTACTCGCCTTAGTGCTTTCTTCCGTGATTTTTCTAGCGATCACCATAACCGCTCTGCCGTACATCATTACAAAAGGTAGTCCCACAATAGCTAACCTCCACTCCATTACAAAAGCTACCACATAGGACCCAATGAAAGTGCCTAATTTGTCGAGAAAGTCGTAACGTTTTCACTACTGACTTCCTGGGTTACAAGACTCAACACACCTTTAATGACCTCCATTGTGCTTGTAACGTGTAAGTCAAAGTAACCTACTTCTTGTCGAAGCACCGCCTTCAAATATCTTGCCCTTAATGTGGAAGTTTTTCTATTCACTATTCTCTTTCGGCAATACCCCAAAATAGAACAGCAGATATTGAACTGATTGAATAACGAAAAAGAAAAAAGAAAAGAAAATTCTGCAATTAGTATAGCAACAACACATTCTGGATTGGTTCCAATGAAATTTTTTCAAGTTCGTTAGTTTCCGACAAAGGAGAAAGAAAGATGGACGGAACTGGTTCATGAGTTTACTGGTGAGGAGAAACAGCGCCGGCAGTGAGATTGTAAGACCCTGTAAATTTTCATATTAATTTAATCTTTATAATTTATATTTTAGAGAAATCATATTTTTAAACTCAATTATGTTAGATTATAAAGTTATATAATTTTCTTAAAGAAATTTCATTAAGAAATCTTAATTTTTGAATAGTAATGTTTTGATGTTTAATTTACAATTAAGATGTTAATTTAAGTGTAGGATTATGTTTCAGGATATATGAAAATAGATATATTAGTTTAATTTTGGGAATTTTGGATTGAAAATAAAAAAATTAGAAAATAAATAAAAAATGAGAAAATCTGGAAAATATGTATAGTTATGAACTTGTATGATTTTCTTTAGAATTTTAATAAATGAATAATTATTTTTGAAGCATATTAATGTTTAGATTAAGATTAAGATATTAGAAACTAATAAAAATAAAGAAATTAGAAAATAAGTGAAAAATGAGAAAATAGGGACTGACCGGTTTTACCTAGTACGGGAGTGGGTAAAACCGATTGGAGTGGTTTTACCCAGTCCACAAACGGGTAAAACTGACTGCAATGGATGAGGGACCAGTTTTTCCTGATCATGGAACTGGTTAAACCTATTCCACCGCTTCACGGAACGGTTTTACCCGGTCTCTGAGCGGGTAAAACTGTCCTGAAGATAAGATAAAATATTTCACCGCTTGAAGGATCGATTTTAACCAATCCGAGAGCGGGAAAAAGTTATCCGGGAAAATGACAAAAACTACTCCGACCGGTTTTACCGAATCCTAGAGCGGGTAAAACCGATTGGAACGGTTTTACCCGATTACGAAGCAGGTAAAACCGATTGCATACTGAAAATGAAAAAAAATAATTTTCAAGATAATCACTAACCATTTTGGCATATTAGAATTTGCCTATAAATAGGGCCCTCCAGCCTTTAAAAAACACATTTCACTCCCTGCAAACTCAAACCAAAAAGAGAGGAAAAGAGAAATAGGAAAAGAAGGAGAAATAAGAGGGAAAAAGCTAGGAAGCAAGGAAAGGAGGAATTTGGAGTAGGAATTCAACTCCACAATGTGGATTTCGTGCTAGGGAGACTCCATAGCATTAAGGTAAAACATTTTATTCGTTTGTATGTTAGAAAAAAGGAAAAAACGCATGAAAATAGAAAAAATGAGGTTTTGAAAAGTTTGATTCAAATATTTATGATTTAACATGGTTTAAAGTGTTATGGATCTTTAGAAATGTTGTATAAGTATTGTAGGAATGATTTTGAGCAAAAGAAACCAAAGAAAAACGAGTTTTGGAGCTCTTTTGTTTGAAACCTGAAGCAAAAGGTTGAAGAAAACTTTTCTGGGCAGCAATCGGTTTTAACTGATTGGAGAGCGGGTAAAACCGATTGCTTTACTCAAGAAAATTGGCTAAAACCGATCGGCGATAGGGTAAAACCGATCCAATACTGAAAATTTGATTTTTGAATATTTGTTTATTCTTTTATAATTTTTTTTATAAATCTTTACTAAAATTATTTTAACAACTATTTCAAGGATTCTAAATCCCTATTTTCTTAACTTAGTAATTATTATAATTTTGTTAGGTATTTCCAAAAATAAATTAGAAATAAAGTTTAAAATCTTATAAACTCTTTTTAAAAGGAAAATAAGTAAAATAGTTTACAACATGAAACTTATATTTTCTTTAAGATTATGATTAATACATTTCTTTATTGATTTACTTATTCAAAATAAAATAGAAATAACTTTTTATATCTTACGATCTTTTTTAGCGAATTTAACTAAAATTAGTTTTATGCCTTATTTAGTTAATTCCTATAATTCATAAGAAGTTTAAAGAATCTTAGGATTCTATTAGTTAGAAATAAATACTAAATTTCTAGACCCTGAAATATATGCAGATCGGGTAGATAAATCGTGAGCTAGTATCTACAGACCGAGATGAGTGTTCTCACTAAGGGGTAAATGATTTTAATTGAGTAAATAATAAACATTATGATATGCATGCGTTATACTTGAGATGTATGAACGTTAACATGCTCTAATGATATTATTGACATCGATATTTATGATATGCATGCGTTATACTTGAGATGTATGAACGTTAAATGTTTAGTGTTAAAGTGTTAAGTGATTAATGTCTCATGTTTACTGCTAATGTTTCCTGACCACATATTGTTAAATATTTCGTGTTCACTGTTACTATTCACATTTCACTGTTAACTGTTAATTGTGCATGATAGTCGAAATTCCAAACCCTGTTCAGTGCATCCTGTTTGTGCACTATTCCATTGTCCCGGTCATCCTGTTTGTGCACTATTCTATTGTCCCGCGCATCCTGTTTGTGAACCCTGTGCAGTGCTTCCTGTTTGCGCATTGTTCCATTGTCTCAGTGCATCCTGTTTGTGCACTGTTTCAATTGACGTAGTTGACGTGGCAACATCCTGAATTGTGTTGCCGCCCAAAGAATTCAGCACAGGTAATGTATAATCAGTAATGCTTAGCGAAAGATCACATACAATAATGCTTAACGAAAGATCACATAGATCCTTGTTATAGCTTATTGGTTATGCTTTTTCTATCCTTTAGTGTCCCCCTTGTGTGCTTAGGAAATACTTGTTATGTGCCGGTAATTATTTATTCGGTAATGTTTTAAATAGTGTGACCTCACTCACCTTATGAATGCTCACCCCTTAGGCATTTTGCATGCAACAGTGATTAATGGCGACGTTATGAAAAGCGTCAGGATTATATGATGAAGTTTGAGTTAGGTAATTAAGGCGAGAATATTGTAATAGTATAGAAATACTCTTGTACATTTTATATTAGTGAAATAAAAATATATCTTATTTCAATTTAGTGTATATATATTAGTGCTCTTTCTATCATAAATAAGTCCTGGTACGAACCAAGCAGACATCTTGATCTCGATTCCCGCATGAAACAGGGAGGTCGGTGCTGGGGGTGTCACAGAGATCCTGTCGCCAACTGCTTTCAAGAATCCGATGATTATCAAAAATTTATCAATATTATCGGCGTGCGTGAAAATTGAGAGGAATGATCATGCTAATCTATTGGGTTGCATTCCAACGATTCTAAATGAGGATGATTGAGCCTCACTTTTCCTCCCAGTTTTGATAGAGGAGCTAAAGCAGGCTGTTTGGGATTTAGATCCAGAAAGCGCCCCAGGGGGTGATGGCTTTTCGGCTCTTTCTACCTTTTTGGAACTTCTTGAAGCATGATTTGATTAAGGCTGTGGGTTGCCAAAGATGTCCGTGCCACAATTTTTTGAGGATTACCGACCCATCAAACTGTGTAATTTCATTAATAAGATTTTTACGCGTATCTTTTGTGAAAGGCTCAAGCCCTAATGCCACGACTGGTATCACCAGAGAAAACAACATTTTTGCCGAAACGATATTCGGAGACAATGTTTTATTAACACAAGAAATGGCTACTTTTTTGTACAAAAAGGTGCGTCGGGAGAATGTTATGTTCAAGCTAGATATTATGAAAGCTTTTGATAGGGTATCCTAGAATTTTTTGGAATCTTTCCTGCTTGCTTTTGGGTTTCCAGTCCTATTTGTCGGACTCATCATGGGGAACCGATCAGAAACAGTTGGTTTTCTATGCTTATAAATGTAGGCTCGTCGGGTTTCTTCTAGGCTTCTAGAGGCATAAAACAAGGATATCTCCTGTCCATTTTTTGTTCATTTTGGTTGGAAAAGCTTTCTAGATATCAATAATTTGTCTGATGAGGACAATATTATGCCATTTGCTATGCCTCAAGGGGCTACGAGGATAACACATTTATCTTTTGCGGATGATCTCATTATTCTTACGAGGGCATATTCCACTTCTGTGCATAATTTTATGGGATTTCTTAAAACACATGAATTGGCTTCTGGTAAAAAAGTCAATGAGCCTGAGAGCTCTTTTTATCTAGGGCGACACTATGGAGCACGTGCGATGCCGCTCAAATCTTGGACTGGCATGAAAAAGGGTAAGTTTCCTTTTACCTACTTAGGATGCCCCAATTTTCAGGGCCACTGTGTGCATGGGGCTGTTTCAACCAATTTTTGATAAAGCTCGTGCGCTTTTGGCGGGCTGGTAAAAGAAATTCTTGTCGCTAGGAGGTCGGCTGGTGCTTATTTGTCATGTACTTTCAACTCTTCCCACTCATATTTGGGCCACAGTTAAGCCAACAAAGGTAGCCATTCAAGAATTTGAGGTTTTGTTTGTGGGATTTTTTTTGGGGGGGGGGGGGGGGGGGGGGGGGGGGGGGGGTGGGGGACATTGAGAAATGGTCCTAAAAAGCATTGGCGAGCATGGCGTAAAGTTTGTTGTCCCACTAGTGAGAGGGGTTGGGGTGCAGTATTAAGTTAGTGGTAGATGCCTTCTCATCTAGATTATGGTGGAAGATACATGTCCCGTCTGTCCTTTAGGGGGCAGTTCATAAGGTCTCTGCCACCGTTGGGGTTGATGTTCCAGGACTTGGACCCATTATAACTATGTTGCGGAGCTTATGGTGCAAAATGCTATGATAGATTTGAATAATGGATCGGCTTTCTTTTGGTTCTCAAACTGGTTGAATATTGGTCCTTTGGCGACATAAGTCTTGCATATGTGGATTTTGACCCCAATCAGTGTGCCAATTTTATGAAGATAGGGAGTTTTTTTACTAGAGAAGTTGCGAGACTTTTTTGATTATGATGTGTGGCAGTCCATTAAGAATTTTCATTTTGAGCTTAGTAAGGAGGTGGATGGCATGGTTCGGAAGCTGGAGGTAACAAGAGATTTCTCCATAAAATCGGTGTATGAATTGCTCCGGAAAAAGGCCAGATTACATACGAGAGAAAAAATTATGGGCACCAGAAATACCTCTAAAGATCTCTGTTTTTATGTGGCATCTTTTTAACATGCTCATTCCTTTTGATGATATTTTGTGTAGAATGGGGTTTTCAATTTTCTATTGACTTCCAAATGTTTTTTCTCTGACAATCAGAGTGGAATGGAGCATGCCCTCCATACTTGTCAGTCTGCGGAGGCTGTTTGGTGACACTGGTTTTCTTTGTTACATCTTGGGGGTGCCTCGTGCAGATTTTCGTGGGCTATTGCATTCTTTTATTTCTTCTACTGAATGGCCATCACAGCTGGGCCCGATGGTTCAGGCGGTGTGTCAGGGAAGTGAGGTAGAACTCACCCTCAAAAGCTAGCTCAAGAGAGGAGGGTGCCCGAGTCCCCCTTTAAACCAACATTGGGACGACTAAGCATCCAATGTGGGATACCAATGCCTTACACCACCACGCTTCCGTTACCGCCGTCCCCGGCGATGACTAAGCATGGTCCCGAGGGCGCCACGGGGGAAGGCGTGGGGCCAGCTCTGATATCATTGTCAGGGAAGTGAGGTAGAACTCACCCTCAAAAGCTAGCTCAAGAGAGGAGGGTGCCCGAGTTCCCCTTTAAACCAACATTGGAAGACTAAGCTTACCAATGTGGGATACTTCAAGCCTTACACCACCACGCTTCCGTTACCGCCATCCCCGGCGATGACTAAGCACGGTCCCGAGGGCGCCACGGGGGAAGGCGTGGGGCCAGCTCTGATACCATTGTCAGGGAAGTGAGGTAGAACTCACCTCAAAAGCTAGCTCAAGAGAGGAGGGTGCCCGAGTCCCCCTTTAAACTAACATTGGGACGACTAAGCATCCAATGTGGGATACCAATGCCTTACATCACCACGCTTCCGTTTCCGCCGTCCCCGGCGGTGACTAAGCACGGTCCCGAGGGCGCCACGGGGGAAGGCGTGGGGCCAGCTCTGATACCATTGTCAGGGAAGTGAGGTAGAACTCACCTCAAAAGCTAGCTCAAGAGAGGAGGGTGCCCGAGTCCCCCTTTAAACCAACATTGGGACGACTAAGCATCCAATGTGGGATACCAATGCCTTACACGGTGCTATTGTGGTGCTTATGGAAATATGACAAAAAAAGCAGCCCAAGAAGGAGCTCTTTTGGCTTGGGGCCTTATTTTGCAACAAGTAAGGAAACTCATATATGAAATCTGTGGCTTTTCTCCTCCTCCTTTTTCAAGGTCTTGGGTTTTTTTGCTGGAGAAGGGAGTTATCCCTAGGTGGGAATAGCGTAAGAAAAAGGACCCCAATATTATTGCCTGGTCACCTTCTCCAGTGAATTTTTTAAGCTGAATGTGGATGGCTCCTCTAAGGGTAATCCAAGGGACTCAGGTGGGGGGTTTTGATGTGCGAGACTACAGGATATATCATTTTTGTGGCTAGCTCCTGTTTTGGACATCTCAATAGTTTTTAGGCTGAAGCCTCGGCTTTGTACTTTGGCCTACTTGCATGATAGCAGCTCGTTGTTCGTTGAAACGTATTCTCAGTCCTTACTTGACTATTTCCAGAAAGGCCAATGTTCATGGAAGGCCTCATCCATTCTAAAAAAGACTATATCTTTAAAGCAGTTTTTCCCAAACTTCTCCATCTCTCACGTATATAGGGAAGCAAATGATGTCACTGATGCAATGGCACGTCTAGCAAGTCTTTCCTTCCAATCTCCAGTATATCGCCATCCCGTGCTTCCAGCAAAAGTCCGAGGGCTAGTCACTTTAGATGCTTGTAGCTTCCCTTATCTGAGGGAATAGTACACTTTCATTGCAATAGATAGTAATTGTCATATTTAAACATGGCATCTGCATCATTTGCATTTTGTACACAGGGATAAGGCTCATTACATCCCAATCTGTCTATTTTTCTCACCTTTTAATTCTAGTACAGGATCCACATACCCCTAGCTACTTAATAGGCTGTTACCCTAAAAAAAAAAAAAACTATTATATTCTCTAAAAGAAAATCTAAAATTTCTTTAATGAAAATTGCTGCAAGAGACAAGCAATTACAATGAGAAACTCAATATATCACTTATGTCATTGTAAATATATCATTTACATGGTATGCAATAGGGCTATTAATCTCTGACACGACACTAATCCGACACAATATAAGCGGGTTAGGGATTGAGCCTGAGCGAGTTCGCGGGTTATATGGGTCGACCCGAATAACACGAATAATTAAACATGTAAGGTTAGGTTTGAGAAAGTCTACACGTGAACCCACCAATCCGAACCCGACACTAAAAATTTATACTACAATATGAAAACATGATACGAAACAGACATAAAATATTCGCGGGTTAAATGGATCGATACGAATAACATGAATAATTAAACGGGTAAGGTTAGGGTTGAGGGGTGTCGACACGGGAACACACCAACCCGAACCTGATAACCCGGGCACGGCACGAATTGCCACCTTAGTATACGACTCTTTGTTGGATTTTTTTTACGTCCAAGTCTCACACAATGACGTCCAATTGTAAGGCCTTTTTGCCACGCAAAAAGTCATCGTAAACGGCCTTTTCCTTGTAGTGTTCGAAATATGTTTCAGCATTCCAATTAATAGTTCTGAAAAATTCCCTAACCCTAAATTACTTATTCAATTTTACATACTCACACAGAAGGAATAATTAGGTAGGTATCACATGTCCTTTTAATAATTCCTTTTTTAATTTTTTATAATTAAATTATTCCCCTTACAAAACCAATAATGAAAATAATTAATAATACACATGTAAATTATAATTAAAAAGTGGCATTCTAGAATCAATTTAACTATATACATATATATATATATATATATTTTATTTAACTATATATTCTATATCACATGATGACTTAGCTATTGATCAGTTACGCAATAACTAGTTTAATCATACGAAAAGGAATAAAATTAGCTGGAGAAATAATAGGTTGCAATTTTATGTATTTTTAATGCGTGCATGGTTGATTTTATAATATCGAATTATTAGACATTTGTACTTCTATGCTTTAAAAACACTTAAAAAATAGTCTTGTGGTCAATCTTCTAGCAGTCTGACTCACCGTATTTCATAAGATAAATTTAATGTGTTTTCAATACTTGTTACTTTAATATAATTATAATATTTTATCAGCTAAATCGATACACGTATTTACTTCAAAGGTTAAATTTGATATGCACGTTGTTAATTGGTATGATAGGATCAAATACAAACTTTTTCATTTAATTAATTAATATGCGCAAATTCTCCGAATATATGGGCGTGTCTCTCTAATTAATTTTGTACGCGTTTCCTTGCATCAGTTTAATTATAATAATCAGTTTAATTAATTAGCATCCCTAGAACATAATGCATCAGAGAAAGGGGTTCAAGGTATATATAGGCTTAGTTAAGTACTCTAATTAACATCACAGAGTTGAACAAGAATTATATCAAAACAAAGGTTAAGATCAGTAATTCAGCTCAATTAATTACCATAGTTTGCAATATCGCGATACATATATATCGTAAGATTGTACGATATTAAAATTCCAAAATACCATATCAATCCTACTTTCGATTCTATCTGATCCTATAAAAGTTTGCTAAAACGACTCAAACAAGAGTAATTTATCTGTAATTTTACACTTGAACATTTTATGTAGGATCTTATGATCCTACGATCCGATCCTGTCGATACCGATCCTGCACCAAAATCGATTCCACGTAGGATCACCATTTCAAAAACTATGTTAATTACTACTCTCGTCCTCATCTTGGGTCCCATTTTCGTTGGAAAGTATGTTCGTTTGAAAATATAAGTCATTTTAGTTGTTCAACTTAATTTGTTTCAAAATATACATATAGCTATTTTTGACATTTTTTCCAGTTTTGCCTTTACATTTAAAGCATTTATATACCTACATTAATTTTTTACTGGTGTCTCACATAATGTACTATTAATCAAGGGTCTAGTAGGTCATTTTATAACCATATAAAATGTCTAAAATGAGTGTAGAACTCAAAAATGTCCTCTGTATTCAAAAGTTACCGACTTTTGGAGTATTTAAGTTTGCCTCTATATGTTTGTTGTGTTGCTCCTCTGTTCCGTGTTCGTGGAGTTCTTTGGGTGTGTGTGTTCTTTAGGGTACGCATATACTCTCCTCAAAAACAAAAAAAAAAACTCAAAAATTGTCTTATATCGCGAAACAGAGGCAGTAGTATGTTACCCTTCCCAAGTAATTATCTCTAATTAATTGCTAACTACTCTTTTTGTCTCATTCAAAGAATCAACTTTCGAAAAGAATTATTGTCTCATTTAAAGAGTTCACTTTGAATTTGTTATTACAATACCCTTACTAATACAATAATTAGTGGTTCACAATTAATCCTTACTTATAAAGTAATGATATAAGTGAAAAATATTCAGTCAAATTACTTTTTTAATGTGTTTCCACCTCGCAATCCATAATAAGTTGTATATTTTTCATAGTGGATTCATTGAATGGGATAGAGGAACCGAGAGAGATACAGCCAATGCCGCCGGAAATGTGGATACAGCAGCACTTGCTGATGCCTTGAGCAAAATTAATGGTGGTGATCTTGCTGGCGCTAAAATTAATTAACGTCGGAGAAATTGTTACTTTGGTGAACAAAATAATAGTTAATCTTGATGGCGCTGGAAATGATATCGCAGAACTTGTTAGGGTAATAACATTAACAGATGGTGGTTCCAGTTTTCTGGTAATCCAATTACAGAGTCTTGGTATTGTTGTGCAGAACCTGATAGCTCAACTTCGATCAGAACCTTATCGAACAGGCGCGTATCTAGGGCGTCTCGACTGGTACCATTTAAGAATAAATTTTAAAGTTGATGGACAAAAATGAAACTTTTTTATTTTTATTTTTTATGTCGAGAGACCAAAGGGAAACAACAGTCAAGTTATTTAAGAGACCAGCGAAACAACAGGGGCTTTTCCGTTTGTATGTAAGGGGGCTGAGGATTCGGCTTGGGGGCTTTTCCGTTTCCATTTTACAATTTGATCTTTTATTTCTACTTACTCTTTTGCATTTTCTTTGTGTTTTACTAAAATAATTTGGGGTATCGATCATGAAATATATCATAATTATTTGAATGAGTTACCAATTTGCTTCAATTTTATTCAATACTCATAATTGCACCATTGAATGATTTCTTTCCCCAAGTAATTTGGAAGCATAGCAATAGTTAAGAAAAGAATTCCCGATTCCTAAATTATTTATTCAATTTGTAGGGGTGGCAACGGGTCATGTTCGTGGGTTGGCGTGTTGAGATACATCAACTCTAACCATAACATGTTATTTTCGAGTCCTGTCGTGTCGTGTCACCCTTATTTTGATCCTAATTAGCCTGTTTATTTTGAAATTAAAGTTCAACATTTTCACTAAAACTCGATCCCAAATATACCTCAATTTACACATTTAACCTATAAAAATCATTATATACTCACTATACATATATTATACATGCTAAATAATATTTTAAAACTAATCAATAATATTTTTAAAACTTTTATGGCTATAAAGCATGTTTGTAAATGTTTGCTAATTTGTTAAACAGGTCTTTCGGGTTGATCTCATCTGACCCGTTTAATTTTTGAGTATTCGTGTTTGACCTATTTCTTTTGCGGGTCGTGTCTAACCAGCTAAAAGTGTGTTAGGTCTGTGTCAGATTCTCGTGCCGGGTCACAAATTTCCACACCTAATAATTTGGTAGGTATCACATGGCGTTTTAATAATTACTTATTCAATTTTACAAAGGCTTAATCACTATTTACCCCCTGTCTTATTGGCTTTTGACTATTTGCCCCATGTATTTTTAAAACTAATTGGTCACCCTCCTCCTCTTATCTGTCAAACCATCAAAATCTCTGAACAGACAAAAATACTCCTCTGGAATGCTAACATCACACTCTTGGGTTTAAGTAAAAAATTTCAGACAAATATACCTCCCAAGCATTAATTGCATGTTACTTAAGGGAAAAAAAAAAAAGATGAAGGTTTCTCTGATACACAATCGTGGTTGCATTTTTCCTGCTCCAAACCTGGGAGTGAAATTTTTCCAGAGAATGTGATGCAGGATCCCAGAGGGTATTTTTGTCTTTTCAATGATTTTTATAAGTAAGAGGGGGCCAAACAGTTAGTTTTAAAAATATAGAGGAGCAAACAGTTAGTTTTAAAAATACGAGTGACAAATAGACAAAAGTCAGTTACACAAGGGCCGGGTAAATAGTGATTAGCATTTTACAAATTATAGTAAATCTTTAACAAACCAATAATGAAATTAATGAATAGATAATTAATAGTACACATGTAATTAAGATTATTGGCCGAGAGTGGCATCCTATAATCAATTAGTGCATTGTTGGAAAATGGATAGTTGACTTAGCTATCATTACGCACTAATTAGTAATTTTAATCATACAAAAAGGAATCAATTAGTTAGAATAGGTTGTAATTTTATTTGTTCTTAAAGCGTGCACAGTTGATTTTATAATATTGAGTGATGAGACGTGTGTACTTTTTTATGTTTCAAAATACACTTAAAAATAGCCGCCTCTCTCCCATTCCCCTTCCCCTTCCCCTTTCCCTTCGCTTCTCTCACAAACCTAAAATTTATCATCTTCTTCCCTCATCTTCCCCGTTTTCCTCTGGCTTCTTGTTATTTGTTAGTTCGTTTCCTTTTGATTGACTATTTTTTTTTTAATTTATCGTTGTTTATTGTGTTTTTCTTCATGTTTATGGTGTTTTTGGCTCTGTTCTTTTCCATTCTATTTCAAGAAAATCATCACTTTTTCTTCTAAAATTTTACACAAAAAAAAATCTCAGTTTCTACTCAAATTAAAATTTAAAATTTAAAATTTTCACTAATTCTTCACTCACATAAATTCAGAAATGAACATAATCATTACACTTTTTTTTCTCTTTCCTACACAAATCCTCAAAAGAAATTCCCTCAAAAAAAATTCCTTCCCTTAAACTAAAATTTCCCCAATCCGGTCACAAAAAGAACGGAGCATTCATCCTTGGCTATAGAGATTTTCTCTCTACCTACAGTGATTTCCTCCTTGACTATGGTGATTTTATTCATCATGGCTAAGTCCTTTGTTATGATTCTATTCATTGCCATGGTGTATGAAGATTTAATTGAAAATTTAGTATCGAAACTTTCATTGGTAATTAGTGGCAGATCCGTAACCGTCGACACGAAATTTTTTTAGTTTTATATTTCTACCCTGTTTAGATCTATATTAGGTATAGGTTTATAGTTTAGTGGCGTGGTGGTTCAGATCTGATAAAAATCAGATCAAATCTTTTGTAATAAGTTGTATTGACTATTTTTTGATCTTCTATTGTCAATTGTTGTTGGACGATTTCCAACGCCATTAATAAAATATTTATTTTTATTTCAAAAAAAAAATACACTTAAAAATATTTTGAAGAGAACAAGAGATGACCAATTGAATAGCACAATTATACATACGATATTTAGGTAGCTAATTTGAATGCGTATATTTTCAATATTTATTCTTTTAACATAACCGCTAAATTTAGTGCAATGTTATTTGTAGGTACCAATTTATTAAGATACAAGTACCACTTACAAATTTTAAGGAGTGAAAATACCAACACATATTTCCACCCACCAAAATTTTCTTTTTTTGGAAAAGGAAAACACCATCGTTACCTGCGAAGGTTCAACCTTCGCCGGCCCAGCAAAACACTAGAGGCCGGCGAAATTTTCTTGACCTTCACCACAAGCTGGTCTTTCTCACTTCAACCTTTGCCACACCCCCCCCCCCCCCCCCCCCCCCCCCCCCCCCCCCGCCATAGGCCGGCTAAGGTTCCTGCAATTCCTGTCGAAATTCTCCTCTTATTCTTCTTCTGCCGTTTTTTCTCTTCTTATTCTTCTTCCGTTTTTCTCTTTTGCTCCCTTCTTCCGTTCCTGCAATTCCGGCGAGCGAAGTTCTCCTCTTCTTCTTCTTCTTCTTCCCATTTTCTCTTCTTCTTCTTCTTCCCCTTTTCTCTTCTTCTTCTTTTTCAGTTTTTCTCTTCTTCCATTCCAGCAATTTCAGATGAAACCTTGCAACTGCAGCTTCCCAACTTCCATCTTTGGTGCAGGGTTACCATTATATTTTCACTCTTAAGTGGCACCTACATTAGTAAAATAGTACATTTCCTAAATTTAATACGCAATGTTTTGAATAGTTGTTAATTTAACGACATACTATAATTGCGATATTTCAAATGCGAAACTTGATATGTGCACCATTGGACTATTATACTCATATAGGGGTGTTCAAGAAAACCGGAGAATTGGGAACCAGACTTAAAACCAAACCGATAAACCGTTTATTATCAGTTAACCGATTAATTGATTTTAATCAGTTTTGGTTACCTAGTTATAAACAGTTAATCAGTTTGGTTCCTACTTTTTAATTTTTCCTTATCGGTTTAACCGGTTAAACGGTTGTATATATACTATTTATCTTTTTTTTATGCTTTTATGTTAGAGTTCATTTACCTATGAATTATAATTAAGATGTCTTATGAAGTTATGATTTTATAAATTTATTTTATTTTGTGTTATGATACGTAAATGTTTTCATATACCTAAAAGTCTTAAAAAGACATTCATTAACAAATTTGTGTTATAGAGTTTTGTAAAAATATTATGGCTATCTTTAACGATAAATCATAATAATATTTTAATTATTTTTTATTTCACATTAATTTATGTTTTTTAATACACTTGTAATAATTACATACAAAAATTTATTTGTTCAAAAATTAAATGAAAATATAAAAAATAAAAATAAAAACTTATCGGTTAAACCGGTATATCGACCAGTTAAACGAAATTGTTCAACTGGTTCATTAACTAATTTTGACTAAAATTACCAAAATCAATATTAATCGAAACCGGTTAACCGGCTAACCGACCGGTTGAACACCCCAAGTCCTCATATAATATATGAGGACTTGGATCCGGAAATCTTGGCGTATCTCTCTAATTAAGTAATTGTGGACACGTTCCTAGCTATAGCCAGCTAGTTTAGTGTGACTATTGGGTGATGGAATTAATAATTAATTATAATAATCATTTTAGCATCCCTATAAATTTAGGGTTTTGGCTACACATAATGCATCAGAGAAAGAGGTTCAAGATATACAGTATAGTAACAGTTAAGTATTCAAACATCACAGAGTACTTAAACAGGAATTATATCAAAAAACATGGTTAACATCACTTCAGCTCAATTTACTACTCTCGTCGTCATCTTGGTTGCCCTTTTCGTTGGTAAGTATTTTTTTCTTCTTTTCATAATATATATATAGATATATATATATTTGAATTAATATTATTTGAATATATTTGTTCAGCTTTAACTCCACAAACAGAAGCAGCAGAAAAACCGATTCCGACAGCCAACACTGCCGGAAACCCTGGTTCCGCCGCTCGTCGTTTAAGTGGCATAGGAAAGGCGGATACAGCAGCACTTCCTAATCTTGCCGGCGAGAAAATATATAACTTGGTGCGCTCAACAATAGATAATCTTTTTGAAGGTGCAAGAAACATCGACTACTATGCTACCCAATTGAAGGATTATGGAGATAGTGATGAGTTGGTATCGCGAGTACAGAACCTTGGTAAGTCCGTGCAGAACATCGGAACTGAATTGCAGGACGTCCTTCTCCAACTCGTAGAGGTGGGTGGACGAAATTAATGGTTAAATTACTCATTTGGTCTCTTAACATGCGCTGTTGTCTCCCTTAATTTGGTCTTTCAACTTGGAAAATAGTTCAATTTTTGGACAACATATGAGCAATTTTTAGCTAGCTTGCACTTGCTTATGTGTATGTTAGTTCAAATTAATGTTATCAAAAAAATTAAGGGAGAACCATTTAAGAACAAATTTTTAAATGAATGGACAAAATTGATACTTATTTAAGTTGAAAGATCAAAGAGAAACAACAGTCAAATTATTTAAGAGACCAGTGTAGATATTTAGTCTAAATTCGTCCATTTGCCTCCCGTTTCCATTTTATATTTTGATCTTTTATTTCTTCTTACTCTTTTGCATTTTCCTTTTCATGTATTTCTAAAACAATTTGTGGGTATATATCGATAATGAGATATCTAATAATTATTTGCATGGTTTACCAATTTGGTGCAGTTACAGAGAACTTCAATATTTTTCATTTTCCAATGATTGAGAGACGATTTTAACATTTAATTCTATGAAATTAAATATTAACAAAAATTCAGTTAAAAATTTTTCTTATAATGGTGCAAACGTTACATGTTAATAATTTTGGGTGAAATACAATTTACCTTTGTATTTTGTGCCGTAGATAATTTTGTCTCTATATTTACTTAATCATATCCTCGTGTGGTTTAATTAGGAATATTAAAGTGTTCTATTGATGAAAAACGTCCAAATTAACCTGTATCTAGAAGCATTTGTTGCTCATATATTCAAATATCAGTCTTGCCAATGTAATCTAGTTTGGAAGGGTTTGATCACATATATAAAATTGATTGTTTTAACGATTGCTAAGATAGATTTCGCGAAAATTCGAACTGCCAATAAACGAAATAACAAAATTTTGGTATATATATATAGATGACATCGACTAACAACTGTACACCATTGAAAACATAGATACAAGCATCGTGCCACG
Source organism: Leptodermis oblonga (assembly GCA_016801395.1). Taxonomy (NCBI): domain Eukaryota; kingdom Viridiplantae; phylum Streptophyta; class Magnoliopsida; order Gentianales; family Rubiaceae; genus Leptodermis; species Leptodermis oblonga. The sequence goes on along the minus strand of CM028758.1, from coordinate 12,419,641 downwards.
AAGAAACTCATCAAAATGTCAAATGTAAATTCAGCATTTTGAGGGATTGGGCTGCAGGAATATTCTTTGAATTTGGGCTTTTTCGTGGCTTTGATCATGAATTGTACTTGATATAATTGCATGAATATGGCTGAATTAATTCAAATTTTGGGTAGCAAATTGGCTTGAACTTGAATTTGATCAAATAAGCCAACAGTGAATGAAGTAAAGCCATTTGAATTGAACATATGAATCAAGTAAAGCCATTTATGACAAATCCAATCCAATTAAGAGGCCATTTGTAAAAAGACTTAAATTTGCAAGCACGGAAATGGAGTGTTAGTTAATAACAAAATATCTACTAATATCAATTGCTCCCTCCGTTTCCAAGTTAACAATAATGTTTGTTCCCTCCACTAATTCCTTAGAACAACTTTGCACAAGCTGACATAGCCGAAGAGAAAGATTTCGCGAAAACTAACCAAAAAATTGTTAAATTGATGTAAAATTACCAGCCATCAAACATTCGTTAAATCCACATTAGGATTGCCGAAAATTAGGTAAATTATAAGACGATAATTTCATTCATTCATTAACTGAATTATACAATCGATGATATGCCCTTTTGTAAGAAAAATGCGTCCAGAATTGAAACTAAAGCATAATTTTTAATTTTGCCAAAAAAAAGGAAATTTTGCCGAAACCAACACGAAATACTAAAGGAAACAAGAATATTGAGGAAAGACATTCCAGTAAAAAGATACTACAAAAACAAAAGCTACCAAAAACAGCCTTTTAAAACCCTAGACGATGAAATTTGGCCGAAAAGAATCTTATTCCTCTGCTCATTTCCATCAACCTGGGCCCACAAAAACAAAAACAAAAAATCCACAATTTTTAGTTTCACTCAACAAATATCTCCATATACGCCAACCGCAGACCTGCATGCACTGCATCACAAATTCATAGATACTCTGAAAATATTAATCAATAATTGTCTAGCAATTAATTAAAGTAACCAAAAATACTCTTATTTACAGGATACAAGTAAATCCTAGAGCAATACAATTTTAACCAAATAAAGAAAATTAAAACACAAACATATCAAAATAATTAAAATTAATATAACTCAACTAATTAAAAACAAAATTCTAATAAAGCTTCGAGCACATGTATATACCTATCACCTAGTCTAAAAGAGTCTACACCACATCTCTCATATCCTAAGGATGAAAAGTATATACCTTTCTTTTCCATAATATAGAAAGGGCAAAAAACTCATCAACCTTTTCTTCTTTTTTTTTTGGAATAAGAAACTCATCAACTGATCTTCATGCTTCCCCTCCTCAATTCTCTTGACAAATCACACGTAACCATTAGCTTTAAATAAATGGATTAATTTCGTGTTACCATGCATTAGGTTTTAGATCTACTGTTCGTTTAATCTTCTATAACATTTTCGTGAAACATGATTTTTATAATGCTAGTTAGGCATTTGTAAATTACAATTGAAGGGCATCCTAGAATTGATTGTTGGAAAATGAATAGGTTAACATATGAGGACTTAGCTACTGATCATTAATTACGCACTAACTAATTTAATCATACAAAAAGGAATCAATTGGTTGTAATTTTATTTGTTAATTCTTAATGCGTGCATGGTTGGTTTTATAATATTGAGGTACTTTTTATGTTTTAAAATACACTTAGAAAATATTCTGAAGATCGAGATCAAGAGTTGACCAATCGACTCTAGTACAATTATACACCATATTTGGGTAGCTAAACTCAATTAATACATGTATATTTTCAATATTTGTTTTTTAAACATAATCGTTAAACTTGATATATATATATATATATATTATATTTTGAATATATAGTTGTTATTTTAAGATAATTGCAATATTTGAAATGCAAAACTTGATATATGTGCCATTAAAGTATTATTAGACGCATCTGCATAGAATACAAATTGTTGCGTTTAAATAGTTAATATATGCGGAAATATGGGCAAATCTCTCCAAATAATTTTGTACACATTCCTAGCTAGTTTAGTGCGAGTATTGGGTAATGGAATTTAATTATAATAATGAGTTTAATTAATTAGCATCTCTATAAATTTATGGTTTTGGCCACACATAACATCACAGAGTACTTAAACAGGAATTATATCAAAAAACATGGTTAACATCACTTCAGCTCAATTTAAGGGGCATTAATTTGGTTAAATGGTGGGAATGGGAATGACAATGAGTTTGATTGCAGGGTGAAATGGGTTTGGAAATGGGAATGAAACCCACCAGAGGGAGTGGGTTTCACTCAAGTCTAATTATTTGGGTATGATTTCCAAACCCTCATTCCCAAACAGACCAACCAAACTACCAAATTTTATCTGATTCCATTACTTCATTGCCAAACCCACCAACCAAACACCCCCTTAGTAGTCTCATCGTCATCTTGGTTGCCCTTTTCGTTGGTAAGTAGTTTTTTCTTCTTCAGATAATATATGTATATGTATATATATATATATATTGTGAATTAATATTTGTTCAGCTTTAAACCTACAAACAGAAGCAGCAGAAAAACCGATTCCAACAGCCAACGGAGCTGGAAACCCTGGTTTTGCCGCTCGTAGGCGGAGAGGCGATTGCTACCTTGGTGAACTCAACAATGGCTAATCTTGGTGGCGCTGCAAATAACATCGCACAACTTATTAGCGAACTGAAGAGATCAACAGATAGTGGTGTCAAAGACTTGTTATACCAAGTACAGACTCTTGGTAATTGCGTGGAGAACATCGAAGCTGATTTAAAAATCACATTCATAGCCCAGGGTTGGCTGGAAGAAATTAAGGATTCAACTTGGCACTGTTGTCTCCCTTAATTTAGTCTTTCGACTTGGAAAAATTCTCTTTTCGCTCCTTAAACTTTGAAAATAGTTCGTAAATGGTTCCTTAATTAATTTTTGGACAACATATGAGCAATTTTTAGCTAGCTTGCACTTACAAATGTGTATGTTAGTTGGAAATAACTCGAATGTTACCAAAAAAAATCAAGCGAGGATCATTATTTAAGAATAATTTTTAAAATTGATGGAAGGAAATGAAACTTATTTAAGTTGAGGGATCAAAAAGAAACAACAGTCAAGTCGTTTAAGAGACCAGTGGAGTAATTCATCCATGTTTCTCTGGGCTTCCCGTTTCCATTTTACATTTTGATCTTTTATTTCCTCCTTACTCTTTTGCATTTTTTTTGTCATGTATTTCTAAAACAATTTGTGGGAATATATCGATCATGAGATATATCATAATTATTTGCATGGTTTACCAATTTGGTTCAGTTACCGGGAACTTCAATATTTTACATGTTTCCAATGATTGAGGGACGATTTTAACATTTAATTTTATGAAATTAAATATTAACAAAAATTAAGTTAAAACATTTTCTTATAATGGTGCCCCCGTTACAAGTTAATAATTTTGGGTGAAATACAATTTACCTTTGTATTTTGTGCCGTAGATAATTTTTTCTCCATATTTACTTACGAGTAATGATATACTCAGCAACAAATCATAACAACTTTTTGATAGCAACTCATGTGGCATGCATTCATTGGCCAATTATTTGATATTAATAAAAATGTAACCAATGAATGCATGCCACATGAGTTGCTATCAAAAAGTTGCTATGATTTGTTGCTAAGACTATCATTACTCTTTACTTAATTATGTCCCAATGTGGTTTAATTTAAGTGTTCTATTGATGAAAAACATCCAAATTAACCTATATATCTAGAAGCATTTGTTGCTCACAGGGCCGGCCTGGGCACGTGCAAGGTGCGCATGCGCTCAGGGCCCCCAATTTTATAGGGTCCTAATTTTTTTTAAATTGATTTTTTTTAAAGAAATAATATTTAGAATTGATACTTGTAAGAGATAATAATCATATTCTTAAAATAAGCAGGTAAAAATATTGTCTCTTTTAAAAAGTACCACATGTAATATAAAAAGTAGAACCTATTTTTTCTAAAAATAATAATAAAAATTTTGATGTGTAAAATAAAAAGTACCGCATTTAAGGATAGGAGTAATGTCTCTTTAAAAAACACATGTAATATTAAAAGTAGTACCTATTTCTATGAGAATAATAATAATACTAAGAAAATTTACTTTAAGGGTATAAATAGTGCATGTAAAGTAAAATGTACCAAACTTTTTAAGGATGGAAGTAATGCCTCCTTAAAAATGTAATACATGCAATCTAAATAGTAGTGTCTACTACTAAAAAAATTATGATAATATTAATAATAAGCTTTGATCTTTAAAGGTATAAGCAGTGTATGTAAGATAAGAAGTAGTACATATTTCTAAAAGAATAATAACAACAACAGTAATAATTTCAATTTGAATGTTACAAGCATTGTTTGTAAAATAAAAAATACGATTTATTTCTAATTTAAATTTCGCGTATTCGTGTTTGACCTAATTCTTTTGCGTGACATGTCTAACTTGCTAAAAGCGTGTTAGGGCTGTGTCGAGTTTTCGTGCTGGGTCACAAATTTCCACACCTAATAATTTGGTAGGTATCACATGACGTTTTAATAATTACTTATTCAATTTTACAAAGGCTTAATCACTATTTAGCCCCTGTCTTATTGGCTTTTGACTATTTGCCCCACGTATTTTTAAAACTAACTGTTCGCCCTCCTCCTCTTATCTGTCAAACAGGTGAAGGTTTCTCCAATACACAATCGTCGTTGCACTTTTCCTGCTCCAAACTTGAGAGTGTGAAATTTTTCCAGAGAATGTGATGCTGGATCCTAGAGGGTATTTTTGTCTTTTCAATATTTTTATAGTAAGTAGGGGGCAAGCAGTTAATTTTAGAAATATGGGGAAGCAAACAGTTAGTTTTAAAAATACGGGAGGACAAATAGTCAAAAATTTGTTACAGATGGGCCGGATAAATAGTGATTAAGCCTTTTACAAATTATATTAAATCTTCAACAAACCAATAATGAAATTAATGAATAAATAATTAATACTACACATGTAATTAAGATTATTGGCCGAGAGTGGCATCCTATAATCAAGAGCAAACCACCAAAATGGTCCCTCACATATGGTCCAATGATCTTTTTTGTCCTTCACATTTTCAAATGCGTTAAAATAGTCCTTCACATTTCATAAGTGTAACATTTTGGTCCCTAGTTAAGTTTCCATCCAAAACATCCATTTTCTGACAAAATTGCCCTCCAACCCCCAGCCCCCCACATTTCTTCTTCCTTCCCACTTCTTCTTCCTTCCTACTTCTTCTTCCTTCCGCTCCTCCTCTCTCCTTCCTCCGCCGCCGCCCCTCTTCTGCAATTTCCGGTGATTTTTTTTAGTCTCATTTCTTGTATCTAGAACATTGATTTGGTAAGGAAACAGAGGGATTGGAAAAATCAAAGGAAGGAAGAAAGAACACGAATCAATGGAAAGTGACCAGAGTCTCGAAACAATCCAACCAATCAAAGGCCGGAGAGAATCCCAACTCCATGGACGGCTACTTCTTGCTGTTGCAGCGATCATCCCCATTAGTCTTCTTTTTCATCTCGAACTTCTCCCCAGTTTTGCCAAATTCTTGTTCTTGAAAAATCTTGCCGCTACTTTTCTAGGAAAACAGAGGCTTTAAAACGATCTCGACTCCGAAGAACATCGTCATGGTTACCTGAAACTGATCACCACGGAAAACCCAACTGGAATTTGAATTTGAAAAGATCAAATCTTTAAAAATTGTTGCTTTGATCAAACAGAGGAGCAACTGTGTTTATATAGAGAATCCGAAGGGAAACGGAACATGACTTTCCTTTTTGGATGAGGAATGGGTTTCCATTAAAATTTTAGAAACATTCTAAAACGAAAAGGTCCTTTCCTTTCCAATTTGAATTTGGAAGGTTTTGTGTGTTTTCTGGGAAGTGGAAACGTTTAATTTAGTTTCTTTCCAACTTTGAAATACGTAGAGGACAAATTCCTGCTGTCCATGCATGATCATGTTAATCAATTTGGCGAAATGGGACTAAAAAATATCGCCGGAAATTGGACTAAAAAAATCGCCAGAAATTGCAGAAGAGGAGCGGCGGCGGAGGAAGGAGAGAGGAGGAGCAGAAGGAAGAAGAAGTGGGAAAAAAGAAGAAATGGGGGGGGGGGGGGGGGGGGGGGGGGGCAATTTTGTCAGAAAATGGATGTTTTGGATGGAAAATGGATGGAAACTTAGGGCCTGTTCTCCTAGGGAGTTTGAAACTTGTTTTCAGAATTAGTTTGAAACAAAATACGTTTCAGACCAAAAATACAGAAACATACTTTTGAAACCAAGTTAGAAACTTCTTTTGAAACTGAATTTCAAACTGGCCATAAGAAACATCCATTTCAAACCGTGTTTTCTTCCACACCCTTTCTTTTCCAAATTGGTTTTTTTCCTTCAATTCCAGCACTGCCACCGTGTGCTAACAAAACATTATTTCAACGAATGAATTATTTTGCCCCAAAGAATCACCAAAACCGATCCAAGTCCAATATCTGTCCATTTCCAATACTACATGGTATGCACACAATGCCCATTTTCCCCCTATTTATTTAAAAAACTGTATTCCCCGATCTGCTTCATTATTTTGTTTTCCCTATTCCACTGAAAACCGGTTGCAATTAAAATAAAATACAAGCACCCCATAATACAACACGAATTATGAACTACGTCTACAGGACAAAATACAAGTTCATAATGTGCGAACGGAAAATATATACAGTGATGACTATGAAGCGATACGGTACAATAATAAGTCATATATGTACATCCTGCAACATTTGTTGCATAATGGCCATTCGTACTTGTCCCATTTCAGTTCTTGCTACTTGTGATTGATTCACCTCCTCGTGCAAATTTCCCTGCGTGGCCCCACTTATTATCGGATCCACATGATCTTCTTCGATCCCAGCATACTCTGCAAAAATCTCATCTGTGGGGTTATGTTCTTGTATTAAATTATTGATAATACAGCATGCCAACACAAATTCAGCTTGACTTTTTTCATCATATGCGAACATTGGGCCCGTCAGGAAGTGAAATCTGCTCTTCATCACTCCGAATGTGCGCTCCACTACATTATGCACTTGTGCATGCCTGTGGTTGAATAACTCCTTCCTTGAGTTATATTGTCCGCCTCGTCCCCGAAAAGCACTCAGGTGGTATTCATGGCCACGAAAAGGGGCTAGAAACCCAGGCATATTTCGGTATGCCGAATCCACCGCATAATATTTACCCCATGGTGGCATTGGAAATTCATGGTCGGGATTGTCAATTGCTGCCTGTAACACCGTGGCATCGTGTGCACTCCCCCCGAATCCGGCAAAGACAAACACAAACCGCATGTCATGATCAACAACAGCTAACACATTTTGCGATAATCTCCCTTTCCGATTTCTGTACTGCTGTTGTACCTCACTTCTTGCCCACGCCTCCACATGTGTTCCATCAATAGCCCCTACACATCCCTGTATTGAACTGAAACATTTTGCAATGATAATGTTGTTAAAATAACACATCAGCTTGTTGGAAGTTATTCGATACGCACAGAAAGCAGGTACTGAGGTAGCATAACTACATTATTCCCTATGTATATGAGAAAATACATTGAAATATGGGTACAAATACCACCGCTGCCGAATGTAGGGATGTACAATGTTTTGGTTACGGGGTGAAATAACTTGCGGCCCCATTTTGCAGATAGCAACACGAACCCCTCGTACAACACGACTGCATGTTGAAGTGGAATGTTGAAATCTATCTGTTAGATCGCGAATCCGTTTATCTCTTGCCATGCACATTAAAAACATAAGAAGCGCTTCTTTATGCGTAACCCCCTTCTCTTTCTTGTCATAAAAACTTTGTGAATGTAGCCGCTCAAGGAGGGCATCGAATGTTGGCCGAGTAAGTCGCGTCTGCTCATAAAAGTTTAGTGGATGATGCGAGTTCAACATCCACTTCGTGTAATCCTTACCTGAAAGAGGGCAGTCGTGCTGGATCAGTGTCTCAGGTCGTTGCTGCCGTTCAATAGTTACCAGATCTTGCAACAACAACAGATGATGTAAATAATGTTGCGCGTGCCCATTTGCATCACTTTGGTCGGCCATATATTCTCCATCACTGTCACTGTACCCCCCTTCATTCGCGGACTCTGTTTCCGAATTGAAGTCGGCATCATCCATGCTGCTGTCTGTATGTGAAATGGAAATACAGTTAAATTCCCTTGTTGCAAGATGGAAGTATATTTGTCAACGCGCAATTATTAGGCAAGGATCACAAATGAAGAAAAAAAACTCCAGGTAAATATTTACATAAATGCAGTAAACTTGTCAGTGTCGTTCGAAAAAGTTTAAAAACAGTCTGCCATAACAGGAGAAACATGACCGACATCCCGACAAATTACATAACACTCTGATCAGCGAAAATATAGCGCTGCCATCTAAAAAGGAAACTCTCTAAGTTCCTGGAATAGGGAAATGCACATCATCCGCAATGAAACGAAAACAATCAACATAAACAAGTTTCCGGACCACAATATAAAAACCACACGTACAACAATGAAAAAACGAAATGCAAATCATCCGCAATAATAAGGAAAAACTCAACGACACGCTTGCTGTTACACAGGCCTCCCAGCCTCTTCCTTTATTTCAGTCCTCCAGATAAAAATCAATCATTGACCTTTGCTGCTCCTCATTAGATTCAATGAATACATTGCCTAGAACTTTGTCTTTCACTAATTCTCGCACAACTTTCGCATAGGTCCGCGGATCAAGATTCAAAGCTGTCATTGCCTTGACTATGCCACGCGAAAATTCTTTGTCCTTATCCGGAGGTGGCCTTGACACGGACCTATTAAATGTATCAAAACAATACTGTATGGCCCGGCTACCACCTTCACTTGATTTTTTTGATTTCGTAACAGAGCCGATGTTGACTTGGGCTGCACGTTTTCCCTTTCTCTTCTCTTGGGGTAGCGGGCTCTCACACTCGTCGGAATCACCACCCAATTTCTCATAGTCATCAGAATCATCAATGGGAACATATTTGCCGGAACTCTGGGGGATATGGTTCGAGCTAATAGCTTTCTGTTCATCTGCCATTTGGTCCGACAACAATTCATCTAGCTCATCGTACAAGGGGAATGCTTTACCATTCCAACTCGCTGCCCCAGGAATCATCTGCGGAAAAGCGGCTAATCAGTAGTGAAATTGGCAGCCACATAACAAATAATGACAACGCGCAGCATCAAATGCACAATTATCAAGGAGAAGTTACTTACCCTCTCTAGCGCGTCCCAGTCGTCAGACAGGATCATCCCCTCATCGCTGCGATATCCCAAACCAGAACTATGCAACAGTAATTTTTTCCAAACTCTCCAATCCTTAAGCCAACGTTCAAATTTACCCCGCAATTGACGAGTGTTAAATGACATGCCCGTAGCCCCTTTTAACTCAGCGGCGATTGCATTCAACTGATCCTCTGTCATATTAAAACGTTTATGACCCGGAGTCCTAGGCTGATTTTTCACAAGATCCAAAAGCAGCTTCTCAAAATGGGGCGGCCATGTTGCCTTTGGCCCCTTTTGGTTGCCATTTCCTCCCATTTTGTTAATCTTCCAAATATAAAATAAAATAATGAACAGGCCGCATCTAGTCTACCAACCAAGTCACTTATACAGCAGCATATAGGTATTATTCCACAAAACTAATCCACACAATGCATACAAAATATAACACATGAGTATAGCAGTTAGCATGCAACAACAACTAGCAATGGAATAGTTGAATGGGACCAAAAATGACGTGGATCAGTTCGCATTCAACTGCTGAAAACGCAACATAGCAATGGAAATAACCTGTAATGCGGAATTGTAACAGGCGACAGTGGGGTCGTTGCTGTCCGACACGGAATTAATTGAGCTCGACCTTGCTTCCAAAATCTCTGCATACGGAATAGTTGCACCATATGGATTACAGGTATGAACTGAAGATGGAGAAGTAAGTAGGTATTATCAACTTGCAGAGGGAGAAATTAACGAGGTACCTGTGTGTCTCCGACGCTTAGGTCTTCTCATCCTGATCATGAGGGAGCGTTGAATGCATGATCGCTACAACAAGTAAAGAAACCCAACCTTGATATAAGGCTGAATCCAAAGTGATATTTGGGATTGGCTTTTCGAATTCAATCACAGATATATACTGAATTATTAGTTTCTGTTTCTTTTTGTTTTTTGGTAGAAAAATACAAACACAGAGGAATAGGGAATAGAACCTATTAAATCTTTCTATAGCAGTAATATGACAACTACAAAGCTCCTCCATGCTGTTTTTAGTTACTCAGCGTTAAAAGCTTACACAGTCACAAGTTTCAATGGATAAATCACAATTACGTGGAGCCCAAAACATCACATTCTCTCTCTACTCTGAATTTTGTGTCTCAGATTAATTTACAGCTAAGTTTTCTCTTTATATAGCAAGTAGCATAGCAGAGTCTGTTGGAGTTTCAGCCCTTGGGATCAGATTGGAGGTTGGAGATATGATCTAGAATTTAAGTTAAAGGGAGAGCAGGCTATTTACAAATCCCTGTCTCACAGCATCAAGACCTCCAGTAGAAAGAAAACATGAAATATGGCATGAATACAACAGAAAGCAAAAAAACTAACTGCATTTGAAACTGAATTAAGCTGTCCAATAAATCATAGTTTTCCTATGTCAGTGAAGGCTTTTTAAGAAAGTTTTAGCACCAGGTTCAGAATACTATGGCACTGAGTATTATGACAATCAGGTATAACATTATACTTGTAAATGAAAAATACAGTAGGATTTCTGGAAGAATGTCAATAATAGAAATACCTTCGAAGTACCTTACTTTTTCCTATTATACTTTCATGCGTAGATCATTGAATGCTTAAGGCTAAAGCAACAATAGAAACATTGCAGAAAATGAGTAAAAGAGTGAGACTTTAGAGATTACTCAACTCCAAAAATGGCTTACACTCCAGTAACAACAGTACAGCAGGCACGCACATCTATTTCTCCACCATTATCATTCTGAGAAGAACAAATTGTGTAATATCAGACATAAGGACTTATGAAGTATGTATCTGAAAGGATATGGATCCTATAGTAGAAATTCATGTGTAAGAATGAAAATTACAACTTCTGTCATTTTTGCATTTTAAAACATCACAAACTAAATATAGCATCACTCCATCCCCACTTCTTATGTCCTCGCTTCACAACCTTGACAATAGAATCGCTTCCATATATGAAAAAAGATAAGGGGAAAAAAACTCAAAAGGGGAGTTAAGACTATGCTCTCATATTGACTTTACAGCTTAAACACATGGAATTTCCTTCTCTGCTCTCACTTTGAAACCAAAGCTTCAAAAACAAAAACAAAAGCTTGCCAGTATACAAATGGGCACAAGAAATGAATTAAAAGCCTCATGTCCAATCCTACCAGAAGGAATTAGCTTCCATGATGTACTTTGGTTCAACATCGCAACTAATATATGGCTCATCTATTTTGAAAAGATCTCGAAAAAACTCAATTGTAGCAGCTAGTATGCATCGATCAATAACAACATAAATTCCCTTAAAGAACAAACCGTGGCATCATTAAAACTGATGCCAGAGTGAAGCAAAAGTTGCCACAACAAACTATAGTCAGCAGATATTGAGGCAATTGAGCCAAGTGTAAGTTCCGATACTACAAGTTACTGTAAGCAAAAAACAGAACGGCCCTTGCTGCTTAGCCAAGAACATACGTACCAACAACAGGGAGCCCTGAACCACACAGCCAAAGAGAAGCAGACGAAGCGCACCGGAAATGGGTCCGTCGGCCTCGACCAAGCCCGTAGACGTCCTACAGCTACAGAACCTGAGATTCACATATTCGAGGGAAAGGGGGAAAATTTAGGACACCAGTACAACAACAGTAGCAACCGAATCGAAATTGAACAAAAATTAATTGGAATGTGAAGAGGAAAAGGGAGATGGATACAGTGCTAACCATCACCGACGATGCAGAAATCTCCCTCGGCAGATGGTTGAAGCGGCGGGAGTGGAAAGGACGTGCGCTGACCGATTTACAAACACGACCGGGTGCCTTTACCGGGAGCGGTAGAGAAGAAGCGTTTTTTTCTCTCTCTTGCCGTCGATCGAGTCGCACACAACCGGAGCGGTGAAAGGCAGTCAGACGCGCAGTAATTAGTGTTGCCGACTGCAAACCGTGGACTGAAGAAGCGAATCGGTGGGGGAAGAAATGACCGTCGCGCAGAGTTTCAGTTCATGGGAGGAGCAAGAAATTATTTGGAATAGTGGGCTGCAAACGTGGTTTGAAAAGGAGCTGGGCAAGAACACACTTTAGGAAAGTTTTGTTGGTTTGAAAGTGAAATTGGCCCAAACTTAGTTTGAAACTTTACAAAAGAACAGGCCCTTAACTAGGGACCAAAAAGTTACACTTATGAAATATGAAGGACTATTTTGACGCATTTGAAAATGTGAAGGATAAAAAAGATCATTGGACAATATGTGAGGGACCATTTTGGTGATTTGCTCTATAATCAATTAGTGATTGTTGGAAAGTGGATAGTTGACTTAGCTATCATTACGCACTAATCAGTAATTTAATCATACAAAAAGGAATCATTTAGTTGGAATATGTTGTAATTTTATTTGTTCTTAAAGCGTGCATGGTTGATGGCCTGTTCTTTTTGAACGTTTTGAAAACAAATTTTAGAAAATAATTTTATAATGTAAAAAGTGTATTGAAAATGTAAAAAGTAGATGCTGAATAGTAAAAAGTTGTATTGGAAATGATGGAATATGATTAAAATATATTAAATTTACTGTTGAAACCAAAACTGTTTTCAAAATGAAACAAAAAGAACAGGCCCTTATAACATTGAGTAATGAGACATGTGTACTTTTTTATGTTTTAAAATACGCTTAAAAAATAGCTGCCTCTCTCCCCCTTCCCTTTGCTTCTCTCACAAACCTAAAATTTACCATCTTCTTCCCTCATCCTTCCCATTTTTCTCTCGTTTCTTGTTATTTGTTAGTTCGATTTCTCCTGATTGTGAGTTTTTTCTTCAATTTATCAATGTTTATTGTGTTTTTCCTCCATGTTTATGGTGTTTTCATCCTTGGCTATGGAGATTTTGTCTCTAGCTACACTGATTTCCTCCCTGACTATGGTGATTCTATTCATCATGGCTAAGTCTTTTGTTATGATTCTATTCAATGTATTCATTGCCATGGTGTATGAAGATTTAGTTGAAAATTCAGTATCGAAACTTTCATTGATAATTAGTGGCAGATCCGTAACCGTCGGCACGAAATTTGTTCAGTTTTATATTTCTACCCTGTTTAGATCTATATTAAGTATAGGTTTACAGTTTAGTGGTGTGGTGGTTCAGATCTGATAAAAATCAGATCAAATCTTTTGTAATCAGTTGTATTGACTGTTTTTAGATCTTCTATTGCTAATCGCTATTGGACCATTTCCAACGCCATTAATGGAATTTTTATTTTTATTTTCAAAAAAAAAAAATTACACTTAAAAAATATTGTGAAGAGAACAAGAGATGACCAATTGAATAGCACAATTATACATACGATATTTATGTAGCTAATTTGAATACATATATTTTCAATATTTTATTCTTTTAACATAACCGCTAAATTTAGTGCAATGTTATTTGTAGGTACCAATTTATTAAGATACAAGTACCACTTACAAATTTTAAGGAGTAAAAATACCAACACATACTCCCACCCACAAATTCTTATTTTTATTTTTTTTGAAAAAGGAAAACACCATCGTTACCCGCGAAGGTTTTCTTCAAGCTTCGCCGGCAAAACACTAGAGGCTAGGCCGGCGAAATTTTCTTGACCTTCGCCACTAGCCGGTCTTCCTCAACCTTTGCCCCCCTATCGTGAAGGTTTTAAAACCTTTGCCATAGGTCGGCTAAGGTTCCTGCAATTCCCGTCGAAATTCTCCTCTTCTTCTTCCTGCAACCGGTTAATTAGTTTTAATCAGTTTTGGTTATCTAGTTATAAACGGTTAATCAGTTTGGTTCCGATTTTTTAATTTTTCCTTATCGGTTTAACCGGTTAAACTGTTGTATATTTATCTTTTTTTTTATGCTTTTATGTTAGAGTTTATTTACCTGTGAATTATAATTAAGGTGTCTTATGAAGTTATGATTTTATAAATTTATTTTATTTTATTTTTTTCTTTTCTGTTATGATACGTAAATTTTTCATATACATAAAAGTCTTAAAAAGAAATTCGTTAATAAATTTGTGTTATAGAGTTTTGTAAAAATATTATGGCTATTTTTAACGATAAATCATAATAATATTTTAATTATTTTTGATTTCATAGTAATTTATATTTTTTAAATACATTTGTAGTAATTACATACAAAAAATTATTTGTTCAAAAATTAAACGAAAGTATAAAAATAAAGATAAAAATTGATCGGTTAAACCAGTATACCGACCAGTTAAACGAAATTGGTTAACCGATTCATTAACCGATTTTGGCTAAAATTAATAAAATCGGTATTAACCGAAACTAGTTAACCGGCTAACCGACCGGTTGAACACCCACATCAAATGAAATTTGCTTTTAAATAGTTAGTATGAGGACTTGGATCCGGAAATCTGGGCGTATCTCTCTAATTAAGTAATTGTGGACACGTTCCTAACGGCTCACGATCTTGCTCAGGATCCCCTGTTACACTTTCCTGTTACACTATGTGTTTCACATCTTAATAACTCAACGTTAATATTATTTTTTAAATTAATTTTTTCACCAATGATATTAATTAGCATTATAATAAATTTTTGGACTAATGGTTCACCCATTTTGGTTTAGGGTATATTTATTTTAATTTATTGAGATTAAAAAATTAAAAAATACTATAAAATTATATTAGAATACAAGATTAATGTAAAAAAATAAAATAATTATATTAAAATTACGTAGAATGTCAATGAATAGTATTGGTAAAAAAATTAATTTAAAAAATAATATTAGTGTTGACTTATTAAGATGTGTAACACATAGTGTAACAGGGGATCCTGAGCCGTTCCTAGCTAGCTATAGCCAGCTAGTTTAGTGTGATTATTGGGTGATGGAATTAATAATTAATTATAATAATCAGTTTAATTCATTAGCATCCCTATAAATTTAGGATTTTGGCCACATATAATGCATCAGAGAAAGAGGTTCAAGATATAGTGTTAGTTGAGTATTCAAACATCACAGAGTACTTAAACAGGAATTATATCAAAAAACATGGTTAACATCACTTCAGCTCAATTTACTACTGTCGTCATCATCTTGGTTACCCTTTTCGTTGGTAAGTACTTTTTTCTTCTTTTTATAATATGTATAAATATATATATATATATATATATATATGAATTAATATTATTTGAATATATTTGTTCAGCTTTAACCCCACAAACAGAAGCAGCAGAAAAACCGATTCCGACAGCCAACGCTGCCGGAAACCCTGGTTCCACGGCTCGTCGTTTAAGTGGCATCGGAAAGGTGGATACAGCAGTACTTCCTAATCTTGCCGGCGGTAAAGCTGTCGATGGGGAATTATATAACTTGGTGCAATCAACAATAGAAATTCTTGCTGTAGCTGTAAAAGACATCGAAGACATTGCTAGCCAACTGACGATATTAGGAGATAGTGATGACTTGGGATACCTAGTACAGAATCTTTGTAATTTCGTCCAGAACATCGGAACTGAATTGCAGGACGTCCTTCTCCAAATCGTAGAGGTGGCTGGACGAAATTAATGGTTAAATTACTCATTTGGTCTCTTAACATGCGCTGTTGTCTCCCTTAATTTGGTCATTCAACTTTGAAAATAGTTCGTAGATGCTTGCACTTGCTAATGTGTATGTTAGTTAAAAATAACTCAAATGTTATTTAAAATATCAAGGGAGAACCATTTAAGAACAATTTTTTAAATGAATTGACAAAATTGATACTTTTTTAAGTTGAAAGATCAAAGAGAAACAACAGTCAAATTATTTAATTGACCAGTGGAGTGATTTAATCTAAATTCATCGATGTTTCTCCGGGCTTTCCATTTATACATTTGAAATTAAACTGAAAACAAAAACATAAAAGGTAAACTATTAACTACTACTAATAACCAATCAGATACCAAAAATATAAGTTTCCTAACCTCTATAGAAATCTAAAACTTACGAATTTAAAACCTACTCTACTTGCACTTCATTATTATTAAATCAACTAATTATTCTCGTGTGTTTCGTTTCTGTTCTCTTCTTCTTCTTCTTCTCGTTGCCTTTTTTTTTTTTTTTTTTTTTTTTTTTTGGCCGTTTCTTCACCGAAGGTACTGTTACTTTCGCGTATTGAAGATGAAGATGAAGATGTGGATGATGCTGAAGTTGACTTATCACGTATTGAAGTTACAAATGATTTTGACAATGATGGAGATAATAATGCCAGTAATTTGAATGCATTAGACTTTATTGTGCTAAACAATGAAATTTTCAATTACTTAAGTATTTAAATTAGACTTTATTGTGCTAAATTTAATGTTCAGAGTCATTATATACAAATTTTATATATTATTATATATTTATCAATTATATATATAAATATATGTATATATATTCTAATGATGACATCATCCGGGTTTTTGGTCCGACTTCAGTGACCCATCGACTCCTTAGTCTAACCGGTTTATGCTCCGGTCCGGTTCTGAAAACATTGCAAATCATAGCAACTCATGTGACATGTATTCATTGGTTACATTTTTACTAATATTACATAATTGTCCACAAGAGAGAATCAGTGATACAACCTGATCTGATAATAACCACATACAAACACTTGAAAATAAACTAAATTAAACCTATACAGATCTAAACAAGTAGTAATCCGTATAGATCTATCTAGTAGAACAAAAAATCGTCATTGCAATGGACAAATTATGTACCGAAGTATGAATCCGATCTCGAAGCTGCCACTAATATTCTGAAAAAAGCCTCCAACCGACTGAATTTTCACTTGGTAATAATAAAATACCTATTTATTAATATGAGGAAGAAACTCCCGTTTATTCGGGGAGACGAGCTCTCATTATGAGAGAATGAAAATTTCTCATCAGGGAAGAAGAAAAAGATAAACTAAATAGAAAATAATAGAAAAGAAATCTATTTCCACGGGAGATAGGGGAAGAAGATTAGAGAAAATGAAGGCTAGGGAGGAGAGAAGAGAGAGAGAGGCGTAAGGTGATAGAAGTTAATTAGCCCCACTAATAAGTGTATATTGAATGCTTTTTTTATTTATGTTATTTATGTTTTAGTTGGACATTTATAACTTCACATAACTCTTGAATTTCTTGTGAAATAGAAGTTTCCACTTTTGCGACAAAACCCTAAAATCATGCGCATGTTATGCAATGATTTTGGCATGTAATTTCTCTCAAGCTATGAGAGGCTATTGAGAAGCTTCAGAAAATGTTAGACACACTTTTATAGTACTTATTTCAAATGCGAGTAAATCCCGTGAGAATTCTGAAATTATACGGTCAAAGACTACAGTGTGTGTAAAATCAAGTGAGCACCGTACTGCGGTTGAAGAGTGATAGATGGGCTGGGAGCGTGAGAATAGGATGGTGAAAGTTCAAAAGAGAAGCGCTGCAAAATCATAGCCACTGCCAATTTAACTTCTAACATAGCGAAATTTTGGCCAATGCAAATGTGAGGACCCCAACCAAACGGGAAAAACACAACTTGGCCCTTTGTTGCATGCGACACTCCCTCTGCAAATCGCTCCAGCTTAAACTCCTTCACATCTTGGCCCCAAATCACTGGGTCATGATGCACCACAATTGTTGGGACTGTGAGCATTACTCCGGCGGGGAGAGTCAACTTTCCTAATCTGGTTTCTTCCACAATCATCCTTGTAAATAATGGTACCGGTGGGTATAGCCTTAACGCCTCGTGTAAGATCATGTTGACCTGTCAGGCAAATTGATCAAGACCAAATTTACAAGATCAGATCTTCTATCAGTCATATTTCTATTTTTCATGTTTATCCTCTCACAATGAAGGATGAGACTCACATGTCACATCATGAGATTGACTTCTCTATTGTGAAATAATAGACAGAAAAGACAAAGATTGATTAGACAGGAGATCTCATTGACAACTCTACCATGTTTTAAAGCTGATACAGTAAACTACGTGCTAGAATTCATCAAAATTATCCTCATGAATGAAGAACACTTACTATTTTAAGGTGATTTAATCCATCAGGATCGGGCTTGTTCGTCCCGAAGATTTGCAAAACCTCTGCTCTAGCCCGTGACTGCCAATCTTGATTCTTACCCAATAAAATCATGGTCCAAACAAGTAGACACTACTACAATTTGAGCCTATAGTATCACTTTTTGGATTACACTTTTAAAAATGTTACAATATAACAAAATTTTAAAAAAAAATGCATCACCATAATTAAGTGTAACTATAGAAGTCTAATGCAACATCTTTTTACAATATGCTACACTTTTACAAAATGCTGTATTTGTGGAAAGCTAAAGCAACATTTTTTTGAGGCTAGTGTAACACTTTTTTTTAAAGGCTATTGCAACCTTTTTTTGAGCTAGTGCATCACTTTTATAGGCTAGTGCAACGCTTTTCTCAATGAAATGCAACACTTTTTAAACTATTGCATCTCTTTTCTTAAGGCTAGTGTAACTCTTTCTTAATCTAGTTCAACACTTTTTATCTTTTTTGTGTGCTTAATTCTCCTCTCTTGCTATCAATATGATTTTTGTTTTATTTTTTTAATTTATAAACACTTTTTTTGTTTGTTTTTGCTCTTTTTCATCTATTTTTTAAAGGAAAAATTACACTCTTTTTATTAAAATTACACCTTTAAATTCTAATTTTAAAATTTAAAATTCCCTAAAAAATAACACTACCATTATTATGAAAAAACAATTAAAACAATCAGGCACTTTTTATTTTGTTTATTACACAATTTTTCATAAAGAAATTCCCTCCAAAATTTTTCCCCCAAAAATAATAATCCCATATTTGAGTTACAATTCAAACATAGCCTTCAGAAATTTTTACTAGGAAAAAAAAAAGTAAATATTTTTTGCCAAATACGAACAATAAAAGATAAGAATAAATTTGTCCTAAATTTGTAATTTTGTTTTGATTGTAAACTCGATAATTGTAAAATTCTTACTTAATCACACCAGCCCCTCGATCGATTGCCTTCTGCATCACACCAGCCCCTCGATCAGCTCCTTTTTGCACTGTAAAATTCATCTCCTTTTTGCAGAAGGTTATGCAATTAAATCAATCGGTTGTAGTAATTAAATCAATCGGTTGCACTGTAAAATTCATCACACCAGCCCCTCGATCAGCTCCTTTTTGCACTGTAAACTTTTTCACCTTTCATTTCCTTCGATTTTGCTGTCCCTCTAGAAGGATTTCATGTCCATCATTCCAGTCCAATCCCTAAAACAGAGCTGAAGTCCCGATCGGAAGGTTTCTATCTCATTTCTCCTCAATCAAATTAATTTGCACCGTCTCTATCTCATTTCTACCCAATCATATTTGCAGAAACCTAGGGCTTTCTCTCTGTAACCAGTGGCGTCATCTTCGATTCAATCGGTAATGTGATGAGATGCAAACTTTCTCCATCTCTCGAAGGTCATTTTCGATTTCAATCGGTAATGTGATGAATTGAATTTCAGCCCTCATCCTTCGCTCCATTCAGTCTCCATCGAACGGAATTGCCTTGCGAACTTAACTTCGCTCAAATTTTCGAAGGTTAAACTCAGATTTGTCTCTGTGAAGGTAAGTTTTTTCTCCACACATTCGCCTATGAACTTTCAATGCGAATTAGAAATTAAAAATTCGCTGTTTGTTCAAATTTCAGCAATTCCTTAGTTAATTTTTTATTATCGCAAAGGAAATTAAGGCATAACATCACACGGAGGGCAGGGAACTAGGAAACCAAAGGGAGAGGAACTGCAAGCTGTTTCAAGTGAAGGTGTTGTAGTACTGATAGCTCCAGATACATCTCCAAGTAAGTATTCATTTAAGTTGAGACTAATGTTTAATGCATATGTTCAGCTAAATTCAGGAATTAATTAGCTAGACTAATGTTTTCTAGTATTTTGATTTTAATAATTAATGTGTTTGTTATCACTTGCTAATTCCATGCTTTTAGAAGAGAAACTTGTTAAGTTTAGAGGATGGTAGACTTGTTAAATTTAGAACAGGGCGGTGGAGGTTCCTTGGTTTTTTTTTTTTTGCTTCATCAAATTTTACTAACTTTTCTTTGGGGTTTGATGAGTTTCTTGAGGTCTGTGAATGGTTCATTACTTTTCCCAGTTCCATCTTTCCCGCCACCTACAGTATGACGGTGAATTCGAGTGTTATGGTACATAATATAGGTTATATAGGGGATTTGCACAGCAATCCTTTATATACATACCTGTGTTAGAAGCTGGGGTATTCGGTGTTTTGTGAAGGAGAGGTGGTGTTTTCTGAGTCATTTTCCTCTATTTCGCATTCCTGCATTGCAAGGGAAAACTCGGCAGTGAACATTCTTGTAAATTCAAATCAAAATAGATTACATGTATATTGTGAAACAAAGAAGCAAAGTCAGGAAGCAATGTTATGTGTGATGTTTTGACTGTGCTCTTGTTTGTCCATGTTTGAAGGTGAGGAATGAATCAATGTAGTTCCTGTTTTGTTGTTGCTGAATTAGAAGATTACCTCTCTCTTTTTACTTCCCTGTTTTTGAAGATACAGTTCCTAATGCAAGTTGTTCTTCCCTATGTTCTGTTAGTAGTTAGTTTATAAGATGCATAATGTTCAAACTTTTATTTTACATACATGACTCTAAAGTAGAGTAAGTTTGAATTTTCTTTTAGTTGTAATGGAGGATGGTTTAGGTCATCCCATTGACAAATATTAATTGGCTTTATTTGGATAGTGTTGCTTTCTAGGTTGTCTCTTTGAAACACAATGGAAGAGAAGAAGTATTCTCTTTTGCTAAACTGTGTTAAGCTGGTCAAATATCTGGGAGTCCGAAAGATCTGGACTCTCTAGTAGAACTTTACAGGAAACCGCAGGTAGGTATATCTTTTCCATACTGAGTATTTCTCTTCTTTGTCAAAAGAGGTAGTTTCTGTTGAGTTACATGTTACTTGTCCATATGCATAACAGTCAAGATAGAAACTAGTAGTACAAAGCATTTTGCATGCATGATTATTGCTTGTTCCCTCTGGTGTTCCATTAGAAGTCAGTAAAATATAGGGACAAAGTGTTTCCTTTTACTTTGCATACATTCTACTTATTCAATAAGCAACAGATAATCTTTATTGGTAGCATAAGTATGGGAAAATTTATTTTTCCATCCAAGTTTGATGATTTACTTTCTAGTAGTTGCTTAATGGCTATGGTATTTCACAAATCTGTCTTCAATTGGCACTTGAAACCATACCATAGCAGTTAAAATGGACTGAGACCTTTAGTAAGTTCTCTTAATATGTTTTCTTTTTAAATTCTGCCTGGCCCTTCGTTTTCAAGATACTTACTAATTCAGTTCGTTCACTACATTGTTACATTTTGACAAAAGATAGGTGATGGTCCTTTATGTGGGACTGGTTACATTGTAAATCATTCATTACCTTTAATAAATTGCACAAGCAACAATGGAAACAAAGAAGTCCTCAGTTCTTAATTTCGAACTCCGATAAATCTTGCTTCCTTCTCCATTCCATAGCTTTTTCCTCTTTTCCTTCAGTAGACAAATAGTCCTGCTAACTATTTTTTTCCCCCTTTACCAACAGTTATCTGAATATGGATCAAACCAAAATGTTTTGTTAAACAGCTGCATCTTTCATGTTTGGTGTAGCATGGCTTGGTTTCAAGAGTTTTTAAAACTATGCTGGGTTAGAGAAACTGTACATTTCAAATCTTTGGCCTTGAATTCTAGTGTATTTGTCACTCTTTAATCCAACTTCCTTCTCTCTGTCTGTGCTGATCTCTATCTGTATACCGTGAGAAGGTAGCTTTCTATTTCCTTTGTTCTTTGGAAATTTGTGAATTTTGCCCTTTGCCCTTTGCCCTTGATCTGGACTACTAAAACCATAAACCAAATCTGTTTATTACATGTACCACTAAAACTTCTGATATGAGCCAAGCGTGGCATTTTATACACGAACTTGATGCCTAAACATTTTAATGCTGCAGACATACATATGTACCAATAACCTTATGATATTTTCTAGTTCAGATTTCTATTACTGGTCTGAGTTGAAAATTTTTTTGTTTGATGAGAGTTTTTTTTGTTAGTAGTTCTTTTGTTTCAATAACTGACAGCATGCACTAGGTTTAGTTTCTCATTAGCTGCACAAATAATTGCTGGTGTACTTATCTCATTACATCAAGGAACTATTAATTCCGTGTTGATGCTTGAAATTTGTTTTCTTAGGTTGTTCCTGTTGCTTCAATGCTGACGCCCAATCAATTTGAAGCTGAGCAATTGACAAATTCCAGGTACTTATTGCATCCAATTGAAACTCAAACCAATTCCTGAGATTGTATTTCATTGCCTAATAAGTGATGGAAGATTTTATATTCTCCACATTCAACAAATTTTCATTTTGTTTTTGAAAGGAATGACTTGTAGCATCTTGTGCATTTTTGGTTCTTTACTGCAGGATCAATTTATTTTGCTGAAAATGTTTCCTTTTGACAGGATTATATCCGAAGAACATGGACGTGAAGCTTGCAGAATTCTGCATGCTGCTGGGCCTTCAAAGGTTCCGCTAGAAACTACAGTTTGCATATTTTATCTTCTGGGAACTCAATTTGATTATGTTGCTCCTCAATTTGAATAATGCTGGTCAGTTCTAGTGTTAGCATATCATTAAAACCCATTACTTTAACAGGACTAATATTGCATTTGAACTAGGTTTAATATTCATACCTCATTTCAAGTGAAACATTTCACCTGTTTAGTGCTGCAGTACATTATGCTATCTAATCAATAAAAATTGTAGTTCTCATTGACTTTAATTCTTGTTTTTGACAAATGTTCACCAATTTCATACAGAAATATGCCACAGAAGCAAGAAACACACTGGATAAAAATGTTATGACTATTGGTGAAATGCTATCACATAAAAGCAACTGCCACCACAGACATACACCTATCAAGAGAGTTCACAGTCAGTTTTTTATGACATGCCAAGCAGCTCAACAATGGATGCGGATGATTCCAGTGCATCTAGTGAAGATGAAGACGATGAACTTGATGAAGAAGAATTTTTAAATCTCCAGTCTCAGCCAGAAGGTATATTTGTACAGTAAATATAATGTAAAATCAGTTTTTATTTATCTACCTTACAATAGAGTCAATCTGACCACACAGTGATTTTAATTTCAGCAAAAAAAGGTGCGAAAAAACGAGGGCCAACCATGATGCATCATGTTCATGTTCGCGAACCAAATAAACGCAAAGTCATTATTTGTAATGAGTTTGGGCAGCCTATTGGACCAGTGACAAAAGAAGAGAACACCTTGGGTGAGTTCTCTCGATTTTTGGGCACAATAGGTCGCGAGTATAACTCTGCGCCCTTGATATATGATTCTTGGCATAAGGTACCGCACAAAGATAAGCTATGGGAGTATGTTCTGGTATGTTTTCAAATTGCTTGACTCTCCCCTTTTTTAATAACATTTTCAGCTATCTACATTTCACTGTGTTGATATGCATATGTGTGGTAGGAAAAGTACACCGTACCTGATATGGCTAAGAAGTGGGTGTTGAAGTCTATTGGTGCAGCCCGGAGGACTCACAAATCCCGAGTCAAGAAAAACCATTTTTATAAGTACAATGATGGCAAGGCTAGATGGGAAAATAAGCCTAAAACAATTCCAGACACTGATTTCTTTAAACTGTTGGCTTTGTGGAACAAAAAGTCAGAGATGGTACATTTAATAAGAATCATTTTGTTGTTAATATGGTTTTCATTAATGTTCTTCCTATTTTCATATCATAGTTAGAAAGTGATTTGTTTTTATCAATGTGTGTTACAGAAGCGTTCAGCTATCGCAAGGGATCGTTGTAACTCTCAAAAGAATAGGTACACTGTTGGTCCAAAGAGTTTTGCTAGGGTGCATGAGGAAATGGTAATAATTATCTACTCTGTGAAAGATTTATCCATGCCTTACTACCTTATTTGATTGCTTTAGTTTATGCTAACTCTGTGCATTTACCATCAAAACAGAAAAATGAGAATCCAAACAAAGAACCACCGTCTTTGGCTGAAGTTTTTGAGCGCACACGCCAAAGAAAAGAGGGACGACAGTATGCTGAACCATTTGATGACACTGCTAAAAAGATTGTAAATTAAATTTTGGACTCTATCTCTTTGTATATATGTATATATATATATATATATATATATTATTTGAGTCTGAAAATTTTATAACCATTAATATCGCAGGAAGCTATGAATAACTACAATCCTCTCGAGGGAAGTAGTGATACAGATGCTTATCTTTCTATTTTGGGCAAGAAGTATGATGGACGCTGTAGACTCTACGGTAGGGGAGTTACTAGTAAGATGTTGAAGAAGGCGAAAGGTACTGAGAATTCATATGTGGTGACTAAGGAGGTTTTTGAGTCAATAACAAATACTGCTGAGATTGAAAAGAGCTATCAGAGAGGTAAGGCAGAGATGGAGCAATTGCTTAGAGAGATGTCAACTAATCAAGAAAAGCAAAGGGTGGAGTTAGAAGAAATGAGAAGGAATTTTGCAGCTGAACGCGAAAGTATTATTGAAGATACAGTGAAACAGTTTCTTGCAAAATTACCTACTAAAGTTGTGAGAAAATATCTTTCCTAAGTCTGGTAAGGAAAAAATAAATATCCCACTAGATATATTATCCATTATTATCACTTCTTCCTTTCATTTTAGCATAAGAATGATATATTTCACTGTCAGGTACCTAAGAGCTTCAGTTCATGCTCTATTTTGGAAAATATTTGAGTATTAGCTTCTGCTGGAGCTTCTTCAAATGGTTTTTCAGTGGTATTGGGGATTCATGTGTATTTGATAACTTTCCTAGCCTTGGATTGACGTTGTTCAAGAACACGTAAGCTGCTTGTCTTATATGATGATTTTTTTTTTGTCCTTTGTTTAGTATTTGGTGTTTTTAATCTGGTCCAACTTTGATTGAGGTTACCTATTGTTGGGCTGTTATTTGAAGTTTTTCTGTTTGGTGATTAATGATTTGTATGGTATTCCTTTATTGCTGCACCCCAAATGTTCGATAATATGTCTGGTAGAACTACAATGAATACAACCAATTTTCAATTATGTGTAGGAGTGTGTGCACATAATTGTTCCTTGATATATAGGCACTTTGAGAAGACAAAGGAAAACAATGCCCCTTGAGAAGGGGATCACATAGTTGCTGGTTGCTTCATAATATACTAATTGCTTATGCTTTTTCTAAATTTTTCCCTGGGACTTCATAGGTATTACTATCTTAAATCTTCGATGCTCCATGAACTCTTCTTCAATGAATTGAAGATGCAAAGTTCTTCCAGTGCAGTACCAAGAAGCTGCGCACTTCTATTTTTTTATTACAGTATACACTATATCTATTACCACTGCTTGTCCAAAAGCTGTTTCCAACATGGGCTTTCCTCGTAATCTGAGTTGAAAATTTGAAGTTGCAAATACTGTTGTAGGCTCTTTATAGTTGGATGGTAGTATTGTTATAATTTGGTTTAGGAGGTTTTTGTATCCACTATCTATTCTTATGCTCCATTTCCGGAATCAAAGTTTTCAATGTGCTGTATAGATTTCTCATTTATATATTTTCATGTGCCGAATTAAAATTGGGTGAAGACTGCACGAAGTGCAGTACACAGCAACTAGTTTGTATGAAATTCTTGAAATTCCTTTCCTTGGAAGGCATTAGAATTCTGATTTTTTGATGAATGAAATCTCTTTCAGGAAAAAGAGTCAACAAGCCAATCCTTTGATGCTTCTTCAAGGATTGCAGCTTCTGGCATTCATTCTGAAGAGTGGATTTTTATACGTTGATGCTTTTGTTGGAACTGCATTATTGGGTATGTTTGAACCTGGTGCAGGCATAGATGCTCATGTGATAGCATTAATAGCATTGGCAGCCGGTACATCATGGCCGGATTTAGTGAAGCTCAAGATTTGAAGCGCTTTAAATTCTTTAATTGACTTTTTGAAGTCTTGTGCTCTATGAATACTTTTGTAATACGAGCATTTGGATTATCAATTTTATAGTGGATTTGAATAAATGATACCATATGGGCAATAATATTATATTTGTATTAAAATGTTACAGATGCATAAAAGTGTTGGATTGGGGTGAAAAAGCGTTGCATTGGGGCGAAAAGCGTTGCAACAGTCCCAAAAAACGCTGCAACAGCCCCAAAAAGCGTTGCAACGGCCCCAAAAAGCGTTGCATTAGCCCCAAAAAAGCGTTGCATCAGCCCCAAAAAAGCGTTGCATCAGCCCAAAAAGTGTTGCAACGGCCCCAAAAAGCGTTGCATCAGTCCTAAAAAAGCGTTGCATCAGCCCAAAAAGCGTTGCAACAGCCCCAAAAAGCGTTGCATCAAGGGTGAAAAAGGGTTGCATTAGGGAGGAAAAAAATGTTACATTAGCTACCTATTGCTACACTTTGAAAAAATGTTGTATAAAAGGTAAAAAGTGTTACCTTAGGCCTAAGGTAACATCACTTTAAGAGATACTTTTTAAAGTGATGCCTTAGGCCTAAGATAACACTTTTAGGGCCTAAAGCATCACTTTTGGGGTGTTGGTACAGCTCCAATTTGTAGTAGTGAGATTAGATACAGTTTCTTGCCCAGCTATATAAAACAGTTTGCACTCTTTGATCACATCATCGATGCTCATCCCAGGTTTGTTATCTCCATGTTTAGCACATTCTTGAGACATGGATCCAAGTAATGACGCCAACAAATCATCATTTTTCGTATCTCCTGCCAGCATGGACTTCACTCGGGCATGGATGAATTCCCGAATTGTGTTATTGACTTCTCTGGCAATTTGTTTCATTCTTCTATTTCTTTTCGTTGGGAAGAACCTAATAAAGAGCATATACACATATTTAAGGTTGATATCGTTAGCTAATTTTAAGAAACGTTTTTCAAAATATGCCTTGATAAATTTATTTACCTCAACCCGGGGAGGTATAGTAAACCCGAAGCCTCGGCTATATGCTTCATTTGTTTTCTCTGTAATTCAAATATCTTCTTTCCTTCTTCATAATTACAGCCAAAAGCCGTCCTCGAAATGACATCTCCGGTCAAAGTTTGAAGATGGGGCCAAACGTCAACTTCAGATGAGCCTTTCTCTGAAACAATATCCTCCCATTCGCTCAACATTGCACTTGCACTTTGGTAGAAGGCTGGGATCATGTGCTAATTATGTCCAATAAAAAAAGTTAAAAAGTTCCCATTAATTACTGTTGCATTTGAAGTTCAAGAAAGCCATGAATATCATTGGAAAGAAATTGAATAAAACCTTCAACTTACTGGGTTGAGAAGTTTTCTCTGTTTTGCCCATTTATCGCCCTCATACGTCACAATTCCTTGTGCTACCAATTTGGCAAGTGGATTTAATCGAGATTTTTGGAACACGTTAATATTGCGTGTAACCTCCCTTATGAGCTCAGGATCCATGAGCAGAAGTGATGGTATAGGCCCCAACCAAAAATATACATTCTTCCCTGCAGAATTTTCATGAAAGATAACTCAACTTTTATAAGATACATTTCTCATTTAGTTGGCAAGAAAGCCATTTTTAGCTAGGAATCTATAGTTTTGAAGAAAATGATTAGTTTATTCTGTGATTGATTTGCCTAGAGATCACCATCTGTTAGTCCTTTAATTTGGATGATTGTCTCTCTTCAGAGGCGTAACTAGGTGGGTTTCAGCCCCCACCAAGCTTGCCGTCGGCTTGGGGAAGTTTAGCATCCCGCCTGCCACCTCCGGTCCCCCACCACCACCAGCACTCTATCTTTAGCCTCCGACCACAATCGCTACCGTTTAAATTTTGTGGTTGCTAATTTCTCCTGCAACATTCTTCGGAGTTGCAGGGGATTTGGAATTGCAGATGTGCTTCCTCCACTAGCCGTTTGAGTTGCCCTCTCTTTTGTCATTAGAATGGCCATCACCATCAGGCATTGGGTCTATTCTTCACGATATTCTGAGAACAGGTTTCAAACCAGTTCTCAGCCCAAATGGGTTTTAAAAAACAAAGTTCTGAAAACTGGGTTCAAACCAGTTCTCAACCCATGATAAAGAACATGAGTTTCAACCCAAATTTTTTTCCAATATATTTTTTTAAATCTTAATCTTTATTTTACTTTTATTATCAAATAAACCCCCAATCTTTCATTTTTTACATATTCAACCAAAAATTAATTTTGGGCTATAATAATATTTCTAAAATAGTAATTGTTTTTAATGTTAATGATATATTTAAGTTTACAGAATATTTTTAGTTTAAGATAGTTTAACAATTAATTTTGCCTATTTAACTTTTTTTTTTAAAAATTAAGTTGGGGTAGTCATTTAAGAAAATGAAAATAACAAGGGCCTATTTATAAAAAATTTGATGAACAGTGTCGGTGACACTGTTCATCTTCTTCCCCAACATTTTTTTTTCCTTTCAGTTTTTTCCCTTCCTTTTTTTCCGGTTCTCACCCTTGCTCACCGGAGGGAGTACAACGGCAACAGTAAACTCTTCGGAGAAGAAGAAGAAGAGGTTGCTGTAAGGAAACAAAATTTTAATGAACCTACTGTTCATCTTTCATCGCATCTTCCCCAAAATTATTATTTTTTCTCTCTTCTTTCTTCTTCCACCCTTCTTCCCCGATTCCGGCGGATTTGCAAATTGCAGAACCAAAGTTCGGCAATTTGCAGAACTTTGGTTCTGCAATTGTTGCAGAAAAAAAAAAAAAAAAAAAGCTTCACAGAAAATAAAAATGGCAACTCTTCGGCGCGAACCGAAGGGAGGAGGTCGAAGGACATCGCGAAGGAAGAAGACGACGGACGCGGGGGAGATGACAACCAGTGAAGGAAGAAGACGACGGGCGCAAAGGAGGAAGAAGAAAGAAGAGGGGGAAAAAAACTGAGACATGAAACGAGGGTATTTTTTTTGTCTCAAACCAAAAACTGAGACCCGGTTTGAGTCCTCTTCTGCGGAACATGGGGTTCAGCACATTTTGGGGGAATTTTTGGTCTCAACCCCAAATATTAGCCAGAACTAGTTCTTAGCTATCTGTAAAGAACAGGACCATTATTTATTTATTTTCATCGTTTGAAGTGAAATTATGAATTTTAGGAATTAAATTAGAAATTAATATGAGGCATTTTATAGATTGAATTTTGAAAAGTAGGGGTTTTAGATGTGAAAGTAAAGGATTTTGAGGAATAGAATTAGGATATTGTGTCAACCATTCGAAATGAGTAAATTTTATCGATTTTCTAACAAGTAACCATTCGAAATGAGTAAATTTTATCGATTTTCCCACAAGTACACACACGTATAGTTCCCTCTTTTTTGTTGCACGAGAACGATTGAACACTAATATTGTTTCATAAAGGTCAGTTAATTAATAGTTCAAGGTGTTCAAAATTTAATCATTAAATATTATTTTTTAACGTATAAAAAAAAAATTATACTGCCCCCACTGATGTTAATTTCTGATTCCGCCACTGTCTCTCTTTAACTTTAAAAGTAGTTCAAAAATGGTCATAAACTCAAATTTTCAGAAAAATTCGAGCTTGTTTCAAGGACTGAATAAAGTTATTTAACATTTTCCGTTTTCATTTGCTGCTCCTACTAATGTGTTAATCTCATGTATTAATCAAAAATAGTTGAGATGTTGTCAAATTTTGAGCTCCGGACCCTTGTAGATCTATATTTTAAGTTGAGGATGAAAAAATAAAACATTTTCTTTGAGAGACAAATAATAATAATATAGATAACATACCGTATTTGTTCAAGGTTTCGGGAACAGCGGGAAGGATTCGTGGAAGAATGTCGTCGGAGAAATTAAGAGGCTTGGACTGAGCTTCATCAAACTTGGCTTTCATCTCTTTGACATCTCCGATGAGAAGCCTGTAAGGATTTCCTCTGAAACCTTGTTCTCTCAGACACTTCTCCAGCTTTCTGGGCTTCAACAACACCCAATTCAATACTTTCCATGCTAATATTGATACTAAAGCAACACCGCAAAGAAACAACATCGGAATCATCAAACTATTCTGGGACTGGGATTGGGATGCTTCCATTATTTTTTACTTCTCAACTTAAACTTAGTGTGTTCGTTTCAATTTGTCGACTTTACATACATGTAGACAGTGGCAGAGCCAGGTATTTCTGTTGGCGGGACCAACTGCCCCACTTCTTAGTTTGTATGCATACGTGAAATTTCATTATTCTTCTTAGTATCATTTAAGGGGGAAAAAAAAATGTTAAATAAATGGTTCCTATAATTGCTGTCAAAAGCCGTAAGTTCAACATCAACTTCAGAAAATTGAAGTGAAATGAAAGCTTCAGTACTTTTCCATCTGATAAACTGGCAGTAGCGACGGTTGTCTGTCTAAGCCAATAAATCCGGCAGTACTTTTCCACGTGAAAAACGGGCAGTACTTTTCCATATGAATTCTACCGTGCTGAAAATTCTTGTAAGTCACAGTAGCTAAGGTCCTGTTTGGTAAAAAGACTCAAATCGTCTCATTTTAATTTTATAATAGTTTTTCATCAATAGTTTTTCGTCATTCTTAATAATTTTTTTATATTTTTAATAAATTTTTTACATTTTTAACACACATTTTTATATTCCTAATGTAATTTTAATATTATAAAATTAAAATAAAACTAAAATAATAGTTTGAGTATCTTTACCAAATAGAGCCTAAGTTTCGATAGGAGTTCAATGTCGAAACTCGATTCCTAACCTTAACTTAGTTTTAAAATCAACACCAAAATGGTAATCCAAGTTCGAGATCTGGCTTCCATGCCAAAGCCTGGTGTTGAACCTGAGGACCTGCCCTTTTTGTTTTGATTTTAGTTTTGGTTTTGGTTTAAACAGTAAATTTAATATGTTATAATTATTTTTGATCATTTATAATATAATTTTTTACTACTCAATTATGTTGGGAATAAATACTCCCTCAGGATCTTTGAACCACTTGTTTGAAGAAATATTCCAACAAGAACACTGCAGCGGAATTGAAAAACAAAAAAGAAAAGCACAACGCAATTTAACGTGGTTCGATCTCAATAGATCTACTCCACAAACTACTCACTACTTCACTTCATATATGGGAATCAAACAATAGAAGAGTTTACAATGTACTCTCAACATACAATGTCTCTCGCCCTCTATTCTATTATCACTCCCCCTTTTCCATCCCATCTCAGCGTCGAAGGCATAAGCAGGAACACACATCTCTTATGGCCTCAGAATAACTTACCAACAACAACGTCTTCTTCTTCATCGGAAGCATAGGCAGGAACATCAATCATCTCCTATGACTTCACAACGACCTACCAACGTCAACGTCGAAGACATAAGCAGGAATCTTCATCGTCTCTTATGAACTCACGACGGCACCCCATCTCTCACCCAGCCGAAAGGCCGAGGCTCTCTGTCTACATACCAGGCGGGTGGATGCTCTCTCTTTAGGACGCCCTATTCTATTACAAACATCGTATATTTATAATAGAGAAATCAAACCCTGATGGGCCCAGGTTAACTGGCACAATACTAATTGTACTAGATTTTGAAGAGATACCCAACAAGTTATATATTTTTACATTTTTCATACACTTTTTATATTATAAAACTATTTTACAAATCCATAAAAAAAGAACATGCCGTGAATTATTTCGATATCAAAGCTCAGTGTCCAATGAATTATGTTGTTTGTATATAACTTGAAGTTTGACTTCAAAGGGCTCTCGAAGCTTGGTGTCGAACAACTTAAGTGTTGTTGCTCTTCTAAAAAGTTGCGACCAAACACTATGAAGTGTACTGATTGGTTAAAGTGTTGCAACTCAACAAATGAATGGTTGTTCCTATTTATTTGTAGGGTGATAATACTTCCTGTTGGCAATCTTTTGAACTCTATAAATAGAGGGTGAAAGGCCAAATTTAAAAATTAACTTTTTCATTATATCCTAATAGCTACTTTATTATTTACGAAAAATTTATTATATCCTAAAAGTGATCTTGTTATATTCCTTGTTGGGCATTAAACACTTTAAGAAATGTGACTATACACGCCTTAGATTTATTTACTTTGTGAAATTCCTACATAATTACTTTCCACCGTTTGTGTTTTTATTTTTTAAGTTTTTAAGATCTCCCTCTTAAATCTGCATTCCTGCAAGCCCAGATCATTTTCATCACTGTTGTTGCTTCGGTTTCAACTGGGAATCAAATAAAATCAAGCTTTAATTACAGATATTATTTATAACCAGTTGTAAGGTCCAAGTCTCATTGAGTTATCTAGCTAGATAGCAAGGAATAATGGAACCAACTCAGGCTTATATTTCTGGGTCCGGTGCAAATTGCAGCCACAAGTAGTGGCGGAATCAGACTTCTAAAGTCTGATGAGATAAGATATTTAAACTATTATGATACTTCATACAAATAATACTTTTTAATGTAAAATCAAATACTTGCATTTTAAAAAAAGACTATCACTTGTTTGTAAAATAAAAAATTATAAATAAAAAAAACACGTAGAGCCATCTGGCACGTCAAATACAAATTTTTTTTTATTTTTTTAACATTATCAATTAGCTAGGTAGAGTTGACAAGTATAATACATACGTATCGAGTATATATGTGTGGTGGGAACTGGAAACACTGATCGATCGCTTACAGAAACCAACAACTGGAATCTAGAAATTAATTAAGGAGAGAGAACATATTTATTAAATGCGGAGACTGTGACCAATTTAAATTATGCTTAAATTTGACAGATTTTTATAATATCTGGTATTAATTCACATAATTAATCTCATTCTTTATTCTTATTATTATTAGGCTTAATAACTATTTACCCCCGTGTTATTCTCTTTTGACTACTTATCTCCCATGTTTTAAAAATTAACTCTCTACTCCCTTTGACTAAGTCATCTATAATAATCATTGAAAGGACAAAATTACCATCATTAAATGATGATTCCGTGCATCACAACCCACCTCTCCGTCACTTCACCTACCTTCAGGAGATCAAGTCTGGATTGATTTCAAATAAAAGGCAAAAATTATACTACTAGCTAAGATCAAACACACAACCATCCACTCCCTTAAGCATGGTATAACTAATAAGCTACTAATGTTTTTTATGCCAATTATAGTTGACAGTAGCTTTATCCTTCACTCTCTCTCAACTCTCCAAATAAAAAAACCTATAGAGTACTTATTTTCCACTCAACAAGACTTACACTCCAGATTTCGTTCACGAAAGGCCTGCAGTGCAGATGCTTAACTCTTAGCTCGCATTCCGACAAAGTCACATATCCTAATCACATCGACGCAGACCCGGTCCTTAAACTTCATAGGCCCAAATTTTTTTTGAATAAGGTAAAATATTATCTATAAATTATGATAAATTCTTAAATTTGTTCATAATAAAAATAGTCTATTATATATTAGTTTTAATATTTGCATAACCTTTTGGATTTGAAAATTTTTTGAAAAAAAGGAGAACAAAACATATAAATGAAAAGAAAGATTAGCATTAATATTAAGTAGAAAATAGAAAATTAAGGAGAAATAATTATTGAAACAAAAGAAAAATGAAAGTCTAAACAAATTTCTTAAAAAAAGGATGAAAATGAGAAAAGAATTAATGGAAAAATAGTAAAAGTAGACTAGAAAAGTAATGAGAAAAAAAAATAAAAAGTCAAAAAAAAAAAATAATATTACTAAGTAGGAAGTCATTGTAGGAGAAGGAGGGTATGAGTACTCCAAGAGAGTATGAAAGGAAGGAGAGGAAAGTAGAAACTGTTTGTACACAAACGAAAGAAAAACTTGATTTGAGAATGAAAAAAGAAAAACAAAAAAGAGCTTTGGGGCCCCTACAAATTTGGATGAGTTATCATGCCTATGATATTCTTTAAAAAAGAGGTGAGGAATTTTTTTTTATAAAAAAACCAAATTTAATTTCAAAAGAAAAAAAGGTACAAAATAATTGGATGAATTATCATGAAATTGGGCCCTCCAATTTCTTCTTATTTACCTTCAAAAACAGTCATACAAAATTTCGTTTTAACCCACAAAATAAAAACCATATATATTATAATAAATTATATATATATTGGGCCCCTGAAGGAGGTGGGCCCTGGTCCATCGCCCGGGCCCGACCCCTTTCAGGACCGGCCCTGCATCGACAGCTCCACACACACCAATAGACCGCATTGACGATAATGATAGTGGAACGACTGAATATGGCCTATGAAAAACTGATAATGAAGAGGGCTTAGATGATGATGAACGATATATTCTAACTCCTAGAAAAACGAAGTAGTGAGAACTTACCACGAACATCGCCTTTGGGAAAAGCCACGAGTAGATTATACAAAATATCGCTAGTTGTAAACCATGATGGTTTGATAATTTTTTTTTTTTTAATCTTATCCAAGTAATAAAATGGATAATCAATCCCACCTTTAATTATAAAAATTCAAACAAAAAAAATACTCCATCTGTCCCATTCAAAGAGTCCTGTTTATAATACTGAAAATAATATTTCAAACAGGACTCTTTGAATGGGACAGAGGGAGTAGTACTTATTTCAAAGGAAAATGAATCCCCTGAAAATTTGGAAATTACAGTTTGTGTAAAATCAAGTGAGCCCCATACTGCTGTAGAAGTGGGAGAACTTGGCGGGGAGCGTGAGAATATGATGAAGAAAGTTCAAAAGAGAAATGCTGCAAAATCATAGCAATTGTAAATTTAGCTTACAACATAGCAAAATTCTGACCAATGCAAATGCGAGGTCCCCAACCAAACGGGAAAAACACAACTTGGCCCTTTGTTGCCTGCGACACTCCCTCTGCAAATCTCTCTGGCTTAAACTCCTTCGCTTCATCACCCCATAACGCCGGATCATGATGCACCAAAATTATAGGGATTGTACAGAAAACTCCGGCCGGGACACTCAAATTTCCTAATCTAGTTTCTTCCATTGTTCTCCTAGCAAGAATTGTGTTAGGTGGATATAGCCTTAACACCTCATGCAAGATCACATTCACCTGTCAGCCAAATAATAAACCAGGGGTTCAGATGTGTTAATGGTACGATATAGATAAACACCCAATTTAAATTATCCTTAAGAGAAAAACTTACAATTTTAAGGCAATTTAGGCCGTCAAAGTCAGGTTTGGTAGTTCCAAACATTTGCAGAACCTCTTCTCGAGCACGCAATTACCAATTTTGGAACCTACTTAGTACCAATTTTGGAACCTACTTAGTAAAATCTTAGTCCAACCAAGTAGGCCAGGATAAAAGTGGTTTCTTGTCCAGCAAAATAGAACAGTTTGCATTCTTCAATCACGTCCCTAATAGTCATGCTAGGTTTGTCGTTTCCATGTTTACCATTTTCTTGAGACATGGATTCGAGTAATAAACCCAAAAAGTATCATCAATATTCCTTTCTCCCGCAACCATTGACCTCACCCTTGCATCAATGATTTCCTTGTTAATTATATCATTAACTTCTCTCGCTATTTGTCTCATTTTTCTGTTTCTCTTTGTCAGCAAGAACCTAAGAAAATGGCATATTGATTATGCATAAATGTATAGTTAGATAGTAAAATAACGTATTGAAACGATAATAAATTATTATAAAATATGAAATGGGCACAGGAAACAAAAACAAAGCCGAAACAGAATCTAAACTAATGCTAACGTACCGTACTTAAAATGTTTCCGAGTTATATATTAATTCGTCTCTTTTATTTACCTCAACCCAGGGAAGTATACTGAACGTGAAGTCTCGAGAAAATGCTCTGCTTGTTCCCTCTGTAGTTCAAATATTCTCTTCACTTGTTCATAATTACTGCCAAAAGCCGTCCGCAAAATGACCTCTCCAGTAAAAGCTAGAAGATAGGGCCAAACATCGACTTAGAATAGCCTTTCTCTGATGCAAGATCCTCCCATTTGCTTAACATTTGATTCGCACTTTGGTAAATTGCAGGGATCATAAGCTGATAATTAGTCCAAATTAAAACGAAATAAATTAAGAATTGTTCGCATAATGATTACTATTGCATTTGAAATTCAAGAACCTATCAAATATTATTCCCTCTTATTCATCATAAGGGTTAGTTTGAAAAATGTACAACTTTTTATGAAGAGTAAGATAAGACGCTTAAAAAAAAGAAATAAAACACTTAAAATAAGTAATTTATCACTATTTGTTCCACTAATATCTTTATTTTCCAATTATTGATTAATTGTGTACCAATCATGATTTTATAAGTAAGGGTATCAGAAGTAAGGAAAAATAACACGTTTGGTCATTTTTCTATACCATCATTACACTTTTGGTCCCTCTCTAATACTTCGTTGCACTTGTGGTCTCTCTTCTTTCATGTGTTGGCACTTTTAGTCCCTATGACTGGCTGTAGCCGGTTTTGTAGGTCATCAGGGGTCAAAAAGCAATTTTAAAATTTTACATAATCACTCTTAAAATGAAAGGTAAAATCGGCTACAACTGGTCATAGGGATTAAAAGTGTCAATACATGAAAGAAGATGAACTATAAGTGCAACGAAGCATAGAAGATGGACCAAAAGTATAACGAGGGTATAGAAGAAGGATCAAAAGTACGATTTTTCTTCAAAAGTAAATAAATTCAAACTTGTCTCTTTTATCAAATTAAAAAATACTTTGAAACTTGACTTTTTCAATGTAACAGAGGAGGAGGGAGTATATTATCAATTGCTTGCAGCAAACAGAAAATATATAGAAGTGATCATCAACAAATGAAACCTTCAATTTTTCCATGCGAAAAACAGGGTTGAGAAAGTTTTCTCTGTTTTGCCCACTTAGAGCCTTCATGGCTCGCTGTATATTCCTTGTGCTACCAGTTTGGGCCCCATTTTACATCTTATGAATTAGGTTTTTTTTTTTTTTTTTTTTTTTTTTTTTTTTTTTTTTCTCTTCTTCTTCTTCGTTGTTGTTCCACTAAATTACATTCAACATAATTAAATTTGAATAATTTTTGGTACATTTAGAAAATTCTGCTCTTCAAATTAAGGCATCACTCCCGAATTTCACAATGTCATAATTGAAGACGACATATAATATTTTATTTTTAAAAAATTTGTGTTTGAGTATTTTTAGGTTTTAATTTTGGGTTAATTGATTTTGGGTTCAACTATATGTTGAAAGAGAGGCTAAATAGACAGGCTTTAATTACAATTGAAAAGAAATTTTTGGAAGAAGTTGACATAAATAACTTGATGAATGATTTTGCATCTAAATATAAAAAAAATAATGGTACTTTTTCAGTGAATTTTTATATATATTTTTTTGGTTGAAAGATTTTGTATTGTAAAAGCGTTATTGATGAATATTCTTATTTTTGTTTCACATTTACCATGATGTAAAAGTGTTCAATAATATAATTTTAAACTTAATTGAAGAATTTAAGTGCGGGGTACAGCCTCGATCTAAAAAATAAATAATAAAAAACAATATGACTCTGTAAGAATGACCCTGTCAAATAAGCTTCTAACGTTATATATGTTGGGTCCAAATAAGCCTTGACGTTATAAAATAGTCCTAATTTAGCCTATCTACGTGTAAATGCACATTAATGGAGATGGACTAATTAATTTGGACATAACATACAAAGCCAAGACTTAGGAAGATGAATAGGCATTGAGTGGGCTTCTTGGAGCATGGCTTTGATCTCTTTGTGATCTCCATGGAGAAGTTTGTAAGGGTTTCTTTTGAACCCTTGTTGTCTGAGTAATTTCTCCAGCCTTTTGGGTTGAAACCATGCTCACTTCAAAGCTCTCCATGCTAAAATTGAAACACAAAGAACACAGAAAAAGAACAACAGAATCATCAAACAATTCTGGGTTGCCTCCTTTTCTTTAATTAAATTTGTACTTCTAACAATTTGTGTTTTAATTCTGAATAATGGACATAAATTTATACTCACACATTTTTACAGAAACCTACAACTGGAATCTTGAAGTTAGTTAATTAGGCGAGAGATAATATTTATTTAATACGAAGACTGACCAATAATGGTCGATCACATGCTTAAATTTGAAAATATAATTCATTAGTTGTGAAATTTTGACTATCTATCTGGTACAATTCACATAATTAATTATTCTCATTCTTTGTTCTTACTCTTTCTCTTTTTCTATATTATTATTTTTTATTTAGTTCTTTCTTGACGCAATCAGTTGCTTTTGTAATTAATATTAAGGAGAAAAAAATGATTAATTTTTCCTGTCATGTGTTCATTTTAATAATAATAATATGTTGCAATATCTCAATTAGTGGACCAGTTATAAAATTGTTTACCAAATGTATGAAATGAAAATGTATCCTTTGACAAGTAAGAAAATACTAAGATAATGTAACTGCAGAAGCTCAGATATGAAGATAGAATTTTATTATTAATATATCATTTTGTGCTTTACTAACTTCATTCTCGTTAAATTAAGTAATATGTACAAATTATGCTCCTGAAGAGCACATGTAACCATCACATGTGCGTCTTGCCCAAGTGATATGTTTACTTTCCAAATGGATGAATTTGGAAAACATTACACTTTAGTTTCTTCCACATTTCCCTAGTAAGAATTGTTAGCGGTGGATATTACCTTAACACTTCAAGAAAAATAATATTTACCTGTCACACAAACAATTAATTTGGGTACAAATCTTACCCTAGTTTGATTATTAATTACCCCAAGAAGAAATTGACTTACAATTTTAAAGTGATTCAGTCCGTATTTCACTCGACAAGTTTGTATCGTTTTCTACAACATGTACAAAGATTCGTGACCAATTGTCATTTCACTTGACATTCATTGTAAGAAAAACTGAAGATAAGCTTTTCTAGTTCTTATTCATGTAATTAATATTAATTTATAAGAGATGAAAGAAGGGCGCAGAGTTGACCAACAACTGGAATCTTGAGTTTTCTAAGAATCATCTAATCTCAAAAAATATCTCTAATATTATTATTTCACTAAAATATGTTTTATTCGTATTTCAATAAAAATTTAATACATTCTAAAAGTTAAAAGTGAAAATTTAATTCTACTCCATCATTACCACTACGGCTGAATTATGCTTAGATTTTTAGTGGGACATATCTATCCCAAAAAATTTGAGATAGAGAATCTTTCCCCGTAATAGTGAGAGAACAACAAAATATAATTAATATTGTGCCTTTCCTAGTTTCCTTTTTTTTTTTCTTTTCTGAAAGATAAAATTTTTATTAATGGCGCTGGAAATCGTACAACAGCGATTGATAGAAGACAATCACTACTACAAAAAAAGGCTTTAATGGCGGTTATTTAGCCCATTTAACGGCGGTTTTCGTCCATTTTGAACCACCATCTATCTGGCAGCCGTAGAAAGGTTACGGACTTTCTAGGCGGTTGGGAACAGCCAAAGAAAGTCCGACTTTCTACGGCGGTTATTTTCAAAACTTTCGATTTATGCTTAGATTTAACACTAATCAAACCCGAATTTAATCATTCATCATCTCACCAAATTGCATTGGGGGATTAACTTCAAATGGTGGGTGATGGCCGATTAAGAAACCATATATCTTCGGAGTTGTGTGACGGGCGGATCTTGTTATCAATGCCGCCGGAAGAACGGCTTCGGGGTAAGACAAGAGAAAAAACTGATGGCGAGAGGATGGGCGCCGCCAATGAGAGAATGCTTGGGTTTGCTGGAGATGGAAACAGGGGGAAGCCGCGGCTGGCTGGAGATGGAAACAAAGGGAAACCATTAAAATTCAAACAAAATCAAGTTTCTATGGCGGTTTTAATAAAACCGCCGTAGAAAGGGGACTTTCTACGGCAGTTAGTACCAAAACCGCCGTAGAAAGGGGACTTTTTACAAAACCGCCGTAAAAAGTAGGAACTTTCTACGGCGGTTTTTGAAAACAGCCGTAAAAAGTCCCCTTTCTACGGCGGTTTTGGTACTAACTGCCGTAGAAAATCCCTTTCTACGGCGGTTTATATGTAAACCGCCGTAGAAAGGCCGTATTTCTTTTTTAATGGCGGTTTCGTCTTTTTCGCCTTTAAAACGCAGCCGTTAAAACTCCTTTTTGTAGTAGTGAATAAAGCATTCAATACCAACTGATTACAATATATTTGATCTGATAATTAACAGATCTGAACCACAACAGTGTATCTAATCTATTAAACTGTAAATCTATACCTATTATAGATATAAACATAGTAGGATTATATATCGTTGAACAAATCTTGTACCGATAGTCACGGATCTGCCACTAATTGCTAATGAAAGTTTCGAGACTACATCTTCAACAAAGTCTTCACACACCATGGCCATGAATGGAATCACCATAGCCAGAACCATCGATGGAGAGCGAAACACCATAGATGGGGAGAGAAACTCCAGAAACGGAGAGAACAACAACATAAACGTGAATAAAATTAAACTAAAGCAAACCAAATAAAACATAGCAAGAACAAAAGTAGAATTGCTTCCCTCATCCTCCGATGAAGGAGGATGAGGGAAGAAGATGACGGAATTTAGGGTTTTGAGAGAGATAAGGGAGAGGGGCGGTGGTAAGCGGGAAAAAAATGGTAGAGATTATTCTTTCCTAGTTTCCTTTATTATTTGTGGTGTCATGTGTTCGTTTTAATCCTAAATATTTGTTTCAGTATCTCTATCAATGGTCTAATAAAATTATATTACCAAATATATGAAATCAGAATGCATCTCTCAACAAGTAATTAGAAACAAATTGCATCAATTTGATTTTCCATTCGGACTCTCAATTCGAAAATTGAATTTTAATTTGTAAATTTAAAATGAATGAAGTAAATATATGCGAGATTATTCGGTGCATTCGTTATATTATAGATTTGCTAAACTATTTTTAGCCATACACCGGATGCATCAAATAAACTTTCAAAATGTAGTTTCAGGTGTTCTAATTATAATACACAACTTCATACATGACCAAATAAACCTTTCTACTATTTTATAATGATAATTAAGCCCTAATGATCAAACCGCACTCTAAATTAAGAGTACTTATTTCAAATGCAAATAAATCCAGTGAGAATTATGAAATTATACGATCAAAGACTACAGTTTGTGTAAAATCAAGTGAGCACCATACTGCGGTTGAAGAGTGATAGATGGGCTGGGAGCGTGAGAATATGATGGTGAAAGTTCAAAAGAGAAGCCCTGCAAAATCATAGCCACTGCCAATTTAGCTTCCAACATAGCAAAATTTTGTCCAATGCAAATGCGAGGACCCCAACCAAACGGGAAAAACACAACTTGGCCCTTTGTGACATGCGACACTCCCTCTGCAAATCTCTCCGGCTTAAACTCCTTTGCATCATCGCCCCAAATCGCCTGGTCATGATGCACCACAATTGTTGGGATTGTGAGCATTACTCCAGCGGGGAGAGTCAAATTTCCTAATCTGGTTTCTTCCACTATCATCCTTGTAAATAATGGTACTGGCGGGTATAGCCTTAACGTCTCGTGTAAGATCATGTTCACCTGTCAGGCTAATTGATCAGGACCAATTTTACCATGTTTCCAAACTGATACAGTAAAGTACGTGCTAGAATTCATCAAAATTGAAGAACCTTACCATTTTAAGGTTATTTAGTCCGTCAAGATCAGGCTTGTTTGTCCCGAAGGTTTGCAAAACCTCTGCTCTAGCCCGTGACTGCCAATCTTGGTTCTTACTCAATAAAATCATGGTCCATACAAGTAGGTTAGACACAGTTT
This sequence comes from Leptodermis oblonga, assembly GCA_016801395.1. NCBI lineage: Eukaryota > Viridiplantae > Streptophyta > Magnoliopsida > Gentianales > Rubiaceae > Leptodermis > Leptodermis oblonga. Next base: position 12,377,463 of record CM028758.1, on the reverse strand, counting down.
CTTGCCCAACTATATAAAACAGTTTGCACTCTTGGATCACGTCCTCCAAACTCATCCCAAGTTTGTTATCTCCATGTTTAGCACATTCTTGAGACATGGATCCAAGTAATGACGCCAACAAATCATCATCTTTCCGTTCTCCTGCCAGCATGGACGTCACTCGGGCATCGATGATTTCCCGAATTGTGTTATCGACTTCTCTGGCAATTTGTTTCATTCTTCTGTTTTTTTTCGTTGGGAAGAACCTAATAAAAGAGCATATATACATATGTAAGATTTATACGTTAGCTCATTATAAGAAACGTTTTTTTTAAAATACCTCATCCCGGGGAGGTATACTGAACCCGAAGCCTCGGCATAATGCTTCATTTGTTCCCTCTGTAGTTCAAATATCCTCTTTCCTTCTTCATAATTACTGCCAAAAGCCGTTCGCGAAATGGAATCTCCGGTCAAAGTTTGAAGACAAGGCCAAACGTCAACTTCAGATGAGCCTTTCTCCGAAACAATATCCTCCCATTCGCTCAGCATTTCACTTGCACTTTGGTAGAAGGCTGGGATCATGTGCTAATTATGTCCAATAAATAAATAAACAAAAAGTTTCCATTAATTACAGTTGCATTTGAAGCTCAAGAAAGCCATGAATATCAACATAAGAAATTGAATAAAATTACCTTCAACTTCTCCATGTGGAAAACTGGGTTGAGAAGTTTTCTCTGTTTTGCCCATTTATCGCCGTCATGCGTCACAATTCCTTGTGCTACCAATTTCCCAAGTGGATTTAATCGAGATTTTGGGAACACATTAATATTGCGTGTAACTTCCTTTATGAGCTCAGAGTCCATGAGCAGCACTGATGGTATAGGCCCCAACCAAAAGTATACATTTTTACCTACATACCCAGATAATTTTCATGAAAAATAAGCCAACTTTTATAGATATATATAACCTAGCTACACACAATTATAAGATACATTTAAAATATTAAAAAAAAATAAAAAACTAAAAGTGGAATATTTTGACGGAAGAAGTGGAATTAGATACTCATTTTATTAATGTAGGAAAAAGAAAAAAACAATAACTCTTATGTTCTACTTGGATTTGTTTCCTAAATGAGATACATTTCTCATTTAGTTGGCAAGGAAGCCATTTTAATTAGGAATCTAGTTTTGAAGAAAATGATTACTTTGTTCTGTGATTGATTGCCTAGAGATCACGACCTGATAGTCCTTTAATTTGGATAGTTGTCTCTCATTAACGTCAAAAATAGTTTAAAAATGATCATAAACTCAAATTTCAGAAAAATTCGAGCTTGTTTCAAGGAAGGAATAAATCTATTTAACATTTTATTCCTTTTTATTTGTTGTACTAGTGTGTGAATCTCACGTATTAATCGAAAATAGTTTAATTAATGTTGTCAAATAGAGAGGCAAAAAATTTTTAAAAAATTAATAATATGGATAACATACCATATTTGTTCAAGGTTTCAGGAACAGTGGGAAGGATTCGTGGAAGGATGTCGTCGGAGAGATTAAGAGGCTTGGACTGAGCTTCATCAAACTTGGCTTTCATCTCTTTGATGTCTCCGATGAGAAGTTTGTAAGGATTTCCTCGGAAACCTTGTTCTCTCAGACACTTCTCCAGCTTTCTGGGCTTCAACAACACCCAATTCAATACTTTCCATGCTAATAATAATACTAAAGCAACACCGCAAAGAAACAACAACGGAATCATCAAGCTATTCTGGGCTTCCATTATTTTTACTTCTCAGCTTAATGTGTGTGTTTCACTTTGTCGACTTTACATATGTATATAGTTGCACGAACATGTGGAGTAACGCTGTCAACTGCATGCAACAGTGCGATTGCGAAACCACAACAATTAATATATATAAAATTGGCCGTTGTAATGAGTCTATCAATCAGTTCCGTTAGTGTTAACAACCTGTTTCTTTTTCTTTTTTTTCTTTTTTTTTTTTAAAATAATAGTGGGATTGGTTACCCATTTTATTAATTGCAGAAAAATAAAATATTAAAATTAAAACCATCATGGTATCCACTTTAGCCTGTTGCCGAAGTCGATGATCAAAGTAAATCCTCATTAGCTCATTCTTTTTGGACCCTATAATTAATATAGAGTTTTTCCTCGTCCTCAAAGTCATCCTCCTCATCAGTTTTTCATGGGCCATATTATGCCTTCCCTTCATCTTCCTAGTTTAACAACTTTTTTTTTTCTTTTTCCTGATGGTCACCTTTCGAAAATATGGATGTAATTATGAAACGAAAAGTGATTAGGCTTACATCTTTGCTGAACTGTTTATACTATAAAACAAAGCATGAGGAACGTAAAAAACACAAAACGAATTCTGCAGAATAATGTAAAACTGCAAAATAAGTGATGTAGGGTTCATAAAAAATTTTGACTAATATTTGAGCTTGCAGGGAGTATTTTGTAATTTCACAACACAACAAGATCAATTTGGTCATTATACCCAAAATTCATAGAAGTAAATGCAAGTCACCCTTGAAAAAAGTTGTTAACACTAACGGAACTGATTGATAGACTCATAACAACCCCCAATTATTAAAAATAGCTACTGACCTGTTATAAGATTTTTAAAGTATACCGACAAAAGCTAAACATTTTTAAAATATGGTTATTAAACTGTTTCATTAAAAATATGTACTTCCAAAGTAAGTTAATTACGTCCTCGTTGATATGTTTTCACACTCTTTCTGCCTCTATTTCAATAAAGGATTTTCATAATTCCAATCACTTAATCGGCTATGCTTTAATTAATAAATATGTATATATATATATATATATATATATATAAATTAAGACTATATATTCTTTGAGATCCTCTGTATAATTCCATCACCCTCGTTTGTGAGGACAAAAATATAAATTCAAAGAGTCAATAATGAAATATGAATTCCTCCACCCAAAATGAAAATATGAATTTCTCCACCCCTCCCTCAATTTGATGAAAGGGACAGGACTACATATCCTCAACAGGGGATCCTATGCGATAAATTAAGGGAGTTCATTCCACAAAGGTGTACTACCCACAATATCGCCAAGCTGTCAGATATTCTAAAATACTATGCTTTTATATATATATATATATATAGAGAGAGAGAGAGTGTGTGTATTATAGAAGCGTACATAAATTGTTATGAAAAATTGTGATAAATTAATTATTATCTTTTATATTTTTACTAACTAATATATATATATATAGAGAGAGAGAGAGAGAGAGTATTATAGAAGCGTACATAAATTGTTATGAAAAATTGTGATAAATTAATACTCTCTCCGTCCCACTCAAAGAGTCCACTTTCAACAAAAATTCTTGTCACATTTAAATAGTCCATTTTGAATTTATTTACATTACATACCCTTACTAATATTACATTGTGTGGTTCACAATTAACCCTTACTTCTAAAGTAAGGATATAAGTGGAAAATATAGTGGTAAAATACTTATTTTAGGTGTTGTACCACACAACCCATAATAAGTTGTACACATTTCAAAGTGGACTCTTTGAGTGGGACGGAGGGAGTATTTTTTATATTAATACTAACTAATACTACCTCTGTCCCACTCAAATAGTCTACTTTGAAATGTGTACAACTTATTATGGGTTGTAAGGTACAACACCTAAAATAAGTAATTTACCACTATATTTTCTACTTATATCCTTACTTTAGAAGTAAGTATTATTTGTGAACCACACATTGTAATATTAGTAAGAGTATACAATATAAATAAATTTGAAGTAGGCTCTATAAATGTGACAAGATTTTCTTTTGAAAGTGAATTCTTTGAGTGAGACAGAAGGAGTATACAATAATCATAATATTTTAGAAACCCTCGTGGTTATAATACTTAAGAGGCATCTCATCTGTTGTTCATAAATGTAGTGTCCTTACTGTATCTCCTGACATATATGAGGGGCCCATAATTGCACTCTCATATATGTGAGGAGGACACAGTAAAAATACTATAATTGAAAACATATGATCTGAACCCTAATTAAGATTACGCTATTTGAGCCATTAAAGAGACTCAATCTCGAAGAAGATGCTTCAGTAGCGGTCTTATCATCATAACATATGGGGCCTTTACAATATTATGATTATTATATATTTCGGAGTATATTATACATGGGAAAATTTTAAACTAAATTCTTTATCGTGATTGACGTGATAATCACATAAAATTAAAATAGTATTATTGGCGAGAATATATAATACATACGGAGTATATGTGGTACGAGCACGATGATCCTAAGGGAAAATTATTGTGGACATCTGATGTATCCTTAAAAATAGTATAGTTAGTCAATTATAAATCGATAATTATGATTTTATTCATTCATGGGCCATTTACATGTGTAATAGCATTATTTTTTCTAAATGTGTCTGACTGCATAATCTTACGTAGTGCAACAGACTAACAACCTCTCCTAACTGCGAGATCAACCAACAACTGGAATCTATAAATTAATTAAGGAGAGAGAACATATTTATTAAATACGAGGACTGAGCAATGATCACATAATAGAACATATTTTTATTACTATTATTATTATGGATAATGTTGGTTACACATATTATGTGCAAATTATTGTGCACATAATAGAAGCTTTATATTATATTTTACTTAATTATCCTTGAGTGCATAATTAAGTATTTTGTTAATTATGGGCTTAATAGTATTTTTTTTTCTAATTATTTTATTTTTGAATTATGCATGATTGATTCTTAATCATTAATTTATTCTTCATTATTTATTTACTTTTTAAATTATACATGATTGATATTAATAATTAATCTATTCCTTATTAATTTTTTTTTAGATTATGCATCATTAGTTCTAAATCATTAATTTATTTCTTATATATTCGTTATTTCTTTTGTTAGTTATGCACAAACTCGCATGAACCAATTAACTAATAAAGTCTACTGGAATTATGCACTCTCTCTCTTCTCTCTCTTCCTCTGAAACCCTAACCTCCATCATCTTTAATCTTCTTCCCCCATCTCCCTCCCATGGGAGATGGGGGAAATAGATTTCTTTTATGTTATTTTCTTTTAAGTTTATTTTTGTCTTCTTCCATGATGAGAGTTTTGCATTCTCTCATAGTGAGAGATCTTGTCTCCCTGAATAAGCGGGAGTTTCTCCCCCATATTAATAAATGGGTATTTTATTATTATCAAGTGAAGATTTAGTCGATTGGGAGCTTTCATCAGAAGATTAGTTGCAGATTCGAGATCGGATCTATACTTCGTTACGTGATTTGTCCAGTGCGATGGCGATTTTTTGTTCTTCTAGATAGATCTATATGGATTACTACTTGTTTAAATCTATATATGTTTGATTTAGTTTATTTTCAACTGTTTTTATCTAATTATTATCAGATCAGGTTGTATCACCGATTCTCTCTTGAGTAATAAAATATGAAATTTATTATCAAAAAAAAAAAAAAAAAGTCAACTGGAATTAACCTATGATCAACATGCATCCTTTGAAAAAACGCGAAAAAATCAGTAGTAAGTGGAGGCACAACGCTCAGTTTTGTCCAAAAAGTTATTTTTCGGCTCCCATAAAATTACCCAACCATGAGTTATTATCGAATAAGGTTCGGACATTTTGTCACACGTCCCGAGTAAGAAAAAAAAATTTATAGTTCCTTTTCAGGAAAAATTAGAGTGGAGGACAAACAATATTTAAGAAAAGGGAAACCATTAAAAAACGAGAACCGATTAGTACTAAATTGAGGCGCAACGCTCATTTTTGTCAAAAATTTATTTTTCCATTCCCGTAAAATGACCAAAACATGAGTTATTTTCTAAGAAATAAATTAATAATTTAGAATTAATAATGCATAATCCAAAAAGAAAATAATTAATAACGAATAGATTAATTATTAAAATCAATCATATATAATTCAAAAGGGAAATAAATAATAAAGAATAATTTAATGATTAAGAATCAATCATGCATAATGCAAAAAGGAAATAATTTGAAAAAATGAATACTATTAAGCTCATAATTAAAGAAATAATTAATTATACACTTAAGGATAATAAAGTAAAACATGATATAAAGATTCTATATGCACAATAATTTGCACATAATATGTGCAAATAACGACATCATATTATTATTACTTTCTTGATTGACGGAATCAGTTTGCTGCTGTAGTAGTGAGAAAAATTAGAAATTAAAAAAAAGAATATTAATTTTGCTTGTCTTGTGTCCATTTTAATAATAAGAATGTGTTGTAATATCTCAATCAGTGGACTAGTTATAAAATTATTTTACCAAATATATGAAATCAAAATGTATCTTTTGACAAGTTAGAAAATACAAATTAAGATGGCTTAATAGAAAAATGTAAAACATGTAGATGAGTCTGTGTATTTGTTTGTTGTACTACATCAAATATAATATATAGATATAGTTTGGGAAGACAATATATTTTTTTGTTCCATTAGAACGGTAAAGTTTAGAAAAATGTACAATTTTTGTTGGAATTCAAGGTACAACAAGGAAAATAGGTAAGAGTAAACTCCAATTTTGGTTCCCTGCATATTAGATTTTAGTTTTTTTTAGTTCCTAACAATTGAAATTAACTATTTTGGTCCCTAACTTTTGTAAAGTGATTTTTTTGGTCCTTTCGCGTTTAAAGTAACAAAATCTGTTAGGCGAGCATCACATGATTATTGTATTCAAGGTTAATTTTGTCTTTCTCATTCAAAATGACCAAAACCAGCCGAAAACTTTAATCATCTTCAACCCTTCCCTTACCTTCATCAAACAAATTACAGATGTTCCTACTCCAAGCTCCAAGCTCACAAAACAAATGTATTTTTCCCTCAAATACACTTTCCCCCTTTCTCTCCTCCTATGTTTCTCCTCTTCCTTGAGAGATGCACTCTGTTTAATAAAGAGATCGAAGGGAAGGGGTGTGAAGGTTTTTGATTTTTTTTTTTTTTTTTTTTAAATAATTTTTGGCCTGAATCTCTAAGGATCAAAAGCAATCACTTTAGGAACTAGATACCTGAAATACCTTAAACAATCAGGAGTTTGACTCTTTTTTACATATACTCGTTTCAGTCGTTTGTAGAAAGCAATGGCTGAATGCCCAAACAGTTGGTTTAAAACAATAGCTTCTTTTCACAAGATTGGATCGAGTGCTACTAATAGCAAAATCTGGAGTATAATTTCTTCAACTTTATCCACGGGCTACTGCTATCATATTAAAGTTCTCCTGATGCATCAACTAATGTTAGATATATGGTTATAATAGGTTTATTATAACAATAGGTTTATAGTAGTGATCGATAAGTTTATGGTATTAATATCTTTAGTAATAGTTTTAATTTCTTTATTGTAGGGCAGACTAGTTTGTAATTATATATATATATATATACTCTCATTTGTTTTTATTTGGGGATTGTGTTGTTTAATAGTATTTGTTCTATTGAAGTGTTTCTTTTCTCTTCCAATTTGACGTGACAAATCCTAACATGTTTATGAAGAATTGGTGAGTCTTTTCAGCAACATTACAGCAAGCCAATTCCTGATATTCAAATAGTTTGACAAGTATCTCTTAATGAACTCGAACTCTAAATCTAACATTTTCGGGCCTTTCTCTCTGTCCTATCATCCTTTTCCCCCAGTCTTCTGCTTACAGCCACCATTATACACCTAGCTTGGTGTCTAGATTGACAACTGAGAATGAGATACTGATGGCATATGGTAATAGAGTAATTACCTTAGTCATGATTCTACTAGTATCACTCTCCTAATATCACTCTCCTACTATCACTCCTCCTAGTATCACTCTCCTCCTAGTATCACTCTCCTACTATAGTCTCAGCAATTGTCACTGGCAATCCTTACACTCATAAGAGCTATCCAACAGAAAAAGAGGCTCTCAATGCCTTCAATACGTTTGTCCCAAACGCAACTCCCAAACCAGTACAGTTGCCAAGTAGGAGCCAGCCTACTCCAGCTACTTTTTCTTCAGTAGTAGCTAATACATCTCGTCTGCGGTCTCTCAACAGGCTCAACAGACATCAATCTGAGAAGGAGATTAAGGAAATTCCATTCCCCTTAATCACCTATAATGAATTCTAGCGGCTTTTTCATCTCGCTAAAATCAGTACAGAAACAGAAACCTATTTTACCACTAACCAAAAGAATGTTAGTTTGTTTAACTTTCTTGCAGGTTCAGGTGCAGAATTGGTCAGGAATTGTTTCCTTTGTGGACTCATCAGGACAATCTATCCCAGTAACAATTTGGAGGAGATTCGTCTTTTACCAACAGGTGTTTATAACGCCATTAAAAACTTCAGACAGAAGGTTATCAAAGCACAAGACAAGCAGATTTATATCTCAATAATAAGTTCCATTATTGACTGGACGGAGGACGAGCAGCAAAATCTATTACCCTATTATTTCATTAATGTAGGGTTAGCAAAGAAGGACAGGGTTTTTCCAGAACCACAGGAATTGCAGATCACTGCCAATTTGAAGGATGTACTTCCAGAAATCAGGGCTCATCGTCTTGGAGCAGTACTCTTGGAACTCAGGAAGATTTTTTCTGACTCCGAAGTTAAAATTAATGATTCCAGGACCATTATAAAATCTGATTATCAGGAACGAATTTCTGAAAAGGAATGCACATACATCACCTCTATGGAGTCTTTATTCTATAGTGGAGAGCTTGAAGTCTCACCGGCAACAGGTAAGGAATTTTGCAAGTACGGTACTCGTGACCCACTACTACAAAACGGAGCTTTAATGGCGGTTATAAAGGGCTTTTAACGGCGGGGTTTAGCATTTTTGAACCGCCATCTATCTGGCAGCCGTTGTAAGTAGCGAACTTTCTACGGCGGGTCGAACCGCCGTAGAAAGTGTACCCTTTCTACGGCCGTTCAAGGTTGAACCGCCGTAGAAAGTGTACCCTTTCTACGGCGGTTCAAGGTTGAACCGCCGTAGAAAGGGTACTCTTTTTACACCCGAACCGCATTAAAAGCATTAAAAACCTGCTGCTAAAACCTGGTTTAAAGTAAAACCTGCTGCTAAAACTTGAAATTTAATACAAATATCACCAATATACAAATTGAAATCGCTTTTATACTACAGCATATCCAAAAAATATTTGTACAACTCTAATATGAACAAGCTAATTAGTATCCTACAACTACGGAGGATGCTCCAAAATATAACGAGCGCATATTTTTCGCACTGCATCTATCTCCACATTGCTTAATGGAGTGCGGTCGATCTTGAAGTGCTGCAACAGGTTTTTGAAATTAAAAAGTACCCGAGTAAGCAAAATGAAATACAGTCATTTTTAAATAAGTAATGAGAAATATATATTTACCTTTTCAAGTGCAAATGTGGATGATTTCATTGCTATTTGGTACATGTAGTGCATTACATAGTACCCACACTCCCAATTGCTCGTTTGCCTTTTATGCTAATGAATTAATATATACGAGTTAGAAGATCATACAATTAATTGTATACAACACAACGGTGAGTAAAAAATTTCTACGAATATTCATCACTAATTTCTACTGATCGAATATAATCACAGAAGCACTCATCTTCCTACTATGCACTGGACCCATGGATTGCATGCATAATCAAATGCTTCAATAAATAACTTGACTAACTAATAAATTAATTGACTAACACTATACTAACATAGGCTACTAGACTCACGGATTTAATTAAAACAACTAACACTACTAATTGCTTAGGCTACTAGACCCACGGATGTAATTAAAAATTTTAATAAGAACCAATTTAATTTACCTTAACTACTATCCACGAAGGTGGCATATGCACATTTCTGGGCAATCCCAAGAAAGCTTGATAGTTAAACATCACCCTATAAAAATGAAAGCGGCACAAAAATAATTAGCAATATATGGATATATAGGCATTCTAACAGTTGTTAATATATATAACTCACTCGTCCATAAGCACCACCGCCTCCTCATTCTGTGGATTTTGTAAAGAATCAAACCAGTATACAACCTTATCTACTGGTCTAATGGCCATTAGCATCCAATGTTCACTGCCAACAAAAAATTTAATGACGTACGTCAGATCTTTATATCAGTGTTTCTTAAATATTAGAGAATCGCTTACAGTGTCACTTACCTTTGAAGATAAGGCACCATATACATTTCTTTATTCCTATCCTTCAAGATTCGCGCAATGTAGTTCACCGTAGCTTCAAGCGTAGTGAGTGTGGGTGTGACATGATCAGTCGAAAGGAAACCTATCCCCTTTCTCCCATTCCTTTCAGCTAACTCATGTAAAGCTCTAAAGAATTTACAAAAAGGGCTTCATTGGTTAGCCTATGCATATGGAATGCATAATATATAACAATAATCAGAAATAGGTTATAAAATTAAGTGGAAACTCATTGGGTGAACAACTGCATCAAACTGTTTGAGACCTGGCTTTCTCTGGTCAATAACTCTTTGAGATCCCCTCGATCCATGAAATTAGGCTGGTCCAAACCTATGACTTCTTTTGTCATTTGAAAGTAGAAGCCATCGAAGCCCGAATCATTATCCCATCGGAGCTGTAACTCTTGCAATGGATCAGCTGTCGATGAGGATGACTCCTCAGTCGGAACCGTCGCCGAAGGAGATGTCTTGTCATCCATAGAACTCATCCGGCCTTTTTTCTTTTGGGCACTTTTATCCACCTAACATCATTTGAAATAACATTAAATATATAAAATGGTATTAAGTAATACACAAATAAATGAAAGAATATACCTTTGTTACCGGAGCCGGCTGAATAATTTCAATCAACTCTTTAGGCCATTCCACGAAAAAGGACTTGGCCATTCCCACTGTTGCAGCCTCTTCCTCAGGAAATGGTAGCGGGGCACAGTCATCATAGGAAATTTTAATTGTGACCCTCGCGCAACCTTTCCTAACCTCGCGCCCGTGGTGCTTGCTTTGCTTATAAATATTTCCTTTTGCCACAAGCTTACGCCGCGTTTGCGAATCCTCAGAGAGGAACATATGGCATTCACACCCGTCCTAAGATAATAGGCAAGCGAATGAACATTAGTCAACTATTAAGTCTAACTTAACAAAGCACTGTAATAAAGAAAAAAAAAATTTTGAAGTATTAAAAGAAGCCGTCTAATTTTATTTACCTTGTATTCGCCTAAAGCACCGCCGTCAGAGGCTTTGATCGGGTCCGTAGGTGCAACATGTAGCATCTCCAAATCGGGCAACCTTGTAGGTATCAGAGGAGAAACAGGGCTCACAGGGGATACAGGGACCGCTCCGGAGGTCTTTGGGTGCAAGCTCTCATCTGGGGCATTATTGATGACGGTGGCTTTTACTGTATCATAATCGGTTTTCATCTTACCACATATAAACCCAATCATCTTTTTCAGATCTGTCTGACATTCATCTAGTTGGGCAGTGGTTTTCTGAAGCTGTCGCTTAGTTAATTCAAGTTCCTCTTTAAGCGACGGCTTTGTTTTCTGTGGGAAAACCTCTGTGATACGTGCCCTGGTAGAATGGCCGCGATAACGACCGGGGTGATCGCGCTTTCCCGTTGCAATGACAAGAACGTCATTCCTACCCTCTGCAACGGTCTCCCCTTGGGACTCGCAGGAACATAGATTTTCCTACACATTTTGCCAAATATAGTAAATGTAAATAGATCAATTAAATATAAATAAATACACATATACAGAGATTATTCATTTATGTATATAAATTTTAAATATAAAATTGATAACCATAATTATAAAATATAAATAAATACACATATATACAAATTAGTCATTTATTTACTTTACATTGACAACTAGATAATAATAATTGCGATATAAACATTTAATGACAACCAAATTATTAATTAGCATTTCATCATAGATATCTAGTAATAAATAATCAGTTATAATAAAAATTCTATACACATAGACTTTAAATATTAAAATAATTGAAACATAAGAAAATGTATGGTGCAAAACTTACAATTTCCATCGCTACACGCCCAGCCTCTGGCCCTTTTTTGTTCGTATGGGCATGTATCCAAAGGTCATGACGGCCTGGCCCTGAATAAGAATCCTCGCCTTCTTCTTCGGACTGACCCTCCTCTGAGGGCTTCTTTCCGGATGCACTCACCTCCTCGTCATGCAACTGCTGCTTCAGCAGTCGGTAGCCACCGCGAGATAAATTATGGTAGAAAGCATTTAAATTGGCATTCTTTTGCGCTTTTCCACGAATTGCCTAGAGAGAAATATAATGAAAAATTATTATCCCTAAACTGAGCAATTTCAAATATCCAAAAAGAAGAAGGAAATCAATTTTAAAAAAATATACCTGCCATTCTTCTGTCTCGCGGCTAGCCTTGAACTTAATCCATGTCTCCCTAGGGAGAAATTTATATTCCAAACATGGGTCCCTACCCTTCATGGGACCATGTACATATTTCCCTAAACAGGATTTGAAATCTTTCCACCGTTTACCGGCATAACTAATCCACTTTTCTTCGAGTTCTTCGGTTGACTCGAAAAAATATAATGCCTACAGTGAAAATTAGGAGTAAAAATTTAGTGAGGAATTTGAGTTAAAGTGTATGGAAGAATTAAGAAACAAACAATGCATTATAATTAAAGAAAATACCCGTATTTCCATCCAAACTCTCTTCTTGAGCTCCTCGGGAACTTTCGGCCATGATTCATATTCCACTATGTCCACTTTGCTCCGGGCCGTATATGCCACAAAGGTAATCCACTTTACATGATACACTTTAGGCTCGAGGGCGGAATCAAAAGAAATGTCAAGAGTTTTCCCATCCTTTCGCATTTCTAATAGATCATTGCAATTTGTGGGCCCTCTAACTCTACTAGATGTAGTAGAAGAACCATCTCCATGCTCCGTATTGCTTTTTCTTTTTTGGGCCATTGAAAGTACCTTAAACTTCATTTACATAGAAAGAGAATTCAATATAACATATATGCAATTAAACAAAAGCTTTAATGTCAAATACAAGAATGCTTGTAATGTTGAAAAAAAGTCAGTGTACATTCGCAAAATTCACTCCTAAAAATACACAATTACCATTATCCAAATTAAACCAAATGAGGGCCAAAAATAAGTCCGTTGATAAAGTAATTCACATTGATAAAGTAATTCACATTTCACAACCAACAACTAATGTGGAAAAAAAGGCAATGTACATTCGCAAAATTCACTCCTAAAAATCCACAATTACCATTATCCAAATTAAACCAAATGAGGGCCAAACAAAAGTGGACTTCTCAAGGGTACCATTGATAAAGGACTTCACATTTCACAACCAACAACTAATGAGAACATTCATTCATTCATTTCTACTAAAGGAATAACATTTCACAAAGTGAAATCAACAACAAAGCATTTTCCTCATTATCACTAAAGGAGGAACACTAAATCGAATAAAAACCGAAATCAAACACCAATGTTCTAAAATTAATCAAGCAAAACCGAAATAATCATTTGAGTTTCTCATTTTCAAAAAAAAAACCCGAATTTCAAAGGGTACCTAATGGAACATTAATCAAAGCCCTAGGTTCTCAACTTATGTAGGACAGAACACTCAATTCAACAACCAAACCAAATGCTACAAACAATCAATAAATCCAAAAACTTTCCAAGCTTTCATCACAAGGATTAAAACCGAAATCAACCATAAATATCAACCAAAAAAATCCTAGTGCAATGGTAAGCATTTACAAAATGTAAGGTTAAATACACAAAAGTTTAAAATGAAAGCATAGAAGGTGGAACCTTTTGGGTGAACTCAAAAAAATCCAAGCTTTAAGTTTATATGGGAGGGTGGAAATGGAGAGCCGACCTACGGTGAATGCTTGGGCAGCCGAACAATCGGTGAATGCTTGGGAAGCCGACGGGTGATCGGAAGGTGGAGGAGGTCGCCGGCGATGGGAGAAGCGGCGAAGAAGACGAACGGCCGCGGGAGAGAAGCTTTGGGAAACAGGGGAAGTGAAGGGGAAAAGGAGGGAGAAGAAAGGAAGAGAATGAGGGAGGAAATGAAAAAGGTAAAAATTTGAATTATAATTAATAACCGGCCGTCGGTTCAACGGTGGTTCAACCGAGAACCGCCGTTGAAACTAACAATCAACTGCGGTTCAACCTCGAACCGCAGTTGAAAGTACCTTGCAACGGCTGTTGAACCAACGATCAACTGCGGTTCAACCTTGAACCGCGAACCGCAGTTGAAAGTATACTTTCAACTGCGGTTCAATGTTGAACCGCCGTTGAAAGTGTACTTTCAACTGCGGTTCGAGGTTGAACTGCAGTGGATTCTCATTTCAACTGCGGTTCGAGGTTGAACTGCCGTTGAAAGTCCGCACTTTTTCTCGGTTTAAGTACAGGAAAAAATTGGAGCCAATTCCCGCGTGGGCATATTTTAATATTAAATTTTTTTGTTTTCCATTTTCAAAAAACTATTCCCACAATTTTGTAAATATAATAATACATACCCAGATTTTGTATATTTATTAATTATGTACACAATCTCGACTTTTATTAACCATTTCATAATTAAATTTCAAATTTTTAATTGAACCACATATTTGCATTTAAATTTCCCGCACGTGCTACTACACGTACAATAATTATAGGTCAAAGATAAAAATTAATAATTTCCGTAAAATTAATACATGTAAGAGCCAAGAAAGTAATAAGCTTCATTATGTTCCCTAAAATTCCTACTTTTTCGACTTGGTGAACGGGATAAAAAAATCAAATCCACAAATGCATTAGGTACGTATAGTAACATAAAAATTAATTAATAAAATTTAAGTGGCCGAAAATTTTTTTTTATGAAAGTCATTAGGACTTTATGAGCATTATTTGAAATTAGCTAGAAGTTTGACTTTTAGACTTTTAAATACTTAGAAGATGAAAATTGGTCAAATGAAATTAGAATGATATTTTAAATATGCTAAGTCCAATTTTGAAGTTAAAATACTCAAGAAAAGATGAGTTAGGCAAAATAGAGAAAAATTAAGTGGAAAATTTGAAATTTGCATTTGATTGATGAGTCTTTGAGTGATATAATCCTAGAATGCCATGTTTTAGAGTTAAAATGATGCATTAGGATCTATGTCATCTTTGGTATCTTGAAATTCTTGCATGTTAAAACGGTTGAAAATTTTCATTTCAAGATAGCAAGAATTAAGCATGTTTGCATTACATAAAAATTGTTGACTTTTTAAATATATATGCTTTAGCTTATTTGAGAGTTTAAGAATTAACTTATTGATAATTTGAAGTTGCTCACATGAGAAAATTAAGGATATATGCTTCAAAATGGCAAGCTTCAATGATTGTATGCTTAGTATGCTTAAAATTGAAAAAACTTGACCAAGTAGTTGACTTTGAAAATATGAATGCTTTGGATTGTTTGAATCTTTATGCATAACTACTTGAGCCTTTGAAGGTGCTTGGATGATAAAATGCTTGATAGAAACTTGAATTTAGCAATTTCAAAATTCAAAGCTTAATATACTTAAGCTTGAAAAACGTTGACCGATAGGTTGACTTTGCACATATGCATGATTTGAAATGTTTCATTCCTTTGAATGTCAAAGCGAAAATCCATGAAAAGGGTGGCGCTTCACTATATATCTATTTACATCTTAAGAGTCACCGCGGTTAATTTATGAAAATCGGGAAAAAAAACTTAATAGAGAGTAGGGTTTAGGGGTTAGGGTTTAGGGTTTAGGGTTTAGAAAATGATATGAAAATAGAAAATTCATGAGTAGCGCGGGAATTGGCTCCAAAAACTACTTTTCTACTGCGGTTCAACCGAGAACCCGCCGTAGAAAGTATTTTCTACGGCGGTTCATGTTTGAACCGCCGTAGAAAGTTTGATTTCTACGGCGGTTCAAAGTTGAACCACCGTAGAAAAGTAGTTTTTGGAGCCAATTCCCGCGCTACGTACGTACGCATGGATTTTCTATTTTTTTGTACCAAATTCAAAATACATTATATATATATACATTCAAAGAATTAATTATAAAAGTTGTCTTAAAGTATTCAATTCTTCAAATGAAAATATTTTATTTATGTAGTGGAAATTTACAAGATATCGAGAGCATAGAGGATCGAGAGAGTTGGATATATATGATGTGCATCAAGAGGGGAAAGGAGAAAAGCGAAAGATGTATATATATATATGTATGTATAAACATATATGTATATATATATGTTTGTAAATTAATGAAATCCAGTATCTATTTAATTTTTTTCGGCCTCTTAACTAATATTAATTAATTTTTACATTACTATACGTACCTATAATGCATTTGTCGAAAAAGTAGATATTTAAGGGAACATAATGAAGCTTATTATTTTATCGTCTCTTACATGTAATAAATTTACGAAATTTATTAATTTCTATATTTGACCTATAATTAATAAATAAACACAATCAGGGTATGTATTATTATACTTACAAAATTGTGAGATTAGTTATTTGAAAAATGGAAAAAACAAATTAATATTAAAATATGCCCGCGCGGGAATTGGCTCCAATTTTCTACGAGGAGACCTTTCATCGGCAGTTCAACCTCGAACCGCCGTTGAAAAATGAATCCACCGCGGTTCACGAGTGAACCGCCGTTGAAAGTGGACTTTCAGAGGCGGTTAAACATTGAACCGCCGTTGAAGTTACACTTTCAACGGCGGTTCAACATTGAACCGCCGTTGAAGTACCACTTTCAACGGCGGTTCAATGTTGAACCGCCGTTGAATAGACGACCCGGTTAATTAAAGTTCAAAATTTTTGAACTTTCTTTTCATCCCTCATTCTCTTCCTCTCCACTCCCATTTTTTCCCCTGCATTTCCCCCTGTTTCCCGAACCCACACTACTACAAAATGGAGCTTTAACGGCTGCGAATTAACGGCGGAAAATAGAAAACCGCAGTAATAAAAGGAATGCGGACTTTCTACGGCGGTCTAAAAATGAACCGCCGTAGAGCCGGACTTTCTACGGCGGTTGGGACAAACCGCCGTAGAAAGGGGACTTTCTACGGCGGTTGGAGGGCTTTCTACGTAGTTTATTTTTCTCCGCCGTAGTATTGACGTATATATATATATTAAAACCTAAATAACACCGTGTATTCCCATATCGCGGCCGAAAGTGTCTGTCTCCAAATTTCTACTACGGTTTTGCACGTTGAACCTAAAGAATCGTCATTTGGAACTAAAATTTACCACCTAAAGGTTAGAAACTTGTAAAATTTCTCAGTAATTGCTTATGCTTGTACTTTAGATATGTCATCCTATAGCATTTATTTTTATTTATGGTAGATGCATGGCTGAAAATTAAAGTTGCATATATTCCATGTATGTGGCGAACCTTAGTAGTGTGGAACCCTATTTAGTTATACTATGTAGTTTTTGGTGATGTATATTTTAACTTCTTTCTTTATATATATATATATAGAAAGAAGTAATTAGGTGAAGTAATTATGTATTTGGGGTAAAAGTACTGATAAATTTTTTATATACTCTCTGTGTTGCATTAGAAGGATTTACTTTGACTAATATATAATTTATTATGAATGTTAATGTAAAATACCTAAATTAGTTAATTTGACATACTTTATTCCATTTATATCTTTATTTATTAAGTATAAACTAATTGTGAACCACACATAATTATATTAGTAAGGGTAAGAGAAGTAAAAAATTTTAAAATGGACTCTTCCATTAGAACAAAAAATATTTTTTAAAATAGACCATTGTAATGGAACGGAGGGAGTATGTATTTTCCCTTCACATTGCTTGAATTTCTTTCTCTTCTTCAATTTTTTATTTTATTTTTAAATAAAAATATTATATTTAGCAAAAACAATAATATATCTATATGAGATTTACTGATTTACAAGTAAAGTTTTAATATTTTACTCAAAAATAAAGAGAAAAGAAAAGAAAATAGAAAATACAAGAGATTTGGACCAGCAAAAAAATATAAAAGAAAGAGAAGGCTGGAAAAAAAAAGAAGGGAAAAGGAACAACCAGAGTTTGCGGGTTCAACCTGGTTTCCTGTTTAAACCCGATTTTGACTGATTTTTACTGTTTTTTCAAAATTCCGATTTTAAAGAAGTAACCGGACCAGCCACACTATAGATTTGTGGTCGAACCGGTCTAGTTTTAATTTTGAAAACACTGGTTCATTGTCTTTCTCTAAAGTACATAGAAAGGAAGTTATTCCTTTCAAGTTGTGCATTCTTATGCAGAGTCTCTATGGTAAGGTTCTCGGTACGTCAATAAACAATATATCAAGTTTTATTAGTCAAAAAAAGGAAGAAAAAAAAAACTGTGTGATTGGGTGTGGCTTAGAAACACTGTCAAGTAGTGACGGAGCCAAAAAATAATAGTTTCAGGGGCTTGTATGTACTTTTTTTAAATATTAGAGAATTTCTGCTTTTCGGGAGAAAATTTTTTAGAAGAAACTTTTTTCCTAGAAAATTATGTAGAAAAGAAAATAATAAGTGTAATAAATGTGTTATTTTTCTGAAATATTATGAGTCTAATTTTAGAAGGAAATTTAAATTTTGAAAGTTTGAATTTTAAAAAGTGCAATATAGATTTTTTTTTTTAGTGAAAAAGTGAATTTTTTTTAAAAATGAAAACCGACACCAGTCTACTGCTCGTGTTGTCGCTTCCACTTTTTAGACTGGACCCGGAGGCTAATTAGTGTAATTATGATGGTTTGGTTGCCAATTTCGGTTTGTTGCAGGCGAGCGAATGACATGCATGAACCGGTTTCGTCTTTGATGAGTTGACCGTGTAAGCCGGTCTCCATGACTTGGCCATTTTGGACTACAACGATGAGGTTGCCGTCTCGGACGGTTGACAAACGGTGGGCTATTATGAGGGCGACCATCTAAGATCTAAAATTTTTTGAGCCCAACTTTATGTTAATACAGTATTATGTAATAATATTTTTTACTCATTGATTAAGATTCACATCTACTTTTATTTGAAGGAAGCTCATGCAATTGGTCTTTATTTTTATTTTTTTTCATTTTTCAACTCGGGCAATATTATAAAATTTTATTTTTTGAACTAAGAATTACTTAATTCTCACATCATAAATTTATTTGAGAGCCCATGGTTTTATTAATACAACAACAATTTTTGCTCATAATTGTTTGAATGAGATCCATGCATGAATGTGTATTTCTTTTTCAAGTCAAACTCTTTATTATAAAAATTAATTAATTATATTTTTATGAAATTTATTGAATTCCACCCTGTAATTTTATTTAGAGACCCAAACGTGATGTTAATACACTATAATATAGTTATGAATTTTCACTTTTAACATTTTATCTTGAACTTCCAAATGTTTAGGATCTGTCTTGATAGTGGAACGTCCCACCGTTGCCTTGTTTAGGGGTTCTTGCACAATTCCCTATGACTCGGCGTCCAATGCACTTGTGGCCTCATCGAGGAGGAGGATTTTTGGGGCTTTGACTATGGCTCTTGCTATGGCTATTATTATAGAAATTTCTCCCCTTATGGAAAAACTCCTATAAACACCAACTCTTGCCTTAAGAATTGGCCAACTCACTCGAAGAAACCGAGGTTCCCGTAACCCGGCTTAACAATAAGCAAAGCGGAAGCAATACGAAACAAGCACAAAGGCAAACACGAGTAACACTTAGCCAAAATTGGCTCACCTTGTTACATACAATTCCCCAAGAATTTATATACAAGGTCCTAACTCTCTAAACAAGGGCAGCACTCCCACAAAGAAGGCGCAAGCCTAACTCCCCGTAAGTTAGACTTCTCTCTCTACACTCGAGTTTCTCTCTCTAGAACACTCAAGCTAGCTGTTGGATTAACTCCCAAGTTCCTAGCTTCCACAAATGCCCGAAGTTATAGGGCAAGGTTTTGGATGACAATCCCATCCAAGTAGGTTCTAGAGAATTCTAGCGCAAAACTTTGCCCAAGCTTTCTAGCAGCGCCTAGAAGCTTCCGCGCACAAGCTCGCCCCTGTTCAAGAAGGCTCCAGCAACGTCTAGCATCCTTGCGCCAAGTCTAGAGCATTCCGGCCATCTCTCGCGCCATCGTGCTCTCTCGCGACCCGTCGCAGCGCTTCTCGCAGACACTAGACATTTCCTAACGATTCTAGCCTCTTCTAGAATCTTCCAGCGTGCACCAGACCCGCACCACGCAGATCTTAGCAATGCGATGCCTCGTACGACTCGTTTGCACTCGAACATCCTCGTAACTTCGAGCATTGCCTAGATCCTTCTAAAAAGATCTAGGGCTTTCCCGCAATCTCAGCCATCCATCTAGGCCTTTCGCGAACCTTTCGTCTTGACTGTTTCCCCAGTACTGTTGAAAGGGACAAATCAGAAGTGACAGCCCGAGGGATCAAGGTGTAGAAAATCTTGGAACTTTCCAGAAGCTTCCCAAATCTTCCAAAACCTCAACTCCCACACTTCATCCATCTTCTCCTAATTTTCCCACACATTTTGAAGCACCATGGCCCCAAATTCCCTTGGCGCTCCTTAACCAAGATTTCCTGCAACTTGGAGCGCATTCCGTGCAAGCCCGACACAGCACCTTTCTAGTGCCACAAAACCTGGACATTAGCTCTCCTAGCTAACTTCTCCGCGCCAATCTTGGGCTCGGTTTTGGCCTGGGAAAATTTTCACTAACAGCTATCCTCTGCTTCTGGCCTCCGGACATCTGAACTCCCCTCTCACCTACCTGGATAATTCATTACAATTTCCATGGTTATCCTAGAAGATTTCTCGAAGTAAAACCAAGAAAATTTTCACGTTTTATTCTCAGCACTAAAATAGTCTAATATGATTAATTATGGATCACACACAATTCTATTAATAAATGTATACAATGTAACTAAATAGAAATTAACTTTTTTTATTGGGATAAATTTTATTTTTTCAAACATAAATTTTAATATAAGAGAGAAAGAATATAGAGTGAATTACATTTACCTCCCTAAACTTTGGGTTCAACTACGAAATCATAAATATTATTTTGAAAAATACAAATAACCCTTTGGAATCACTAGACGAAAAAGTCAAAGCCCGCAAAATTCAAATAAATCAATGTTGTTTTGATTTGTTTTTTTAAATAGCTCCCATGAATTTTTTTTATTTTTTATTTTTTTGTCTTTTACAACTTTTCTGACTTTGACGTTGCCGTCCGTTGAGCTTAAAAATTTATTTGTATTTTTCAAAATAATAGGATGGAACTCATTGTTATAACAAAAATTTAATGAGGTAAATATAAACGATCACAAGAATATATTAGAAACGATCACAAGAGCATCAATGGAGATGCGCTCAAAATATAGACAAATCACTAAACTATTTATTTTCATTGTTTTTGTTTGTGTTTTGATTTTGTTTTTAGTTTCTATAGTAATATAATAATCAATTTTCACCATCAAAATTTAAATTTTCTCTACAATATCACTCATATTATTTCAAAGAAAAAATATCATCATTACACTTTTTGTTGTCTTTTCTACACAAATTCCCAACAAAAAAAAATCCTCTAAACGTTATTCCATTTTTTTAAAAAAAATTTTTAGTTTTAGGATCTGTTTGATAAAAAGTAATGCTTATATCTGAATGCTTAATGCTGAATTAATTAAGCACTTAACATCTTATTGTTGAAATATATTTTCCGAACATCTGAATCAGAATGCGTAATCACATGATCTTGTTTGATAAATATGATCATCTTAATGCTGAAATCTTAAAAATGTACCATTTTACCCTCGTTGATTTTTTATATTCATATATGTGAAATATCAAATTTTATAATGAAACATAGGGGAAAAAAAAAATAAAACACATTAAATTGAAATACAAAAAATAATAATTTTTTACAATTTATTAAAATTCCTAAAAATGAAAAACGAGTCCACTATTGCATTCTAAAAGACATTACAAATTTTAAAATAATACTCATATATAATTAATAAAATTATATATGTAATATTAAACACATCATACAAATTAGATTTATAAAAATAGGTAAATAATAAAATTTATAAATGAATTTGTAATACCAAAATACAATAATAAAAAATAATAAAAAATTATTTGACAATATTATCATGAAAAAGTTTAAGCGTGGTATGCTAATGAAGAAAAAAAAAAATTTATTCTAAATTATAGTTAAATCAATATGAATAAAATAAAAGGGGTAGCTTCAGAAATCAAATATTAATTATTTAAAAGAATGTTACGTGGAGAATTAAGTGATAAGCAATACGATAACTTTTAATTTACTGTTTAATTTTTCTAAAGAAAATAAGTAGTGCTTAATCAAATAAGAGTTTTGGATTTTCGTTATCAAATAAAGTGAAAGTCATTATTGCTTAATCAAATAATTTTAAACTTTAAGCACTGTTATCAAACAAGCCACGAGCCAAAAAAAAAAAAAGCCTTACAAGACAAGAATGTAATCTACCAAATCGGAAAACAATATTGCTTGCTCTTTGTGCAGTTCAACAAAATCTTGTAGAAAATAAATAAATAAGAAAAGAGAAAGAGACACCAACCTGGGTATCATAACTAGGGCTAAGAACGAACACAAACAAGCTCGGACTTAACTCGTTAAAAACTTGGCTCGAGATCGTTCATTTATTAATAAACGAACACAAACAATATTTTAAACTGGATTAATAAATGAACAATAAATGAACAAGGGGAATAAATCTCAATTAATATATTAATTACAATTTATATTAATAGTTCAAGTATATTCACATTTATCATCTTATAACATTTAACAAATTCTTTTCACTAAATTATCATCTTATATATATTTTTACTATAATATTAATTAATGTGGAGAAATTAAGATTTTAATAAGAACACACAAATTTTAGGGGGAAAAAAGATTAAATTATGGACCTTAAGAAAAGAAGGAAATATAATATTTAAGCAAAAAAACTAAAGAAATAGGAATGAAGAAGTTTTAGAGGAAAAATAAATAAAAGAAAAACAATCAATGATTAAAAAAGAAGAACTAAAGCATAATCATTTGTGCAATAAGTAGGGTTTGAACACGAAAGCTTAACAAAAAAAAAAAAAAAAAAACTTTACCATGAAGCTAACTAAATGAATATACATTAAGTCAGAGCTTTATAAATAAAAGAGGAAGGGGAATGGTTGAAAAACCACCAGCATCATTTATCTCACATTGAAATAATATGAAAGGGAGATGACTGTTAGTTTACGTAGACAAAATGAGTTAATTGGAATACGTTTGCTCATATTCCATATACGGCTTGTTATTTTGGTCAAACATTTAAAATGTCAAATATTTTCAAAAAGAATAAAAATTCAAAAGTTTTCAAGCTAGGCTCAAGATTGAGCTCGAGCTCCTAAGAAAATTGAGCCGAGCGCTCGAACACATTGAAGTTCCAGGTTGGCTCGGCTCGGTATTACCCCTAATCATATAACCCAGAGGCAACTGCAAAATGAAGTTATGAACATTAGAGGCTTTCGCAGCCTCAATAACCTCCTCAATAGACGCATCCTCCTTGGCGAAAAGTATGTTTTCTTTGATGGTGGTTGGGAAAGGCGCAGGCTCCTGACTCACTAGACCCATCTGCGACCTTAACCACAACTGGGTCATAAAACCTCTGCAACAAAGCAATAACTATTGATTCCTCAGACCCACTCCCCCGCCCCCCACCATTGCCACCGTATTTCTGCAGGGATTTTTAGATTGAATTCCTTGAATATCATGCTTTCGGCTCTTGAAGGGTACACGAATTCGACGGGCTTAAATTCAACTTCGCCAAAAACGTTGTCCAGTTTTTCCCTTCCATGTTCTCAGAGTCAATCTCGGGCACTCCTATGATTTCCATCATTCTTTCCGCTGCTGCACTGACTTCTGACAAGTATTTCAAGTTGGACAAATCCGAACCCAATGCTCTGATTCAAAACGAACACAAGTTCAACGTTAATTCAAATTTTAATAAACAAGGTGACATATATATATATATATATATGTATATATATATATATTCCTTCCCTATTCAATTAGAAGTCCACTTTGACCTATGTACAATTTATTATGAATGTCAAGGCACAACACATAAAATAACTAATTTGACACATTTTATTCAATTTATATCATTACTAATTATATATATATATATATATGAGTGAATTTCTCATTTCATCGCAAACCTTTGGCCATGTTACCCGATTCAACACAAACCTTCCAAAATTAGTTTTTTCATCACAAACCTTTCAAAAACGTAACAAAACATGACATTCCGTCCATCCCCTCTGTTAACCCACTAACAGCAGCTACTTTTTGAGGGTAAAATTGTCCAATTGTCCATTTTTTTTTTGGTTTCTTATTCAACCCTTGTTTTTCTTTTAAACCAAACAAACCCTCAATTTTTCATTTTTTTTTACATTTTCGTCCAAAAATAAATTTTATTTTATAATAATATTACTAAAACAATAATTATCTTAATATTATGATAATTATTCTTTACTAATTCCCTTTTTAAACTTACCCTACCCCCTAAATTCATACACCCCATAAACTCCTAAACTTCTAATTCCTACAACTTCTTAACTCTTAACTGCCTCCCCCATTTTCTCGACCGAATTGAGATGATTAATTATCATCTTCAAGCTTCTACACAACCCCCTCATTAAACCAACAACTCTTTAATTTTTTTTCTCCAATAAATGGATGATAAATCGTCATCTTCAAGCTTCTACGTCAGCTTAGATCTGGAAGAAGGCACGACAAAGAAGACAACACTGACCAGCTCGGCGACTCCCGCCTCAACTTCATCGCCCTTATCTCCATCTCCTTTAGTGTATTTATTGAGTTGCCTGTAGTCAATAACAAGCCTTTTCTTTCCTAGTCTTTTTTCTGCTTCATTGTTTACTAAAAACGCTGGAGAGAAATGTGGTGATCGACTTTTTTCTATTACTTTTAGGAAAAGTAATTCATTAATTTGTTTTGCAAATTCTTCTCTATCAGAGGGAGTGTATTGCATTGGTTTGAAGGAAGCTGTTAAAGTTCCTTTGGGAAATTGTTTCATCTAAAGGATTTTCTGAACAAACTTGTTCTAATAATGTTTCAAGATTTGAAAGTCCATTAATAGCAAACATGGGAGTATTAATATCAGAATTCTGAACAACATTTTCTGGTGGTTCAAGATGAACTTTCTTTCCCTTAATCTTTTTACTTGCTAAAAATTCAGGAACTCCCTGAAAATAAGCTTTTGATTCCTTGGGTACCATTACTGCATTTCCATCATGATGAAAGGTAATAGTGTTTTGGTATTGAGCAAAAGGTTCATATAACCGACAAAAGTTATTTCCTAACAAAATATCACACTTGTGATCAGTTTGATAAAGAGTAGGTATTACAAAAGTATGTCCTGAAATTAATATCTTAATTTGTTCTGCAACTTTTTCAAAAACAATAGTTTGGTCATTAGCTGTTTTTGCATAAATTGTCATTTTTGCATTTACCCAAAATTCTTTAGGTATAACATTAATATTTGCGGTGCACATAGATGCTCCTGTGTCAATATAACAATCAAGAGTGTATTTTCTAAATCCTTTAAAATGAAAAGTTCCTTTTATGTAAATACTATTAGGATTTGTTTTATTCAAGATATGAAGTAAGTTTGTTTCAATTAAACTTGGTGGAATATTAGTGTATTCATACTCATATTCATTCATGCTGTCCTCTAATTGTTCTAGATTCTGATTAATCTGTGCTGTAAGACTCATTTTCAGAATCACTTGTTTCAAAATCACTAAGATTTTTTAATATGAATAGATTTTCTGGTTCTGAATCTGAAAATTCTGATTCAATAGGAGTAAATTGTTCTGAATTTAATAATTCTAAAAACTTACTTTGATTTGTGGTTTTATTGGGGCAATCCCTTGCATAGTGTCCCGTTTCCTGACAAATCCAACATTTGCAATTTTTCTTACCTTGTGGACAGGTTTTTGAATTGTCCTTTGATTTGTCTTCCTTTTTGACTTTCTTTTTGAAAAACTTCCTTTTTCTAAAAGGTGTTGCTTTTTTGAATTTCTTCTTTGATGAAGACTTCCACTTTAACTTTTTTCTTTTTTGCTTCTTTGCAGAAGATTCATAGCATCCGTATAGAGTTTCTGGTCCTGCAAAAGAAGAACAACACTTATTAATCTTTTTTAATTTGCGATTAATGTATTCCTGTTGACAATGTTTAGTCATGTAATCCTGTACTAATTTATATGCATAAGGAAGAAAGTGTTTAGTGATATCACTTTATTTTTCCCATTTCTCAAGTACTGGAT
The DNA here is from genome assembly GCA_016801395.1 of Leptodermis oblonga. Lineage (NCBI taxonomy): Eukaryota > Viridiplantae > Streptophyta > Magnoliopsida > Gentianales > Rubiaceae > Leptodermis > Leptodermis oblonga. Next base: position 12,351,048 of record CM028758.1, on the reverse strand, counting down.
CTCCTGCATAAGGAATCTTTCTAAGAAAAGCTTCAATGTATACCTTCCATTCTGATAAGGGTAATAAAAGCAAATGCTTTTCATAATCACAGTAGAAATTTTCTAGATAACATAAATCACAGATTTGTAATCTGATTAATCTAGATCTAGCTGCTTCTCTTTCTTTATGAAGGGTAATATCTCCTTCTGTTAAGTAATTGCTTCCTATGAAAACAGTATAAATTGTATTAATGATGTGTCGAAGAAAATCTTCTTCACTACCTGTTTTTAATGGATCCCAGTTAAATGTTCTTACAAACTGTAAAACATTTCCTGTTACTTTATTTTTGACAAGAGTTAATATGAGATCAAAATCATCTCTTATTGTGTCATCAGTTTGAATTATCATTCTCATTTCATTATCCCAGGCTTCTATTTGTTCCCTGCGATTTTCTACACAATCAAGATTTAATTGTCCTATTCCTAGATTGTATTTCTTTGTTGGTTGATATTCTAAAGGCACATTAAACCTTTTATATCCAGTGCTTTTACCAGTACTGTTAGTAGTATATTCTCCTGTTTCATAGGGTTCTTTGTGTCTCCTACGAGGTCTAGAAGGACCAGCTTCATCTTCTACTTCCTTTTTCATTTTTATATTTTCTTTTTTAGGTACAGAGACTGTAACCTTTTTTATTAATTCAGTAGACTGAAGTTTTTCTATTTCATCATCTTCAAGAGAAAGAGTACTAATAATTTCATCCATGTAATCAGTATGAGAATTATTATAATAGTAATCAAGTAATTGTGCTTTAATCATTTACTTCCCTGAATTCGATTGGCTCGAGATTCTCTGGATACCATCCTTTCCTTTTTGTAACAGCTATCTGTTTTCCTTTGTCTTGTTCTGAAGTAGAAGTATGACTCTCCTGTGAAATAACTATTAGTGCTGACAGTTTTTCAAAGATGTCATCCATCCTGGCTAATAGTGCTGCTGAAGACATTTCGATGTGTCTGGCAAGACTTTGTTGTTGCTTAGCTTCAAAAGCTTCAACTTTTTTATTTATTTCTAAGACAATGTCCATTATTTGATCTGATTTTCCTGTCATGTCTTAACATCAATTTTATTAAGAATATCTATAATAAGATCTATTTTACTGTAATCAATAGACTGTAATTTTTCTTTTACAGAATTAAATGATCGTACCTGATCTTCGAGTTGTGAGATCCTTTTGATAATCCGATCTTCAGTTTGATGTAGTGAAGTGAGAGCTACTAAATCAATTAGTCCTTTATCCTTTTGATTTAATTTTACTGATTCTTTATAAAAACTTCTAGTTTCTATTCCTTTTTCTAAGCATAGTTCATTTAATACTACTAAAGAAATACCACAGACAGTATTTAAATTATTGAGATGTCGAATACATCCATCAATTCCTTTTCCTCCTGAATAAAAATAAGAAGGTGTTCCTTTCAAAACATTTTGATGTTTAATTCCTATATATCTTTTTTCAAAGTATATATGAGGTTCTAATGTTTCTTCAGAAATATTCATTTAATCAGGCTGATCTAATTGTGAAGCCAGATTTTTAATTCGTTGTTGTACTTCTTCTAAGTTGTCATTTCTGGGCATTCCAGTGATTCTAGATAAAGACCTAGCAAGTCCATGATTTCTATTCGTGCTTAATTCTAAGCTTGTTCTGGGAATTAATGATCTATTACTAGATTCTCCAGTTATTAAAAGTCTTGAAGGTTCTCCAAGAAGCCTTTTTCTACTTAGATCCATAGCCCAAGTATTTTCAATTGGATCAGTGATCTGTACTTTACAATTAGATAATTTTCCTACTTCTTTAAATAAAGAGTTTATGGAAACAAATTCTTTTGCTTTGGATAACATGCTGTGATGTGAATTTGTTAAGCTATATCCTAACATGTAAGTAATGGTATAGGGATAATCACCATTATTCATTAAATCTGTTCTTGGAAATTCATGCGCAAGACATAAAATTCTGTTGATATCTGGAGTGCATAATGGAACTCCTATTCTAGGTGAACAACTAAAAATTAGTTTTCCACAAACTAGATTTCCTTGTAATCCTCCAAAAAGAGCATATTCAGGTTTATTTAATCTTTTATCAAGAAGTGCTAATTTTATGGGTGAATTAATTCCTGTTCTAAAAGTAGACTTAATCATAATTCTTATCATTCCAATATGAATGTATGAAATTGTTTTCCTAATTTCATTAGGTATATTACTAAGCTTGGCATTAATTTCCTGTTTATTTATCAAAGGTATTTCTACGAGTCCTGAAGTATTTTTAATATCTAATGGATATTCTCTAGTACTGACACATCTGTAAATGTGATTTGTTCTTTTTGTAATTTTATCAACAATCCTTTTACCAAGGTGTTCAGTATGAAATACTTCATTTGTAGAAAGTGTAAGGTTAGTCTTACTTACCTTGTCAATGAGACTTTGATCGATAGTAATATCTTGTGCAAAGATATTATCTTCCTCAAAGTATTCTTCCTGCAACTGGGTTGCGAGATTGTCCTCAGGTTCTGGTCTGTTCATGGCTCTGATACCATTTTTTCAACGTCTTTTCTTCTTGCGGAATTGTACTTTGTTTGACAATAGTGGCTGCAGATTTACAAAGATTTTATAAAAAACAGAAGATTAGAGGGGATCAATCTACCTTGAATGTCCTTCAAAATAATAATCGTTTCAGCAGCTCTCTCTCTCAATTTCTTCTTCCAAGCTCAACCGCTACTTGACGGAAATAACGGCTTAACCTCTTAACGCCTCCAAGCTTCCTTTCATGGAATAAGAGCCTATTCAGGTGTGAAGAAATAGACAAGAGAGTTTCTGAAAATACTCGTCTTATTATTTTTTTGAACAAACAGAGGGCAGAGAGAAGCTCCGCTAATCCTCTTTACAAAAACTACTCCCTCATGGCTGCTGCTTGCTATGCTAGGCTTAAGGCTTCGCTGAAAGCATTCTGCCTTACAAATGAAAAATACAACTCCTTAAATAGACAAGGAGAAATTATTGAAAGCGCATAAAAGTTCTAAAATGCCCTTAAAGCATCTTTTATTTTACACATGTGAGTGTCTTCTTTTTCTGCCAGATTTGACTCCATTGTCCTTTGAATAGTGGTTTGTTCCCCACTATCTGCATTATTGCTTTCTTTCAGTGGTTTGAACCCCACCATTTGCCGAAAGTAATTTTAATACTCACATGAGGTCAAAGTAGGCTTCATCAGCCATTCCTTCAGTCGGGTCCACTGCTTTATTAGTGCTTGTTCCACCTTCATTTGTCGATTGACAATAATTACACTTATGGTCACTACTACAAAACGGAGCTTTAACGGCTGCGAATTAACGGCGGAAAATAGAAAACCGCAGTAATAAAAGGAATGCGGACTTTCTACAGCGGTCTAAAAATGAACCGCCGTAGAACTGGACTTTATACGGCGGTTTAAAAATGAACCACCGTAGAAACGGACTTTCTACGGCGGTTGGGACAAACCGCCGTAGAAAGGGGACTTTTTACGGCGGTTGGAGGGCAACCGCCGTAGAAAGTCCCCTTTCTACGGCGGTTTAATTTTCTCCGCCGTAGTATTGACGTATATATATATTAAAACCTAAATAACACCGTGTATTCCCATATCGCGGCCGAGAGTGTCTGTCTCCAAATTTCTACTACGGTTTTGCACGTTGTACCTAAAGAATCGTCATTTGGAGCTAAAATTTACCACCTAAAGGTTAGAAACTTGTAAAATTTCCCAGTAATTGCTTATGCTTGTACTTTAGATATGTCATCCTATAGCATTTATTTTTATTTATGGTAGATGCATGGCTGAAAATTAAAGTTGCATATATTCCATGTATGTGGCGAACCTTAGTATTGTGGAACCCTATTTAGTTATACTATGTAGTTTTTGGGTAATGTAATTTGATTTATAGTGTTTGATTTTTAATGGATGATGTTCATATAATTAGCACTACTTAGAGTGTGTATTATTTTTTTATGCATTTTATGTGTTTGACGAAATGCATAAATGAAAAACTTAGAGTTTCTTCTTCATTTGATTAGGTCTATTGCGCATGTGTTGTCATTGCATTATTTTTTTCATTGAGGTATTATAGTAGTTTTGATTATATATGACTAACATAAGTATTATGACATGTGCTAAGACAAGCATGCAACTTGATACTTTGTACATTGTTTGTTGAATTATTATTTGGTATTTTTAATTATTTCAAGATCTTAGTTACACATGGATCGAAATATCTTGTTCTGTGGTGATCGGACCTCCGATTCTTATGCGAGAGAAGTTGAGAATTTCATTCAATTCGCTTATAAGAATACAAAGTACGTCCATTGTCCGTGCAAAGCTTGTAAAAATGGGGCGCGGTTTGATAACTCAGATACAATAAGATTCCATTTATATCGGCACGGGTTTGATCCTTCTTATAAACTGTGGATTTGGCATGGTGAAAGTATTGATGGTTTACCTGAGCAAAGAAAATCTCATGCAAAAGGAGATGATGCGATTACTAGAGATCGATTAGATGCCATGATTGAGGATGTGGCCGAGGATTTTGCTGATAAACCGGAAGTTCTTGCTTCCATTTTGGGTGACAATGAGAAGCCTCTATACAAGGGATGCAGTAAATATACACGATTGTCTAGTGTTTTGAAGTTGTTTAGTTTGAAAGCGGCAAATGGGTGGTCAGATACTAGTTTTACAGCCTTATTGAGGGTATTGAAAGATATGCTCCCAGAAGATAATGAACTTCCAGATCGAATTTACGGGGCAAAAAAAATGTTGTGTCCAATGGGTATGGAGTATAAGAAGATCCACGCGCCCAAATGATTGCGTCCTCTATAGGAATGAGTATAAGGATTTATTGCGGTGTCCTAAGTGTAACACTCCCCGATACAAAAACAAGCAGCTGTGTGATGCTGTTGAAGACAGTTCTGATGCGCAAAAAAAGGGGTCGCCGGCTAAGGTTCTGTGGTATCTTCTTATAATACCGAGATTTAAACGGTTGTTCGCTATTGAAAAAGATGCAAAACTATTGATATGGCATTCAGATCGGTGTATTCCCAGTGATGATGACAAGGTGATAATGCAAACATCAGACTCAGATCAGTGGAAAAAGATTGATTCAATGTATCCTTCTTTCGGGGGAGAAGCCAGAAATTTGAGGCTTGGTCTGTGTACTGATGGAATGAACCCGTTTGGCAGTCTGAGTAGCACACATAGCTCATGGCCGGTGATGTTGGTTATTTACAATTTGCCGCCTTACTTGTGTATGAAGCGCAAGTACATACTTATGTCTCTAATTATTTCAGGCCCACGGCAACCAGGAAATGACATCGATGTGTATCTTGCTCCTCTTATTGAAGACTTGAAAAAGTTATGGGATGAAGGCGCACCTGTGTTTGATGCCTACCGTGAGGAAATGTTCACATTACGTGCCATGTTGTTCTGTACCATTAATGATTTTCCTGCTTATGGAAACTTGTCTGGATACTCTGTTAAAGGGCATAAAGCATGTCCAACATGTGAGGAGAGTACAGATTTTTGTCAGCTTGCACATGGGAGGAAGACAGTATACCTTGGGCATCGCAGATTTCTTCCCGAGACTCATCCGTATCGCCGTATAAAAAGAGCATTCAATGGATTCCAAGAGTTCAGAAAAGCTCCAGAACCCTTGAGCGGGCCAGAGGTGAAAGCTCGTGTGACGGACATTAATGTGGAGTTTGGTAAAACTTCGGAGTCCAGCAATAATGATACAGGTTGTTGGAAGAAAAAATCCATATTTTTTGAACTTCCATACTGGGAGAACTTGGATGTCAGACATTGTCTCGATGTTATGCATATTGAGAAAAATATTTGCGAAAGCCTCTTAGGTACGCTCTTGAACATCCCTGGTAAAACTAAGGATGGTTATAACGCGAGACTTGATATGGTTGATATGAACATAAGAGCAAATTTAGCACCGGTAGCTCGAGGACAACGCACATATCTACCCCCTGCCTGTCACACTTTGTCCAGAAAAGAGAAAAAATAACTGTGTTCAAGTTTGCGTAGCATCAAAGTTCCATCCGGATATTCTTCAAATGTAAGCAGACTTGTTTCCTTGAAAGATTTAAAACTGGTTGGTTTGAAGTCTCATGATTGCCATGCCTTAATGCAGCAATTGTTGCCTGTAGCTATTCGCTCGATATTGCCCAAGCATGTTAAGTCCAGTATAACAAGACTTTGTTTCTTCTTCAATGCTATATGTAGCAAGGTTATCGCGCGCGAAAGACTTGATCAGCTACAAGATGAAATAACTGTTGTTCTCTGTCAATTAGAAATGTATTTTCCACTCGCCTTCTTTGATATTATGGTGCATTTGGTGATTCATTTGGTTAGAGAGATAAAAATCTGCGGGCCTGTTCATTTGCGATGGATGTACCCATTTGAGCGATATATGAAAGTATATAAGGGGTATGTGAATAATCGTTGTCGTCCTGATGCTAGTATTGTTGAAGGTTATATAGCTGAGGAGGTAATTGAGTTTTGCACTGAGTACTTGGCCGGGACCGCATCCATTGGAATATCTAAGAATCGGCACGATGGGAGGATTACAGGTATGGGCAGAAGGGGAGGAAAAAAATTTTTGCCGTCTAATGTTGAATTGATGAAGGCGCATCTTTACATTCTGCGCAATTCTGAAGAAGTTGCGCCCTATGTGACAGACCACATACAGTCAATAAGAACGTCTTATCCTGCTTGGACGGATCAACGTTTGCTCAATGAACATATTCGGACATTTGTCTATTGGTTTGGTAATGATGTCCTGGGCAAAGACGTTTCGGAGACATTGAAATGGTTGGCATTTAGGCCCAGCCCTGCGGTACTAGCATTTTCATGCTATGACATAAATGGATATTCATTTGCTACTAAGAGACAAGATGAGAAGAGTACGGCACAAAACAGTGGTGTTACATTAATCTCAGAGGCTTTACATGTTTCTAGCAGGAAGGATAAAAATCCATTGTATGCAAGCATGGCTTATTATGGGGTGATCGAAGATATTTTGGAGATTGACTATGTTTGTTTCAAAGTAGCTGTATTTCGCTGCAAATGGGTTGATAACAATAGTGGGGTTCGAACTGATGATCCATTGGGTTTTACCTTGGTCAACCTCAATCGGGAGGATTTCAAGGGGGAACCATTTATACTTGCATCGCAGGCGAAACAAGTTTTTTATATCACCGATCCTTGCGACGAACATTGGTCTGTTGTTCTTCATGGTAAACAACATCACGGTGTGGAAGGGATAGATACAGAAGAAGGGCTTCATGAGGCTGGCCCTTTCTCTAGTGGGTTACCTGAACTGAGAGCAGATGAGGAAGATAGGGAACTTGATAAATACATACTTCGTGATGACCACAGCGAAGGATTATGGTTCGAGGATTAAGTGTCCCATAAGAGAAAGAGAATAAGTTAAGAATCATTTTCAGGTATATTGTTTGTTTTTATTAAACTTCAATTCCCGTGGGTGTGTATGTGTGTTTGTGTATTTGTATATGTTTCTTTGATTTTAATGAAGAGAGGTGGACATAAATTTTTAACAACATTTATTTTTATCTTTCGTACTGTGGGATTGAAACAGGTCACAACTCGGATGAAGCCGCGCAATCAAGGGACAAAATTTCCAGGGATTTCATATGCGGAACTGTTTATAAATGAATATGTTATTTTTTGAAATTGTGTGAAGCTTCTGTGCTGATCTTAAATTGCACTTGTGTTTTGGTAAAAAACAAGCAGAGGAGATTCTGTCTGAAGTGATTTGAAACTGAATTCCGTATTATTCGAAATAGTTGGAATTTTAGTGAAGTATTGAAGTATATGTGCATCGAATTTACAGGGAGTACGTTACATTTATAGGGGAGACTTTGTCAAATTTTCCGGAAAATAGATTTCCTTGTTTTTCATTTATGAATAAATATTTCTTGTATTATTATTATTTTCTTCCAAGGAGTAGTACTTTGGTAAAATTTCCAGGGAAATCTATACGCAGTTCATTTTGTTTTTATTTTATATTTAACTCTTTATAAATTACTTGTCAGTGGGTTCGCGAAACAGGGGAAATGTAGGGGAAAAAATGGGAGTGGAGAGGAAGAGAATGAGGGAGGAAAAGAAAGTTCAAAAATTTTGAACTTTAATTAACCGGGTCGTCTATTCAACGGCGGTTCAACATTGAACCGCCGTTGAAAGTGGAACTTCAACGGCGGTTCAATGTTTAACCGCCTCTGAAAGTCCACTTTCAACGGCGGTTCACTCGTGAACCGCAGTGGATTCATTTTTCAACGGCGGTTCGAGGTTGAACCGCCGATGAAAGGTCTCATCGTAGAAAATTGGAGCCAATTCCCGCGCGGGCATATTTTAATATTAATTTGTTTTTTCCATTTTTCAAATAACTAATCTCACAATTTTGTAAGTATAATAATACATACCCTGATTGTGTATATTTATTAATTATAGGTCAAATATAGAAATTAATAAATTTCATAAATTTAATACATGTAAGAGACGATAAAATAATAAGCTTCATTATGTTCCCTTAAATATCTACTTTTTCGACAAATGCATTATAGGTACGTATAGTAATATAAAAATTAATTAATATTAGTTAAGTGGCCGAAAAAAATTAAATAAATACTGGGTTTCATTAATTTACAAACATATATATATACATATATGTTTATACATACATATATATATATATATATACATCTTTCGCTTTTCTCCTTTCCCCTCTTGATGCACATCATATATATCCAACTCTCTCGATCCTCTATGCTCTCGATATCTTGTAAATTTCCACTACATAAATAAAATATTTTCATTTGAATAATTGAATACTTTAAGACAACTTTTATAATTAATTCTTATATATATATATATAATGTATTTTGAATTTGGTACAAAAAAAATAGAAAATCCATGCGTACGTACGTAGCGCGGGAATTGGCTCCAAAAACTACTTTTCTACGGCGGTTCAACTTTGAACCGCCGTAGAAAATACTTTCTACGGCGGGTTCTCGGTCGAACCGCCGTAGAAAAGTAGTTTTTGGAGCCAATTCCCGCGCTACTCATGAATTTTCTATTTTCATATCATTTTCTAAACCCTAAACCCTAAACCCTAACCCCTAAACCCTACTCTCTATTAAGTTTTTTTTCCCGATTTTCATAAATTAACCACGGTGACTCTTAGGATGGAAATAGATATATAGTGAAGCGCCACCCTTTTCCTGGATTTTCGCTTTGACATTCAAAGAAATGAAACATTTCAAATCATGCATATGTGCAAAGTCAACCTATCGGTCAACGTTTTTCAAGCTTAAGTATATTAAGCTTTGAATTTTGAAATTGCTAAATTCAAGTTTCTATCAAGCATTTTATCATCCAAGCACCTTCAAAGGCTCAAGTAGTTATGCATAAAGATTCAAACAATCCAAAGCATTCATATTTTCAAAGTCAACTACTTGGTCAAGTTTTTTCAATTTTAAGCATACAAAGCATACAATCATTAAAGCTTGCCATTTTGAAGCATATATCCTTAATTTTCTCATGTGAGCAACTTCAAATTATCAATAAGTTAATTCTTAAACTCTCAAATAAGCTAAAGCATGTATATTTAAAAAGTCAACCACTTGGTCAACCATTTTTATGTAATGCAAACATGCTTAATTCTTGCTATCTTGAAATGAAAATTTTCAACCGTTTGAACATGCAAGAATTTCAAGATACCAAAGATGACATAGATCCTAATGCATCATTTTAACTCTAAAACATGGCATTCTAGGATTATATCACTCAAAGACTCATCAATCAAATGCAAATTTCAAATTTTCTCAAATTTTTCTCTATTTTGCCTAACTCATCTTTTCTTGAGTATTTTAACTTCAAAATTGGTCTTAGCATATTTAAAATATCATTCTAATTTCATTTGACCAATTTTCATCTTCTAAGTATTTAAAAGTCTAAAAGTCAAACTTCTAGCTAATTTCAAATAATGCTCATAAAGTCTTAATGACTTTCAGCAAAAAAAAATTTCGGCCACTTAAATTTTATTAATTAATTTTTATATTACTATACGTACCTAATGCATTTGTGGATTTGATATTTTTATCCCGTTTGCCAAGTCGAAAAAGTTGGAATTTTAGGGAACATAATGAAGCTTATTACTTTCTTGGCTCTTACATGTATTAAATTTACGGAAATTATTAATTTTTATCTTTGACCTATAATTATTGTACGTGTAGTAGCACGCGCGGGAAATTTAAATGCAAATATGTGGTTCAATTAAAAATTTGAAATTTAATTATGAAATGGTTAATAAAAGTCGAGATTGTGTACATAATTAATAAATATACAAAATCTGGCTATGTATTATTATATTTACCAAATTGTGGGAATAGTTTTTTGAAAATGGAAAATAAAAAAATTTAATATTAAAATATGCCCGCGCGGGAATTGGCTCCAATTTTTTCCTCTACTTAAATTAACCGAGAAAAAGTGCGGACTTTAAACCGCGGTTCAACCGCGAACCGCAGTTGAAAGTACACTTTCAACGGCGGTTCAACCGTGAACCACAGTTGAAAGTATACTTTCAACGGCGGTTCAACATTGAAAGGAATGGGAGAAAGGGGATAGGTTTCCTTTCGGCTGATCATGTCACACCCACACTCACTACGCTCGAAGCTAGGGTGAACTACATTGCGCGAATCTTGAAGGATAGGAATAAAGAAATGTATCTGGTGCCTTATCTTCAGAGGTAAGTGACACTGTAAGCGATTATCTAATATTTAAGAAACACTGATATAAAGATCTGACGTACGTCATTAAATTTTTTGTTGGCAGTGAACATTGGATGCTAATGGCCATTAGACCAGTAGATAAGGTGTATACTGGTTTGATTCTTTACAAAATCCACAGAAGGAGGAGGCAGTGGTGCTTATGGACGAGTGAGTTATATATATTAACAACTGTTAGAATGCCTATATATCCATATATTGCTAATTATTTTCGTGCCGCTTTCATTTTTATAGGGTGATGTTTAACTATCAAGCTTTCTTGGGATTGCCCAGAAATGTGCATATGCCACCTTCGTGGATAGTAGTTAAGGTAAATTAAATTGGTTCTTATTAAAATTTTTAATTACATCCGTGGGTCTAGTAGCCTAAGCAATTAGTAGTGTTAGTTGTTTTAATTAAATCCGTGAGTCTAGTAGCCTATGTTAGTATAGTGTTAGTCAATTAATTTATTAGTTAGTCAAGTTATTTATTGAAGTATTTGATTATGCATGCAATCCATGGGTCCAGTGCATAGTAGGAAGATGAGTGCTTCTTGATTATATTCGATCAGTAGAAATTAGTGATGAATATTCGTAGAAATTTTTTACTCACCGTTGTATTGTATACAATTAATTGTATGATCTTCTAACTCGTATATATTAATTCATTAGCATAAAAGGCAAACGAGCAATTGGGAGTGTGGGTACTATGTAATGCACTACATGTACCAAATAGCAATGAAATCATCCACATTTGCACTTGAAAAGGTAAATATATATTTCTCATTACTTATTTAAAAATGACTGTATTTCATTTTGCTCACTCGGGTACTTTTTAATTTCAGAAAACTGTTGCAGCACTTCAAGATCGACCGCACTCCATTAAGCAATGTGGAGATAGATGCAGTGCGAAAAATATGCGCTCGTTATATTTTGGAGCATCCTCCGTAGTTGTAGGATACTAATTAGCTTGTTCATATTAGAGTTGTACAAATATTTTTTGGATACGCTGTATTATAAAAGCGATTTCAATTTGTATATTGGTGATATTTGTATTAAATTTCAAGTTTTAGCAGTAGGTTTTGCTTTAAACCAGGTTTTAGCAGCAGGTTTTTAATGCTTTTAATGCGGTTCGGGTGTAAAAAGAGTACCCTTTCTACGGCGGTTCAACCTCGAACCGCCGTAGAAAGTGTACCCTTTCTACGGCGGTTCAAGGTCGAACCGCCGTAGAAAGGGTAAACTTTCTACGGCGGTTCAAGGTCGAACCGCCGTCGAAAGGGTACACTTTCTACGGCGGTTCAACCTTGAACCGCCGTCGAAAGTGTACCCTTTCGATCAGGAAGTTCATTATCTTCTGGGAGCATATCTTTCAATACCCTCAATAAGGCTGTAAAACTAGTATCTGACCACCCATTTGCCGCTTTCAAACTAAACAACTTCAAAACACTAGACAATCGTGTATATTTACTGCATCCCTTGTATAGAGGCTTCTCATTGTCACCCAAAATGGAAGCAAGAACTTCCGGTTTATCAGCAAAATCCTCGGCCACATCCTCAATCATGGCATCTAATCGATCTCTAGTAATCGCATCATCTCCTTTTGCATGAGATTTTCTTTGCTCAGGTAAACCATCAATACTTTCACCATGCCAAATCCACAGTTTATAAGAAGGATCAAACCCGTGCCGATATAAATGGAATCTTATTGTATCTGAGTTATCAAACCGCGCCCCATTTTTACAAGCTTTGCACGGACAATGGATGTACTTTGTATTCTTATAAGCGAATTGAATGAAATTATCAACTTCTCTCGCATAAGAATCGGAGGTCCGATCACCACAGAACAAGATATTTCGATCCATGTGTAACTAAGACCTTGAAATAATTAAAAATACCAAATAATAATTCAACAAACAATGTACAAAGTATCAAGTTGCATGCTTGTCTTGTCATAATACTTATGTTAGTCATATATAATCAAAACTACTATAATACCTCAATGAAAAAAATAATGCAATGACAACACATGCGCAATAGACATAATGAAATGAAGAAGAAACTCTAAGTTTTTCATTTATGCATTTCGTCAAACACATAAAATGCATAAAAAAATAATACACACTCTAAGTAGTGCTAATTATATGAACATCATCCATTAAAAATCAAACACTATAAATCAAATTACATTACCCAAAAACTACATAGTATAACTAAATAGGGTTCCACAATACTAAGGTTCGCCACATACATGGAATATATGCAACTTTAATTTTCAGCCATGCATCTACCATAAATAAAAATAAATGCTATAGGATGACATATCTAAAGTACAAGCATAAGCAATTACTGGGAAATTTTACAAGTTTCTAACCTTTAGGTGGTAAATTTTAGCTCCAAATGACGATTCTTTAGGTACAACGTGCAAAACCGTAGTAGAAATTTGGAGACAGACACTCTCGGCCGCGATATGGGAATACACGGTGTTATTTAGGTTTTAATATATATATACGTCAATACTACGGCGGAGAAAATTAAACCGCCGTAGAAAGGGGACTTTCTACGGCGGTTGCCCTCCAACCGCCGTAAAAAGTCCCCTTTCTACGGCGGTTTGTCCCAACCGCCGTAGAAAGTCCGTTTCTACGGTGGTTCATTTTTAAACCGCCGTATAAAGTCCAGTTCTACGGCGGTTCATTTTTAGACCGCTGTAGAAAGTCCGCATTCCTTTTATTACTGCGGTTTTCTATTTTCCGCCGTTAATTCGCAGCCGTTAAAGCTCCGTTTTGTAGTAGTGACCATAAGTGTAATTATTGTCAATCGACAAATGAAGGTGGAACAAGCACTAATAAAGCAGTGGACCCGACTGAAGGAATGGCTGATGAAGCCTACTTTGACCTCATGTGAGTATTAAAATTACTTTCGGCAAATGGTGGGGTTCAAACCACTGAAAGAAAGCAATAATGCAGATAGTGGGGAACAAACCACTATTCAAAGGACAATGGAGTCAAATCTGGCAGAAAAAGAAGACACTCACATGTGTAAAATAAAAGATGCTTTAAGGGCATTTTAGAACTTTTATGCGCTTTCAATAATTTCTCCTTGTCTATTTAAGGAGTTGTATTTTTCATTTGTAAGGCAGAATGCTTTCAGCGAAGCCTTAAGCCTAGCATAGCAAGCAGCAGCCATGAGGGAGTAGTTTTTGTAAAGAGGATTAGCGGAGCTTCTCTCTGCCCTCTGTTTGTTCAAAAAAATAATAAGACGAGTATTTTCAGAAACTCTCTTGTCTATTTCTTCACACCTGAATAGGCTCTTATTCCATGAAAGGAAGCTTGGAGGCGTTAAGAGGTTAAGCCGTTATTTCCGTCAAGTAGCGGTTGAGCTTGGAAGAAGAAATTGAGAGAGAGAGCTGCTGAAACGATTATTATTTTGAAGGACATTCAAGGTAGATTGATCCCCTCTAATCTTCTGTTTTTTATAAAATCTTTGTAAATCTGCAGCCACTATTGTCAAACAAAGTACAATTCCGCAAGAAGAAAAGACGTTGAAAAAATGGTATCAGAGCCATGAACAGACCAGAACCTGAGGACAATCTCGCAACCCAGTTGCAGGAAGAATACTTTGAGGAAGATAATATCTTTGCACAAGATATTACTATCGATCAAAGTCTCATTGACAAGGTAAGTAAGACTAACCTTACACTTTCTACAAATGAAGTATTTCATACTGAACACCTTGGTAAAAGGATTGTTGATAAAATTACAAAAAGAACAAATCACATTTACAGATGTGTCAGTACTAGAGAATATCCATTAGATATTAAAAATACTTCAGGACTCGTAGAAATACCTTTGATAAATAAACAGGAAATTAATGCCAAGCTTAGTAATATACCTAATGAAATTAGGAAAACAATTTCATACATTCATATTGGAATGATAAGAATTATGATTAAGTCTACTTTTAGAACAGGAATTAATTCACCCATAAAATTAGCACTTCTTGATAAAAGATTAAATAAACCTGAATATGCTCTTTTTGGAGGATTACAAGGAAATCTAGTTTGTGGAAAACTAATTTTTAGTTGTTCACCTAGAATAGGAGTTCCATTATGCACTCCAGATATCAACAGAATTTTATGTCTTGCGCATGAATTTCCAAGAACAGATTTAATGAATAATGGTGATTATCCCTATACCATTACTTACATGTTAGGATATAGCTTAACAAATTCACATCACAGCATGTTATCCAAAGCAAAAGAATTTGTTTCCATAAACTCTTTATTTAAAGAAGTAGGAAAATTATCTAATTGTAAAGTACAGATCACTGATCCAATTGAAAATACTTGGGCTATGGATCTAAGTAGAAAAAGGCTTCTTGGAGAACCTTCAAGACTTTTAATAACTGGAGAATCTAGTAATAGATCATTAATTCCCAGAACAAGCTTAGAATTAAGCACGAATAGAAATCATGGACTTGCTAGGTCTTTATCTAGAATCACTGGAATGCCCAGAAATGACAACTTAGAAGAAGTACAACAACGAATTAAAAATCTGGCTTCACAATTAGATCAGCCTGATTAAATGAATATTTCTGAAGAAACATTAGAACCTCATATATACTTTGAAAAAAGATATATAGGAATTAAACATCAAAATGTTTTGAAAGGAACACCTTCTTATTTTTATTCAGGAGGAAAAGGAATTGATGGATGTATTCGACATCTCAATAATTTAAATACTGTCTGTGGTATTTCTTTAGTAGTATTAAATGAACTATGCTTAGAAAAAGGAATAGAAACTAGAAGTTTTTATAAAGAATCAGTAAAATTAAATCAAAAGGATAAAGGACTAATTGATTTAGTAGCTCTCACTTCACTACATCAAACTGAAGATCGGATTATCAAAAGGATCTCACAACTCGAAGATCAGGTACGATCATTTAATTCTGTAAAAGAAAAATTACAGTCTATTGATTACAGTAAAATAGATCTTATTATAGATATTCTTAATAAAATTGATGTTAAGACATGACAGGAAAATCAGATCAAATAATGGACATTGTCTTAGAAATAAATAAAAAAGTTGAAGCTTTTGAAGCTAAGCAACAACAAAGTCTTGCCAGACACATCGAAATGTCTTCAGCAGCACTATTAGCCAGGATGGATGACATCTTTGAAAAACTGTCAGCACTAATAGTTATTTCACAGGAGAGTCATACTTCTACTTCAGAACAAGACAAAGGAAAACAGATAGCTGTTACAAAAAGGAAAGGATGGTATCCAGAGAATCTCGAGCCAATCGAATTCAGGGAAGTAAATGATTAAAGCACAATTACTTGATTACTATTATAATAATTCTCATACTGATTACATGGATGAAATTATTAGTACTCTTTCTCTTGAAGATGATGAAATAGAAAAACTTCAGTCTACTGAATTAATAAAAAAGGTTACAGTCTCTGTACCTAAAAAAGAAAATATAAAAATGAAAAAGGAAGTAGAAGATGAAGCTGGTCCTTCTAGACCTCGTAGGAGACACAAAGAACCCTATGAAACAGGAGAATATACTACTAACAGTACTGGTAAAAGCACTGGATATAAAAGGTTTAATGTGCCTTTAGAATATCAACCAACAAAGAAATACAATCTAGGAATAGGACAATTAAATCTTGATTGTGTAGAAAATCGCAGGGAACAAATAGAAGCCTGGGATAATGAAATGAGAATGATAATTCAAACTGATGACACAATAAGAGATGATTTTGATCTCATATTAACTCTTGTCAAAAATAAAGTAACAGGAAATGTTTTACAGTTTGTAAGAACATTTAACTGGGATCCATTAAAAACAGGTAGTGAAGAAGATTTTCTTCGACACATCATTAATACAATTTATACTGTTTTCATAGGAAGCAATTACTTAACAGAAGGAGATATTACCCTTCATAAAGAAAGAGAAGCAGCTAGATCTAGATTAATCAGATTACAAATCTGTGATTTATGTTATCTAGAAAATTTCTACTGTGATTATGAAAAGCATTTGCTTTTATTACCCTTATCAGAATGGAAGGTATACATTGAAGCTTTTCTTAGAAAGATTCCTTATGCAGGAGATCCAGTACTTGAGAAATGGGAAAAATAAAGTGATATCACTAAACACTTTCTTCCTTATGCATATAAATTAGTACAGGATTACATGACTAAACATTGTCAACAGGAATACATTAATCGCAAATTAAAAAAGATTAATAAGTGTTGTTCTTCTTTTGCAGGACCAGAAACTCTATACGGATGCTATGAATCTTCTGCAAAGAAGCAAAAAAGAAAAAAGTTAAAGTGGAAGTCTTCATCAAAGAAGAAATTCAAAAAAGCAACACCTTTTAGAAAAAGGAAGTTTTTCAAAAAGAAAGTCAAAAAGGAAGACAAATCAAAGGACAATTCAAAAACCTGTCCACAAGGTAAGAAAAATTGCAAATGTTGGATTTGTCAGGAAACGGGACACTATGCAAGGGATTGCCCCAATAAAACCACAAATCAAAGTAAGTTTTTAGAATTATTAAATTCAGAACAATTTACTCCTATTGAATCAGAATTTTCAGATTCAGAACCAGAAAATCTATTCATATTAAAAAATCTTAGTGATTTTGAAACAAGTGATTCTGAAAATGAGTCTTACAGCACAGATTAATCAGAATCTAGAACAATTAGAGGACAGCATGAATGAATATGAGTATGAATACACTAATATTCCACCAAGTTTAATTGAAACAAACTTACTTCATATCTTGAATAAAACAAATCCTAATAGTATTTACATAAAAGGAACTTTTCATTTTAAAGGATTTAGAAAATACACTCTTGATTGTTATATTGACACAGGAGCATCTATGTGCACCGCAAATATTAATGTTATACCTAAAGAATTTTGGGTAAATGCAAAAATGACAATTTATGCAAAAACAGCTAATGACCAAACTATTGTTTTTGAAAAAGTTGCAGAACAAATTAAGATATTAATTTCAGGACATACTTTTGTAATACCTACTCTTTATCAAACTGATCACAAGTGTGATATTTTGTTAGGAAATAACTTTTGTCGGTTATATGAACCTTTTGCTCAATACCAAAACACTATTACCTTTCATCATGATGGAAATGCAGTAATGGTACCCAAGGAATCAAAAGCTTATTTTCAGGGAGTTCCTGAATTTTTAGCAAGTAAAAAGATTAAGGGAAAGAAAGTTCATCTTGAACCACCAGAAAATGTTGTTCAGAATTCTGATATTAATACTCCCATGTTTGCTATTAATGGACTTTCAAATCTTGAAACATTATTAGAACAAGTTTGTTCAGAAAATCCTTTAGATGAAACAATTTCCCAAAGGAACTTTAACAGCTTCCTTCAAACCAATGCAATACACTCCCTCTGATAGAGAAGAATTTGCAAAACAAATTAATGAATTACTTTTCCTAAAAGTAATAGAAAAAAGTCGATCACCACATTTCTCTCCAGCGTTTTTAGTAAACAATGAAGCAGAAAAAAGACTAGGAAAGAAAAGGCTTGTTATTGACTACAGGCAACTCAATAAATACACTAAAGGAGATGGAGATAAGGGCGATGAAGTTGAGGCGGGAGTCGCCGAGCTGGTCAGTGTTGTCTTCTTTGTCGTGCCTTCTTCCAGATCTAAGCTGACGTAGAAGCTTGAAGATGACGATTTATCATCCATTTATTGGAGAAAAAAAATTAAAGAGTTGTTGGTTTAATGAGGGGGTTGTGTAGAAGCTTGAAGATGATAATTAATCATCTCAATTCGGTCGAGAAAATGGGGGAGGCAGTTAAGAGTTAAGAAGTTGTAGGAATTAGAAGTTTAGGAGTTTATGGGGTGTATGAATTTAGGGGGTAGGGTAAGTTTAAAAAGGGAATTAGTAAAGAATAATTATCATAATATTAAGATAATTATTGTTTTAGTAATATTATTATAAAATAAAATTTATTTTTGGACGAAAATGTAAAAAAAAATGAAAAATTGAGGGTTTGTTTGGTTTAAAAGAAAAACAAGGGTTGAATAAGAAACCAAAAAAAAAATGGACAATTGGACAATTTTACCCTCAAAAAGTAGCTGCTGTTAGTGGGTTAACAGAGGGGATGGACGGAATGTCATGTTTTGTTACGTTTTTGAAAGGTTTGTGATGAAAAAACTAATTTTGGAAGGTTTGTGTTGAATCGGGTAACATGGCCAAAGGTTTGCGATGAAATGAGAAATTCACTCATATATATATATATATATAATTAGTAATGATATAAATTGAATAAAATGTGTCAAATTAGTTATTTTATGTGTTGTGCCTTGACATTCATAATAAATTGTACATAGGTCAAAGTGGACTTCTAATTGAATAGGGAAGGAATATATATATATATACATATATATATATATATATATATGTCACCTTGTTTATTAAAATTTGAATTAACGTTGAACTTGTGTTCGTTTTGAATCAGAGCATTGGGTTCGGATTTGTCCAACTTGAAATACTTGTCAGAAGTCAGTGCAGCAGCGGAAAGAATGATGGAAATCATAGGAGTGCCCGAGATTGACTCTGAGAACATGGAAGGGAAAAACTGGACAACGTTTTTGGCGAAGTTGAATTTAAGCCCGTCGAATTCGTGTACCCTTCAAGAGCCGAAAGCATGATATTCAAGGAATTCAATCTAAAAATCCCTGCAGAAATACGGTGGCAATGGTGGGGGGCGGGGGAGTGGGTCTGAGGAATCAATAGTTATTGCTTTGTTGCAGAGGTTTTATGACCCAGTTGTGGTTAAGGTCGCAGATGGGTCTAGTGAGTCAGGAGCCTGCGCCTTTCCCAACCACCATCAAAGAAAACATACTTTTCGCCAAGGAGGATGCGTCTATTGAGGAGGTTATTGAGGCTGCGAAAGCCTCTAATGTTCATAACTTCATTTTGCAGTTGCCTCTGGGTTATATGATTAGGGGTAATAACGAGCCGAGCCAACCTGGAACTTCAATGTGTTCGAGCGCTCGGCTCAATTTTCTTAGGAGCTCGAGCTCAATCTTGAGCCTAGCTTGAAAACTTTTGAATTTTTATTCTTTTTGAAAATATTTGACATTTTAAATGTTTGACCAAAATAACAAGCCGTATATGGAATATGAGCAAACGTATTCCAATTAACTCATTTTGTCTACGTAAACTAACAGTCATCTCCCTTTCATATTATTTCAATGTGAGATAAATGATGCTGGTGGTTTTTCAACCATTCCCCTTCCTCTTTTATTTATAAAGCTCTGACTTAATGTATATTCATTTAGTTAGCTTCATGGTAAAGTTTTTTTTTTTTTTTTTTTGTTAAGCTTTCGTGTTCAAACCCTACTTATTGCACAAATGATTATGCTTTAGTTCTTCTTTTTTAATCATTGATTGTTTTTCTTTTATTTATTTTTCCTCTAAAACTTCTTCATTCCTATTTCTTTAGTTTTTTTGCTTAAATATTATATTTCCTTCTTTTCTTAAGGTCCATAATTTAATCTTTTTTCCCCCTAAAATTTGTGTGTTCTTATTAAAATCTTAATTTCTCCACATTAATTAATATTATAGTAAAAATATATATAAGATGATAATTTAGTGAAAAGAATTTGTTAAATGTTATAAGATGATAAATGTGAATATACTTGAACTATTAATATAAATTGTAATTAATATATTAATTGAGATTTATTCCCCTTGTTCATTTATTGTTCATTTATTAATCCAGTTTAAAATATTGTTTGTGTTCGTTTATTAATAAATGAACGATCTCGAGCCAAGTTTTTAACGAGTTAAGTCCGAGCTTGTTTGTGTTCGTTCTTAGCCCTAGTTATGATACCCAGGTTGGTGTCTCTTTCTCTTTTCTTATTTATTTATTTTCTACAAGATTTTGTTGAACTGCACAAAGAGCAAGCAATATTGTTTTCCGATTTGGTAGATTACATTCTTGTCTTGTAAGGCTTTTTTTTTTTTTGGCTCGTGGCTTGTTTGATAACAGTGCTTAAAGTTTAAAATTATTTGATTAAGCAATAATGACTTTCACTTTATTTGATAACGAAAATCCAAAACTCTTATTTGATTAAGCACTACTTATTTTCTTTAGAAAAATTAAACAGTAAATTAAAAGTTATCGTATTGCTTATCACTTAATTCTCCACGTAACATTCTTTTAAATAATTAATATTTGATTTCTGAAGCTACCCCTTTTATTTTATTCATATTGATTTAACTATAATTTAGAATAAATTTTTTTTTTTCTTCATTAGCATACCACGCTTAAACTTTTTCATGATAATATTGTCAAATAATTTTTTATTATTTTTTATTATTGTATTTTGGTATTACAAATTCATTTATAAATTTTATTATTTACCTATTTTTATAAATCTAATTTGTATGATGTGTTTAATATTACATATATAATTTTATTAATTATATATGAGTATTATTTTAAAATTTGTAATGTCTTTTAGAATGCAATAGTGGACTCGTTTTTCATTTTTAGGAATTTTAATAAATTGTAAAAAATTATTATTTTTTGTATTTCAATTTAATGTGTTTTATTTTTTTTTTCCCCTATGTTTCATTATAAAATTTGATATTTCACATATATGAATATAAAAAATCAACGAGGGTAAAATGGTACATTTTTAAGATTTCAGCATTAAGATGATCATATTTATCAAACAAGATCATGTGATTACGCATTCTGATTCAGATGTTCGGAAAATATATTTCAACAATAAGATGTTAAGTGCTTAATTAATTCAGCATTAAGCATTCAGATATAAGCATTACTTTTTATCAAACAGATCCTAAAACTAAAAATTTTTTTTAAAAAAATGGAATAACGTTTAGAGGATTTTTTTTTTGTTGGGAATTTGTGTAGAAAAGACAACAAAAAGTGTAATGATGATATTTTTTCTTTGAAATAATATGAGTGATATTGTAGAGAAAATTTAAATTTTGATGGTGAAAATTGATTATTATATTACTATAGAAACTAAAAACAAAATCAAAACACAAACAAAAACAATGAAAATAAATAGTTTAGTGATTTGTCTATATTTTGAGCGCATCTCCATTGATGCTCTTGTGATCGTTTCTAATATATTCTTGTGATCGTTTATATTTACCTCATTAAATTTTTGTTATAACAATGAGTTCCATCCTATTATTTTGAAAAATACAAATAAATTTTTAAGCTCAACGGACGGCAACGTCAAAGTCAGAAAAGTTGTAAAAGACAAAAAAATAAAAAATAAAAAAATTCATGGGAGCTATTTAAAAAAACAAATCAAAACAACATTGATTTATTTGAATTTTGCGGGCTTTGACTTTTTCGTCTAGTGATTCCAAAGGGTTATTTGTATTTTTCAAAATAATATTTATGATTTCGTAGTTGAACCCAAAGTTTAGGGAGGTAAATGTAATTCACTCTATATTCTTTCTCTCTTATATTAAAATTTATGTTTGAAAAAATAAAATTTATCCCAATAAAAAAAGTTAATTTCTATTTAGTTACATTGTATACATTTATTAATAGAATTGTGTGTGATCCATAATTAATCATATTAGACTATTTTAGTGCTGAGAATAAAACGTGAAAATTTTCTTGGTTTTACTTCGAGAAATCTTCTAGGATAACCATGGAAATTGTAATGAATTATCCAGGTAGGTGAGAGGGGAGTTCAGATGTCCGGAGGCCAGAAGCAGAGGATAGCTGTTAGTGAAAATTTTCCCAGGCCAAAACCGAGCCCAAGATTGGCGCGGAGAAGTTAGCTAGGAGAGCTAATGTCCAGGTTTTGTGGCACTAGAAAGGTGCTGTGTCGGGCTTGCACGGAATGCGCTCCAAGTTGCAGGAAATCTTGGTTAAGGAGCGCCAAGGGAATTTGGGGCCATGGTGCTTCAAAATGTGTGGGAAAATTAGGAGAAGATGGATGAAGTGTGGGAGTTGAGGTTTTGGAAGATTTGGGAAGCTTCTGGAAAGTTCCAAGATTTTCTACACCTTGATCCCTCGGGCTGTCACTTCTGATTTGTCCCTTTCAACAGTACTGGGGAAACAGTCAAGACGAAAGGTTCGCGAAAGGCCTAGATGGATGGCTGAGATTGCGGGAAAGCCCTAGATCTTTTTAGAAGGATCTAGGCAATGCTCGAAGTTACGAGGATGTTCGAGTGCAAACGAGTCGTACGAGGCATCGCATTGCTAAGATCTGCGTGGTGCGGGTCTGGTGCACGCTGGAAGATTCTAGAAGAGGCTAGAATCGTTAGGAAATGTCTAGTGTCTGCGAGAAGCGCTGCGACGGGTCGCGAGAGAGCACGATGGCGCGAGAGATGGCCGGAATGCTCTAGACTTGGCGCAAGGATGCTAGACGTTGCTGGAGCCTTCTAGAACAGGGGCGAGCTTGTGCGCGGAAGCTTCTAGGCGCTGCTAGAAAGCTTGGGCAAAGTTTTGCGCTAGAATTCTCTAGAACCTACTTGGATGGGATTGTCATCCAAAACCTTGCCCTATAACTTCGGGCATTTGTGGAAGCTAGGAACTTGGGAGTTAATCCAACAGCTAGCTTGAGTGTTCTAGAGAGAGAAACTCGAGTGTAGAGAGAGAAGTCTAACTTACGGGGAGTTAGGCTTGCGCCTTCTTTGTGGGAGTGCTGCCCTTGTTTAGAGAGTTAGGACCTTGTATATAAATTCTTGGGGAATTGTATGTAACAAGGTGAGCCAATTTTGGCTAAGTGTTACTCGTGTTTGCCTTTGTGCTTGTTTCGTATTGCTTCCGCTTTGCTTATTGTTAAGCCGGGTTACGGGAACCTCGGTTTCTTCGAGTGAGTTGGCCAATTCTTAAGGCAAGAGTTGGTGTTTATAGGAGTTTTTCCATAAGGGGAGAAATTTCTATAATAATAGCCATAGCAAGAGCCATAGTCAAAGCCCCAAAAATCCTCCTCCTCGATGAGGCCACAAGTGCATTGGACGCCGAGTCATAGGGAATTGTGCAAGAACCCCTAAACAAGGCAACGGTGGGACGTTCCACTATCAAGACAGATCCTAAACATTTGGAAGTTCAAGATAAAATGTTAAAAGTGAAAATTCATAACTATATTATAGTGTATTAACATCACGTTTGGGTCTCTAAATAAAATTACAGGGTGGAATTCAATAAATTTCATAAAAATATAATTAATTAATTTTTATAATAAAGAGTTTGACTTGAAAAAGAAATACACATTCATGCATGGATCTCATTCAAACAATTATGAGCAAAAATTGTTGTTGTATTAATAAAACCATGGGCTCTCAAATAAATTTATGATGTGAGAATTAAGTAATTCTTAGTTCAAAAAATAAAATTTTATAATATTGCCCGAGTTGAAAAATGAAAAAAAATAAAAATAAAGACCAATTGCATGAGCTTCCTTCAAATAAAAGTAGATGTGAATCTTAATCAATGAGTAAAAAATATTATTACATAATACTGTATTAACATAAAGTTGGGCTCAAAAAATTTTAGATCTTAGATGGTCGCCCTCATAATAGCCCACCGTTTGTCAACCGTCCGAGACGGCAACCTCATCGTTGTAGTCCAAAATGGCCAAGTCATGGAGACCGGCTTACACGGTCAACTCATCAAAGACGAAACCGGTTCATGCATGTCATTCGCTCGCCTGCAACAAACCGAAATTGGCAACCAAACCATCATAATTACACTAATTAGCCTCCGGGTCCAGTCTAAAAAGTGGAAGCGACAACACGAGCAGTAGACTGGTGTCGGTTTTCATTTTTAAAAAAAATTCACTTTTTCACTAAAAAAAAAAATCTATATTGCACTTTTTAAAATTCAAACTTTCAAAATTTAAATTTCCTTCTAAAATTAGACTCATAATATTTCAGAAAAATAACACATTTATTACACTTATTATTTTCTTTTCTACATAATTTTCTAGGAAAAAAGTTTCTTCTAAAAAATTTTCTCCCGAAAAGCAGAAATTCTCTAATATTTAAAAAAAGTACATACAAGCCCCTGAAACTATTATTTTTTGGCTCCGTCACTACTTGACAGTGTTTCTAAGCCACACCCAATCACACAGTTTTTTTTTTCTTCCTTTTTTTGACTAATAAAACTTGATATATTGTTTATTGACGTACCGAGAACCTTACCATAGAGACTCTGCATAAGAATGCACAACTTGAAAGGAATAACTTCCTTTCTATGTACTTTAGAGAAAGACAATGAACCAGTGTTTTCAAAATTAAAACTAGACCGGTTCGACCACAAATCTATAGTGTGGCTGGTCCGGTTACTTCTTTAAAATCGGAATTTTGAAAAAACAGTAAAAATCAGTCAAAATCGGGTTTAAACAGGAAACCAGGTTGAACCCGCAAACTCTGGTTGTTCCTTTTCCCTTCTTTTTTTTTCCAGCCTTCTCTTTCTTTTATATTTTTTTGCTGGTCCAAATCTCTTGTATTTTCTATTTTCTTTTCTTTTCTCTTTATTTTTGAGTAAAATATTAAAACTTTACTTGTAAATCAGTGAATCTCATATAGATATATTATTGTTTTTGCTAAATATAATATTTTTATTTAAAAATAAAATAAAAAATTGAAGAAGAGAAAGAAATTCAAGCAATGTGAAGGGAAAATACATACTCCCTCCGTTCCATTACAATGGTCTATTTTAAAAAATATTTTTTGTTCTAATGGAAGAGTCCATTTTAAAATTTTTTACTTCTCTTACCCTTACTAATATAATTATGTGTGGTTCACAATTAGTTTATACTTAATAAATAAAGATATAAATGGAATAAAGTATGTCAAATTAACTAATTTAGGTATTTTACATTAACATTCATAATAAATTATATATTAGTCAAAGTAAATCCTTCTAATGCAACACAGAGAGTATATAAAAAATTTATCAGTACTTTTACCCCAAATACATAATTACTTCACCTAATTACTTCTTTCTATATATATATATATAAAGAAAGAAGTTAAAATAAGAAAGGAAGAAGAAGAAGAAAGAATGTAGAATAGAGACGGAGAAGTTTGTAGGGGTGGCGGGGTAAAAAAGAGGGGTTAGTAGGATTTAGGTCAAACATTAGTATTTTATTGATTTTATGAACTAACTTATTACTCTTGTTTATTTGGCTTTTAAACTATTTTTATTTTCTTTGTAGTCTTATTATATGTTTATTTCCTTTTCCTTTTTAGTTGAAATACTTTTCAAACAATAAAAAAATTTGAGACTAATCTTAATATGTTAAAATAACATGTGGTATTTAAAATTATAATAAATATATGTTTGACATCCTAAACGAATCGCTTTCTCGAGTTCGAATTTTAAAACATTGCACAGAACCTAAATTGTTACATAGTACCTTAATATATAAAAAGAGGCCCTCAAGTTGTGCATAAGAATGCACAAAGGCCTGTTATTTTAGTTTTGGTTTTGGTTTCAACAGTAAATTTAATATATTATAATTATTTTCACTATTTTCAATATAACTTTTTACTATTTAATTATACATTTCTACGTTTCTAATACAATTTTTATAATATAAAACTGCTTTCCAAAAATATATTTTCAAAGCCGTTTTCAAAACAATAAAAAAGAACAAGCCTTAATCACGCAGTTATGCAAGGCAATGCATCTACTATTGTCATTAGTAATGACAAATAAAAATAAAAAGTCAAAACTAAAATGTCTTCCAATAGATAATACATTTCGTCCCAATCAAATAGTTCATTTTCAAAAAAAAAAAAAAAAATCTTATATTATTAAAATAGTCTATTTTGAATTTGTTTACATTATATACTAATATTAATAATATAATAATGGACTTTCTAACAATTTATTAATTGGACCATCTAAACTAATGTTAATTTTATTGTCATTCCTTACTATTATAAAATTTTATTGCTTTCTGTTCAATTAAAATTTGTTTAATTTATTCATGTATTAACTTCAAATACGTTTAACTATTTTTACATCAAATTTAATCTTCTTTTTTTTTGTCGAATAAAAATGTAGTAATATAATTTATATATTTTTTAATAGAAAATGAGAAATATTTTATAGTTGAATAATGAATTAATGTTTAACTTAGTTGTAAATTTTAAAAATATATATTTTAAATGTTAAAAATTATAAAATTAAAGCAGGTTAATCATTAATATATTATTTACATATTATATATATATATATACACATATATATATATATATATATATATATGACGTCATTCGGTTTGATCCCCGGCTCGAACCGTTCGAACCCCCAGTTCGAGCAAACCCTTGGCCCCACCGGTTCAATGTCCGATCAAAGCCAGACAACCATGCAAGCATGCCACGGAACAAACTCACCAAAAAGTCAAATGCAAATTCATCATTTTGAGGGATTAGGCTGCAGGAATTTTCTTTGACCTTGGGCTGTTTCGTGGCTTTGAATTCTACTTGAGCATGGCTAAATTAATTCAAAATTTTGGCAGCAAATTCGTTTCAACTTGAACACTCACTTCGTTCTACTATTCGTTCTACTAGAAGAGTCCACTTTAATTGTACTAAAATAATAAAATAAAGTAAACTCTTCTAATGAAACATATAGAGTATCAAATAAGCCAATATTAGGATTGGACTTGGTCTTCCATTTGAATTGAACCAACATATGAATCCAGTGAAGCTATTTATGACATATCCAAGCCAATTAAGAGACCATTTGTGAAAAACTTAAATTTGCCAGCACAGATGTGAACGGAGCCTAAATCGGATACCGACTGACAAAAGTTTATGCCTTTAGCCACAAAAATGGAGCGTTAATGATCTTCTGTTCAATTTTTCTCTGTCTTGTCTTGTTCACTGAGAGTACAGTAACTTTACTTTGCGACTCATTCATATTCAAATAACAAGTAGCAAAGTAACGTTACTTTGCCCTCAATGAATAGAACAAGACAAAGAAAAATGGACAGAGTTCCGAACTCTAATAATACATACTAATATATCAATCACTTGATCCCTCCATTTCCAAGTAAACTATAATACATGTTCCCTCCATTCCTTAGAACAACCTTGCACAAACTGACATAGCAAAAGTTATTCATTGAGAAAGATTTTGTGAAAATTAGAAAGCCTTCCGAAAGACTATTGAATTGATGTAAAATTAATTGCCACCCAATCAGGCATCAAACATTCGTTGAATCCATACTAGGATTGCCAAAAATCTTGTCAAATATAAGAATATAATTTTTTTCAATCAATAACTGAGTTCTACAAAAGATGGCCTACCCCTTTTATAGGAAAAATGCATCTAGAATTGAAAGTAAAGCATAATTTTGAATTTTGCCAAAAGAGAAAATTTCGTCACAACTAATATAAAATCGAACTACTAAAGGAAAAATGAATAATGAAAAAAATAGCAGCTAAAAAGTCATTATAGTCGAAACGGCCTTTTGAAACTTTAAACGATGGAATTTGGCCGAAAAGAGCCTTGTTCCTTGGCTCGTTTCCGATCAACCCACGGAAACTCAAAAATCAGCAATTTTTACTTTTTTTTGGGATCAAATATCTCCATATACGCCAAAAAGTGTTAGGCAATTTGAATTTTTTACCAACAAACATCTAACTCTTTTTAGCAATGTTCAGCTCATTTTCTCAACTAACCCATTCAACCATTCAACTAAGGAGTGTTCAGATGCGTTTTATGATACCTAATTCCTTGTTGCCCGGTTAGAACCAGGTGTCGCGGGGGCCACATAGAGCCCACTACATTGTGGGAGGAACAAATATCCCTTGCGACACGTGATCTGCTGTCCTGGTTGCCTTATAATTTTGTGCACTAGTATCGGGAATATAGTATTAACGTGTACGAGTTACAGCCTCAATGACGATTACAAAGCAATCCAATGAACATAAACGGTAGTCACTCTATAAATACGAAGGTACAACTCAAAGCAAAGGATAACAAAAGGTACATGAATCATTCTCAATTTATGCAGAAATTATATACTCTCAATGGTTTACTGACTTGACCCTCAGAGTGATACAGGGGGGATAGTCTGCATTTGTATATTGTTACCGGATCCAGTGAGGCATTTTTTGGGATTGGGAGGTTCAATATTTCTAAGGGGAGATCGTGTTTCATCAGAACCCAATCAGTGTGCCAATTTTATGAAGATAGGGAGTTTTTTCTGGAGGAGTTGCGAGGGTTTTTCAATTATGATGTGTGACAGTTCATTCAGAATTTTCATTTTGAGTTTAGTGAGGAGGTGGATTGCAGGGTTTGAAAGACGGAGGCAACGAGAGCTTTCTCCATAAAATCGGTGTATGATTGCTCTAGAAAAAAGGCCATATTACATAGGAGAAAAAAAAATTTGGGAGCCAAAAATACCTCTAAAGATCACTGTTTTTATGTGGCATCTTTTTTAACGTGCTCATTCCTTTTGATGATATTTTGTGTAGAATGGGGTTTGCAGTTTTTCATTGACTTTCAAATGTCTTTTATGTGACAATCAGAGTGGAATGGAGCATGCCCTCCATACATGTCAGTCTGCGGAGGCTGTTTGGTGACACTAGCTTTCTTTGTTACATCTTGGGGGGTGCCTCGAGCAGATTTTCGTTGGCTACTGCATTGCTTTGTTTCTTCTACTGAATGGCCATCACAGCTGGGCCCGATGATTCCGGCAGTTCTATTGTGGCGCTTTTGGAAAAATTACAACAAAGCAGCCCAAGAAGGAGCTCTTCTGCCTGGGAGCCTTATTTTGCAGCAAGTAGGGCAGCTCATATATGATATCAATGGCATTTCTCCTCCTCTTTTCTCAAGGTCTTGGGGGATTTTGCTGTAGAAGGGAGTTCTTCCTAGGTGGGCATATCGTAAGAAAAAAGACCCCAATATTATCGCCTGATCACCTCCCCCAATGGATTTTTAAGCTGAATGTGGATGCACTGGATGGCTCTTCTAAGGGTAATCCAGGGGACTCGGGTGGAGGTTTTGTTGTGTGAGACTCTATAAGATATGTCATTTTTGTGGCTAGTTCTTTTTTGGGGCATCTCACTAGTTTTCCTGCTGAAACCTCGGCTTTGTACTTTGGCCTACTGACATGGAAGCAGCTCAGAATCCAATTGGTTTTAGTTAAAACGGATTCTCAATCCTTACTTGACTGTTTCCAAGAAGACCAATGGTTTTGGAAGGCCTCCTCCATCCTGGAAAAGACTATATCTTTACGGGGATTTTTAATTCCATCTCTCACGTATATAGGGAAGCAAATGATGTCGCGGATGCAATGGCACGTCTAGCAAGCCTTTCCTTCCAGTCTCAAGTATATCATCATCCCACGCTTCTAGCAGTCCGACGGTTAGTCACTTTAGATGCTCATAACTTCCCTTATCTAAGGGAAGAGCACACTTTCATTGCAATAGATAGTAATTTTCAAATTTAAACATGGTATCTGCATCATCTGCATTTTGTATACAGGCTAGCTAGGATAAGGCTCATTTTGTCCCGCTTTGTCTATTTTTCTAACCTCTTAATTCTAATATAGTGCTCCTAGCCACTTAATCGGTTGATACCCAAAAAAAAAAAAATAATAATTTATACTATTATATTCTCTAAAAGAAAATCTAAAATTCTTTTAATGAAAATTGCAACAAAAGACGAGCAATTCCAATGATAAACTCAATATATCACTTATGTCGTTGTAAATATATCATTTAAGTGGTATGCCACTCTTTGTTGGATTTTTTACGTCCAAGTCTCACAATGACTTACGTCCAAACCAATCATAAGGCTTTTTACCACGCAAGAAGTCATCGTAAGCGGCCTTTTCCCTGTAGTGTTCGAAATATGTTTTCTGAAAAGTGTCCCTAACCCTAAATTACTTATTCAATTTTACATACTCACACAGAGGGAATAATTAGGTAGGTATCACATGTCCTTTTGATAATTCCTCTTTTAATTTTTTTTAAAATTAAATTATACTCCTTAAAATCAGTAATGAAAAATAATTGATAATACACAGATAAGATTATAGTTAAGGAGTGCCATTCTAGAATCAATTTAACTATATATTCTATATCATATGATGACTTAGCTATTGATCAGTTACGCAATAACTACTTTAATCATACGAAAGGAATAAAATTAGTTGGAGAAATCATATGTTGCAATTTTGATGTATTTTTAATTCGTGCATGGTTAATTTTATAATATTGAATTATGAGATATTTGTACTTTTATTTCTAAATACACTTAAAAAATATTCTTGTTGGCGATCTTCTGGAAGTCTGACTCACGATATTTCAGCAACTAAATTCAATTCAATGTGTGTTTCCAATACTTGTAACTTTAATATAACTATAATATTTCATCAACTAATCGATACACATATTTTCAATAGTTATTATTTTGATATAAACTCTAGCATTTTAAAGGTTAAACTCGATACGCACGTTAATTGGTATGATAGGATCAAATACAATTTTTTGCCTTTAATTAATTAATATGGGAAACTTCTCGGAAAATGTTGGCGTGTCTCTGTAATTAATTTTGTACGCGTTTTCTTGCTAGCCAGCTAGTTTAGTGCGAGTATTGGGTATTAATTATAATAATCAGTTTGATTAATTAGCTTCCCTATAAATTTAGAGTTTTGGGCACACATAATGCATCACAGAGAGGTTCAAGAATATATAGGCTTAGTTAAGCACTCTAAAATCACAGAGTTAAGCAAGAATTATATCAAAAAACATGGTTAAGATCACTTCAGCTCAGTTAATTACTACTCTCGTCGTCATCTTGGTTGCTGGTAAGTACTAATTTCTTGTCTGTTTCATAATATAAGTCATTTTAGTTTTTTATAATTTTCTTTCACAATATATTTAGCTATTTTTTCAAGTTTTTTCCTTACATTTAAAGCATTTATATATATACCAACATTAATGACTGGTATCTCACCTAATGTGCTATTAATCAAGGGTTTAGTAAGTCATTTTAAAACCTTCGGTGTAGAAACCTAAAATGCATTATATTGTGAAATAGAGATGGTAGTACACTACCCTACCCAAGTAATTATCTCTAATTAATACTGAGTAGATTTTTTTTATATTTACAAATCTTGATATTATTTATGCGGTCTCTCTAAATATGTGAATTAGAGAGTAATAATTATATTTGAATCTAGTTGTTCAGCACAAACAGAAGCAGCAGAAAAACCGATTCCAACATCCAACGCGGCCGGGAACCCTGGTTTCGCAGCTCGTCATCTAGGTGGTGGCGGAAACACGGATACAGCAGCACTTGCTGATGCCTTGAGCAAAGTTAATGGTGGTGATCTTGCCGGCGCTAAAATTAACTTCGGAGAAATTGTTACTTTGGTGAATAAAATAATACGTAATCTTGAGGACGCTGGAAATGAAATCGGAGCACTTTCTCAGGTACTGTCGATATTAAATAATAATGTTGGTGTCCAGGTAATCCAATTACAGAACCAAGGAGCTAAATTACAGATCATCGGAGCTCAATTTCAGAACTTTCTCGAACAGGCGCGTATCCTGGGGGTCTGACGGGGTACCATTTAAGAACAAATTTTAAAATTGATGTACAAAAATGAAACTTTTTTTTTGAGTTAGGAGACCAAAGAGAAACAACCGTCAAATTATTTAAGAGACCAGTGAAGTTACTTACTCTAAATTAACTAAGCAACTGGTATGTAAGGGCTGAGGATGTTTCTTCGGGCTTCCCATTACCATTTTATATTGTGATCTTTTATTTCTTCTTACTCTTTTGCATTTTTTTTTTGTGTTTTACTAAAATAACGTATGGAGATGAAATTGATCACTAGCTGCACAATTGTTCGGCCTCTAATGGTATCCATATGAACAACCATAATTGAGATCCTTCAAAATGATTGATCAGTGAGAGGATTGATAGCTAGATTAAGATATACGAGATGTATCTCATTCCAATTACCAAGGCTTTATTAATACATATCTTAATAGTATAAAACTATTACAAGTAAGTAGGAAACCTAAAATAATAGGAAACCTTATAAATAGGAAACTATTATTAGATATTTATTAATAAGTCCTTATAGTTAATTTATCCAATAAATTAACTCATAATATATCATTTTAACCCAATATGTTATTTTTAGGTTCCTATACACGTTGGCAATAAATATAAATTATAATTTCATAATTTAATTGACTTTAGGACATAAAGCCAACAAACTCCCACTTGGCCAAAAGAAGATAGGCCATGAGATTTTGGAATTAATCTACTTACATTTATATCAAGATTGGCCTCTAGCTAGGTATCATGACCACCCAAGTATTAGGAAAAAGTCATGTGATCAACTCACCTTTCTATGAACGGATTCTATGTAATTAATGTCCTTTCACCATACCAAATCCCAATTAGTTCAAGGGTAAGGATCTGTGCCAACTCTTAATGAACTAAATGTTTCTTTGCTTGTTTTCGAAGTATAACTTTCTTGAAGTCGAATTTAAAACTATTCTAAAATCACTTCTAACTTGCGCAAATATTTTAAGTCATATTTCAACAAGTGACCATAAAGTGGATATACTCTTCGTACTATTGGAAGTGGTGAATTCTTTATTGATCATAAACTTCCTCCCATATACTATACAAAACTCTGAAAGCACACATAATCAACTAAGGTTAAGGACAAAAGGAATGAAAGTATAAATATCTACACTCTAGATACACTTATGATCTCAAGTCGAAGGATTATTTACAGTACCATTATGTAGAGATTGATTTCATTGGCACTCAAATACATCACCTCATGAAAATCTCTTAACAGGTCAATCCAATGAACTTGTTCTCTTAACAAGCATCCACCTATTAGCTTTTCTGTTCCACACAATAGTCAATGAGATCAACTATTTCCTCATTTAGGAAGAAAGCATAAAATGTGTTCATCTATCAACATTAACAATGTCTCATCTTGTCAATATTATGACTAGAGATTATTTAAGAACAATATATAAGTATATAGAAAGAATCTCATTATCATAATCTTTATGATTTCTTTCATACAAATATTATTCTAGGGATTTTATCATATATTTAATGTAATAAAACAAATAATATAGATGATAAATGACTACATATCACCAAATTTTGCATAAATTTGAAATATAAACAAAGTGTGAGGATAAAACCAATTTAATTTTATCCATCCCACTAACTCTCCCACTTGGACTAAGACCAATTTCTAATAATTGTTTTAGTCCACTGATAAACAACTTTATTTTGAGAGATAATTTTAATTCATCCCCATCAATTGACAATGTCTAATACATAGTTTGTTCATTGATGAGACTTCAATTTCCATTTTCAAAATAGAAATTACTATGCTAAGTTCTATAAAGAACTAGATCCAAGCTGTTTCATAAACCTTTTAGAAACTTCAATATATTCCTGCATATGTTGTAGAATAGTCAGTGTTTTGCTTGAAACTATTCTAGCATTTAACACTATTATCCAGAGTATATATGCAAATTTATTATATCTTCGCAAGATAAAATTGCATAAAATTTGACTAACTTTGTTTGGGCAGTGATAAAAATAATAATTTTATAATATTTCCAAAATACTAAAAATATTCTTAAATATCATCATCAAGTGACTTTCACTTGAATCGGCTCAATTTATTAACAATTAGAGTATAACGTAGTCGACTATTAAAGCATATAATAATATACCAAATAATCCAACCATTAGTATGTATGGAAACAATTGTATAATATCTAGTGGCGTGCTACACTTAGCATCCTGCGTATGTACATCAAGCAATATTTACAATCTAAGTTACTAGATTTTAACTTCCAAAATCTTATATTGCTTTCGTAATTCAAAACTTTTCCTGAATTATCATACCAATAAACACTTTAAAAGTATTCTTTCGCCATATAAAATGTATCCTACACAATGTAATGGACAATACTTGTTCTCCCACTAATTGATTTGTATACATAACAATATTCATAATCATAACAAAATCAAATGCTTTTAATTTTACTCAAATTATTAGAATCCATATAAAATTCTTTTATATTGTATACTCTATTACGAACATTGAATATAAAATTAAATTATATTAAATATACAATTCATTACGACGAATGCAATTTTATATCTTTTGATTATAATATGAGACCAATTGATCACCTCTTGTGTGAAAATTAGGTCCGCCATACCATTATATGGTTAAACATATTGTTCCATAAGTTGATTTTACAAATGTATGGTTGTGAATAATTCATTTGCACATTATTTATCCCACTAACCTTTCTAGAATAAATAATTTATATTAGAAAGATAATTTGCTATAATATAGCTTGGGTTCATGCAATAATATCGGGAACCAAATCCCATTTGGATACTCCTACAAAGAGGTATAACTGATTAGATTTAGTCATAATACAATGTAATTGTAATTAATCATTTCATGTGAATGTGTTAACTCGAACATTTTTCAAAATTTGATTAACTTTTAACCCATTCACATATGGTATCAACTTATCTAATGGAATATGGTATAACAAGTAGGAGATAAGTATAACGACATAAATAGATTGATTGAAAACTGCACAACTTATAACTAATCAAATATATTAGTCTTAATTTATACAACACTATATATATATATATATAAAGTATTTATAAATTATAAGAAAAATCACATTTTATTTAGATAACACCATTCTTGATTAAAGTAATTACAATGTCATTACAAAATACTTTTATCAAACTTTTTAAAATTCATTTTATTGAACCATTCAAAATCTCAAAACACTTTAATAAGTATTATTTTAACTATTTTAATGATTAAACTTGAGACAAAATGAATTAAGAAAATCACATTTAGTAAAAATATCATAAGACTAAATACATGGAATGTAATAACCTTGGACAATCCCAACAAGTTAATTTTGAAAAAGAATTTTAGCCGAGTTATAATAATGGAAATCAATATGACTTTATATCTGTTGCCTTAAAACATAAATCTTGAGAATTCTCAACAAATTTGACGTTTCAAAAATTAAATCCATTGTACGTTGATCGTATCTCAAAAGCCAAAAACGTATCATGGATAGAACAACCTAGGAGAATCCTCACAAGTTAATTCCAACAATGATATCATAATTCGCTACGTTAATGGCACAACAACTTAAGGAATTTTGTTTTTTAAACAATTATAAAACTCATCAATTATATGCAATGTATAAATAATTGACAAATTTGGCATACCATATGCAATCATATAATCACATTAAATGAACAAACCGTCACATCAAATATTTAAACAAATGTTGCATATAAACATGTAATTAAATAATAAATAAATAATTACATAGGCATATTTAATATCTTATAATGGATTTTTGTGTATACTTATTTCTAATCCAATTAGAAATAACATTATTCTTGAACTACTTTGCGAAGTCATTAGGGGGTTTTCCTTCAATTAAATCAAAATAAAGTAGTTTGAGAGTTTAAATTAAAACTTTCAAAATTTGAATTAAGCTCTTCATTGTTCCAAAACACATTTCTCCCACTTTTTTATTTAATCAAAACTTATTTGGATTGTTAATTTAGAACACTTTCCATAAATTTAATCCAATTAAGCTATGGAACCTTTCTACATAAAGCACTTCTCTAAATCCAATCTATAATTTACGATTTTCCAAAATAAAGTAAATACTTCAATCCAATAAAATAATTGACAAATTCACAAGAATTTCAAACAAAATTACAATATTATAATTTAATAAAATCAAATGTGAGTAATGTTGAACTGAACACTTATGAAATTAAACGACATTTAAAATTATTAATTTCCAAATTAATAAATTTCATAAATTTCAATCCTTTAGAAATTTATATATGTCCTTTAAATTAAAATTAAACCTTAATTTTAAATTTGAAATACTTCAAAATCTTCTAAATTTAATTCAAAAATTTTAAACATTGTCAAAATAATTAAATTAATCACTAGTTTGTATCTTAATCCAGTCAAAATATAACACTTAATTTATTTTTTTTTATAATTAAAACTCTTTTGTAAAATAATTTACAATACGAAAATCAGATCTAAATCTTTAAAACACAGCCCAATAATTTTATCAAATAATATTTAAAAAATTGGACCCTGTCCAAGAATTTAAAATAAGCTAAAACTTTAGTAATTAAAACAGATCTGGTCAGCCTAAAGTTTAAAAAAAAAAAATGCCCGAAAAAATAAAATCACGTTTAAAGCAAAACCATAAGATTAAAACCAAGTGTAAAGTTATAACTCAACCCAATCTTAGCCAAGAACTATACACATAGGAGCTATTCATCATCCATGGATTTAAATATCACATATTAAATATAGATAAACAAAGCATGCTCTGATACCACTGTAAGTAAATCAATCTATATGCAGCATAAATACATATTGAACATGTCATGATCACTTTGTAATCATATGAATAATATAGTATACTAGATCAAATGTTACCTCGAGAGCAAATCCATCAGCAATATTCAGGGCATTTACGGACGATATGCATGAAGATGAAACTGATCACTAGCCGCACAATTGTCCGGCCTCTAACGGTATCTACACGAAAAACCATAATTGGGATCCTTCCAAAGGATTGATAGCTAGATCAAGATATACGAGATGTATCTTATTCCAATGAGCACGGCTTTATTTATAGATATCTTAATGGTACAAACCTATTACAGGTAGGAAACCTAACATAAACAGGAAACAATTATTAGATATTTATTAATAAGTACTTATAGTTAATTTATCCAATAAATTAACCCATAATATATCATTTTAACCCACTAAGTTATTCTTATATGTGTGATCCTTTAGATTCCTACACACGTTGGTAATAAATATAAATTATAATTCCATAAGTTAATAGGCTTTAGGACATAAAATCAACATTTGCTCCCTTTGGTACTTTTCTTTCCTTCTGTATTTCTGATTCTCCTAGTCCTGGTGATTTTGTATGTTGGATTGGTGAACTTTGATACTCTCTATGGGTTATTTAAAATTGTTAGTTCTTGTTATTGGTGATCTTCTTTGTTGAGATTGGTTGTTTAGTTTGTTGTCATGGCTTCTGAAAGATGATTATCTTCAAGCCACTAGTATATAATTGAATGGCAAAAATTATTCCTATTGGAGCCATGTGATGATGAATATTTTAAAGGGAAAAAGAATGAGAGAATAAGTGGATGGCAGTTTGGGTAAGCCTGTAGATTTAAAGGATGATAAATATGCTGAGCAATTGGAGAATTTGGGTGCCTACAAATCGAAAAACATTACCTTGATTAATAATTCTATTACTCAACTAATGGAGTTCAATTAACAAAATATGGCACTGCCAAAGCTGTTTGAGATCACTTGACGAGATTGTATACACAATCTAATTTGGCAAAACAGTATCAAATGGAGAATGATATTCGTTCTCTTAGCAGAGCAAAATGACTATTCAAGAATTTTATGATGCTGTGACTAATTTGTGGGATCAATTAGCTCTTACTGCATCTGCTGATCTTAGTGTTCTTGAACCCTTCATTGCCCGTAGAGAGGAGCAACTTTAGTTCAGTTCTTAATGGGTCTTCGAGAAGACTTTGAGGGACTACGAGGATCGATTCTAAATCGCAATCCTCTCTCCTATAGTTAAGTCTGTGTTTAATGAGTTGTTGGCTGAAGAAACTCGTCAGAAATCAAAATCTGCGAAAGAGAATCAAGAAAAATGAACTCTTCCTACTCCTACTCCATCTGCTTTTGCAACTCTTGCTGCTACTCCTCATCTACTGCCCTACAACAATCATTAACCTGTTCAAGATGAATGTCGATTTTGCAAGCAAAAGGGTCATTGGAAGTCTCAATGTCCTAAATGGTGGAATAGAGCCACAAGGAACTTCAGACCTCTTCCATCAAATGTTGTAGTTGCTGCTTCTGTCGTTTCGATTGATAGTGGGAATGCATCTACCCCTATTGTAGCTGAACTAGCAGAGCAATTTCAAAATTTTTTGGCTTCCCAGTAACATGCGTTGACTACCTCTTTGAACAAAGGTTTGCCTTCACCTGGCCCGACAGGTATTTCCTCCTCCACATGGATACTAGATTCAGGATCCTCTCATCATATGTCATCTGATACTAGTTATTTTATCAAT
Source organism: Leptodermis oblonga (assembly GCA_016801395.1). Taxonomy (NCBI): domain Eukaryota; kingdom Viridiplantae; phylum Streptophyta; class Magnoliopsida; order Gentianales; family Rubiaceae; genus Leptodermis; species Leptodermis oblonga. The sequence goes on along the minus strand of CM028758.1, from coordinate 12,311,977 downwards.
TTGTACTCTAATTCTTCTGTGTCTGTCATGACTGCTGATGGCGCCCCTATGCCCACACAAGACATTGGATCTATTTGTACCTCTCAATTGTCTCTATCAAATGTTTATTGCATTCCTATCTTAACCTTGAATCTTGCATCTCTTGGTCGTTTATGTAACTCTCTGCATTCTTAGTTTGGTTCTCTTGCACTGCTGGTTATGTGTAGGAAGTGCAGTTCGGGAGACTGATTGGGATTGGCCATAGGCAGGGGGGGACTATGTTTTGGATCAGTTGAAAGCTTCACATCTTACAGCCTCTAGTGTTGATTTGTCATCGTTTCGTTTGAGTCCATCTTCCTCTAACTTTTATTTATGGCATTAGCGTCTTTGACATGTTTCTTCTTCTCGTTTAAAATACTTAGCATTCACAGGAGTTTTAGGACCATTGAAAACTCACGATATATCTAACTGTTATAGCTGTAAACTTGCTAAGTTTTCTACTTTGCCTTTCTATAAAAGTGTTTCTATGTCTGTTGCACCTTTTGACTTGGTTCATTCTGATGTTCAGGGGCCATTATCTTTGTTTACCAAAGGTGTTTCTCGATATTACGTCTCTTTTATTAATGATTACACTCATTTCACGTGGATCTATCTTATGAAAAATCGTTTGAATTCTTTGGTATTTACTAAATGTTTTGTGCCTTAGTCAAAACTCAACATAATGTTGTCATTAATGCTTTAGGTGTGATTTGGGCGGTGAATATACTTCCAATAAATTTTATGAATTACTTGCTTCTAATGGTATTGTCCACCTATCTTCCTGTACTGATACTTTTGAACAAAATGGGGTTGCTGAAAAGAAACACGGGCATATTGTTAAAGCTACTCGTTCTCTTCTTTTATCTGCATCTGTTCCTAGTAACTTTTGTTGGGAAGGGGGGGAGCTGTGCTGCCACATAAGTTACCAATAGAATTCCATATTCAGTTACTGTAGGCTTGTCTCCATTTGAAAAATTACTTGGTCATACTCCTAATTATTCTTTCTTGAAAGTCTTTGGTTCTACTTGTTTTGTCCTCCGTCCTCATGTAGAATATAGCAAATTGTCTTCTCGTTCCACCATTTGTCTTTCTTGATTATGGTGAAGGTCAAAAAGGATATCGTTGTATGATCATTTTTCACAAAAACACTATGTCTCTCGTCATGCTGTGTTTCTTGAACATATTCATTTTTACTCTATTCCTCGTGACTCTCACAATCTAAAAAATTCAGATATCATTCACATTGATCCATTCCACCCCAATTTAGATATTGTCTTACCTGATGTGCTCTCTATTCTAGCAACTCTAGCATTGAGTCTGATAATGCAAATACTTCTTCTGAGGATGTCTCTCTTGCCCCTATGGTCTCTCCTCCTTCTCCCGTGATTGTGAACCCTCCACCTCGTTATCCACAACGAGATCGTAAGTCCACTGAATTTCCAGACTTTGTTTACTCAAATTACTCTCATACTTATGCTTCTTTCTTGACCTCTATTCACAATTTGTTTGAGTCTTCTTCCTATCGTAAGGATGTACTTGATCCCCTTTGACAGATAGCTATGGCAGAAGAACTTTTGCTTTGTACAAAACAGATATTTGGGATCCTGTCTCTCTACATCTAAGAAAAAGTGTTATTGGTTCACGTTGGGTATATAAAATAAAAACAAAGTCTGATAGGTTTGTTGAGCAATATAAAGCTTGTCTGGTGGTTAAGGGCTTTTCTCAACAATATGGTATGGATTATAAGGAAACATTTGCTCATATTGCAAAAATGACGACCATTCATACTCTTCTTTCTGTTCGCCAGTGGGCCATATCTCAAATGGATGTCAAAAATACCTTCCTGAATGGTTATCTTCAGGAGGAAGTTTTATATGTCTCCCCCACCTAGTGTTCTGCAACATCCTAGTGACATGCAAACTCAAAAAGGCTCTCTATTGTCTTAAACAAGTTGATATGGGTGTCTACAAGTTGATATGGGTGTCTCTATCTGTTCTGACCCCTATGCACTGTGATAACAAAAATGCTATTGAGATTGAACACAATTCTGTCTTTCATGACTGCACCAAGCATATTGAGATTGATTGTCACTTCACTCGCCTTCACTTTCAACATGGAACCATTAATTTACCGTTTATGTCTTCTTCCATGCAGCTTGCTTATCTGTTTACGAAACCGCATATGTCACCGCCGTTTCGCTTTTTGACTAGGAAACTATCGTGATATCTCTCGATTCATCATGAGCATGAGGGGGGATGTTAGATATATGGCCATATATGTAAATAGTAGTTTCCTTATTAGATAATAGTTTCCTTCTTGGAAAAGAGTAAACTAGTCTATTTTATACTTAGACATGACCACGGTTCCGGAACCGCCAGTTAAGGTTCCGGAACCGCCGGTTAAGGTTTCAGAACCGCCGATTACGGTTCCATAGAAAGTGGAACCGGAACCGGAACCTTCCTGATCCGAGACAGTTCCAAAACCACTGGTTTCGGTTCTGTCACGGTTCCAATTCCGATTCAGTCACAGTTCCGATTTTGGTCAAATTGAACCAAATTTAATTCAACAATTAATTTATATTTATATATATTTTAATTTAATTTAATGTTACTTATATATAAATAATATACGTAATGTAAATTAGATCGTGAGTTTATATATTATTATAATATATGTAGTATAAAAAAAATTTATTCTATAATTACGTACTTTGTATACAAATAAACATATAATATAATATTAATAATAATAAAGAAATAACAAAAGAGGAAGGAGCTGGAGTGGTTATTTTAGCTTTCCTTAAGTTTCAATAAAAATTGATGGCATAAGTGCTATATAATTTTTAATACTTTAACTAGGGAACTGCTGGTTCTCGATTCAGGTCTATTCTAGAACCGCCGGTCCAGGTTCTATCAAAGGTGGAACCGGAACCGGAACCTCTTCAGGCGGGCCAGGTTACGGTTCTGGAACAGTGGGCCACGGTTTCGGTTCTGGGTCCGAAACTGCCGGTCAAGTTTTAGGTCAGTTCCGGTTTATATATACTCTCATTTGTTCATATTATTCACTATATTATTAATTTATTCAATTAAAAGCCCTAAATGATTCTCTCTCGTTGCTCCTCCTCTCTCAACCATCTCTCAAATTCTAACAGTACCAATGTAATTGGTTCAATTACAGGACTTCAATAAATATATGTATATAAATATTTAATTTCTAATGGTTGACGGACGGTTTTAAAAATTAATTAAATGAAATATGTAACAAAAGTTCAGCTAAAAACTTTTCTTATAATGGTGCACCTGTTATATGTTACTCATATTGAGTTTAACCTTAATTTTCACTTAGTCGGTCATGAACTTGTTCTGAAATGTTTGCGTTCATTCTCAATATTAAGTAATGGAAATCGATTTTGTAACTATATATAATCAAACCACATAGCCTTATTCATAATTTCACCAAACCTCAGGGAAAGTAAATGTAATTCGCACATAAAATTTTTATCATACAAAGTGACACTTATAAGGAAAATAAAACATACACATCCCTAGCTAGATAGCTAGCTAGCTAGCTGGTTTAGTGTGATTATTAGGTGATGGAATTAATTATAAATAATCTGATTTTTAGGTGATTATTAAGAAAATTCAACATGGTAACAGTTACTATTTTTTACTTACTCACATGTCCTTTCCATAATTACTTATTCAGTTTTTATTATATTAAGCCCTTAGCAAACCAATAATGAAAATTAATGAATAAGTATTTAATAGTACACATGTAACTAGTGGCATCCTAGAATCAATTAGTGCATTGTTGGAAAATGGATAGTTTAACATATGATGACTTAGCTACTGATCATTAACTATGCAATCAATTTAATCATACAAAAAGGAATCAATTAGTTGTAATTTTATTTGTTGCTTCTTAATGCGTGCATGGTTGTGTGGTTTTTTATGTTTTAAAATACACTTTAGAAAATATTTTGAAGATCGAGATCAAGAGTTGACCGATCGACTAGCACAATTATATACGATATTTTAATAATTAAATTCAATACACATGTATTTTTAATATTTGTTATTTTAAGTTTTAACATAACCCATTAACTTGATGTACGTCTGTTTTAAATATATAATTGTTATTTTGAAATAATTACAATATTTCAAAAGCAAGATTCGATAAGTGCGCCATTAAACTACTAGACTGGACTTCGATCCGGAAATATGGGTATATACCTTTAATTAATTTTGTAAACGTTCCTAGCTGGCTATAGCCAGCTAATCTAGTTTAATTATTGGGAGATGGAATTAATTATAATAATCAGTTTAGGATCCCTATAAATTTAGGGGTTTTGGCCACACATAATGCATCCGAGAAAGAGGTTCAAGATACATAGGCTTAGTTAAGTACTATATATATATATATATATGTGTGTGTGAATTAATATTAATGGTATTATTTGAATATATCTCGCGGGTGATAAAAGTTTATGCCTTTAGGCTTTGTTCTCTTTGTGACTTACGTTTGGGAATTTTTTTTTTTTTGGGGAGTAAATTTTTTGGAGGGAATTTTTTTTTGAAAAATTGTGTAGGAGATAGGTAAAAACGTGTAATGATTATGTTATTTTTTGAATTTATGTGAGTAGAGATTTTGAGGAAATTTTAAAATTTGAATTTTAAATTGAGTAGAAATTGAAATTGTTTCTTTGTATAAGACTTTATAACAAAAAGTGATAATTTTCTTTAAGTAAAAATGAAAAGAACAGAGCCTTAGCCACGGAAATGGAGCGTTAATTAATAACAAAATATATACTAATATCAATTGCTCTCTCCATTTCCATGTAAAATTGTAAACTATAATGTTTGTTCCCTCCATTCCTTAGAACAACCTTGCAAAAGCTAACATAGCGGAAGAGAAAGATTTCGCAAAAACTAAAAAAATTTCGAAAAACTGTTGAATTTATGCAAAATTACCAGCCAATCAGCCATCAAATATTCAACCATTAGGATTGCCGAAAATCATGTAAAGTATAAGACGATAGTTTCATTCATTCAATAACTAAATTATACAATTAATTGCATGCCCCTTTTATGAGAAAAATGTGTCCAGAATTGAAACTAAAGCATAATTTAGAATTTTGCCGAAACCAACACAGAATCGAACTACTAAAGAGAACAAGAATAATAGAGAAAGACATTCAAGTAAAAAGATATCACAAAAACAAAAGTTACCAAAAACAGCCTTTCAAAACCCTAAACGATGAAATTTGGCCGAAAAGAGTTTTATTCCTTGGCCCAATTTCCATCAACCTAGACCCGCGAAAACCAAAAAATCCACAATTTTTACTTTCGCCGGTCAAATATCTCCATATACGCCAACGGCAAATCTTGATGTGCCGCATTACAAACTCATAAACACTATGAAAATAGTATTCAACAATTGTCCAGAAATGAATAAAAGCAACCAAAAACACCCATATTTATAGGATACAAATAAATCCTAAAGCAATACATTTTTTAACCAAATAATATAAAATTAAAACACAAACATATCAAAATAATTAAAATTAATATAACTCAACTAACTAAAAACAAAATTCTAATAAAGCTTCAAGCACATGTCTATACCTATCACCTTGTCTAAAAGAGTCGGCAGCACATCTCGTCTCAAATCCTAAGGATGAAAAGTATATACCTTTATTTTCCACAATATAGAAAGGGAAAAAAAAAAACTCATCAATTGATCCCCAGCTTCCCCTCCTCAATTCTCTCCAGCCTTTATGATAAATCACACGTAAACATTAGCTTTAAATAAATGGATTAAGTACGTGTTACCATGTATTAGGTAAACTAGTTTTCCCATCATCTACTGTTCGTTTAATCTTCTGTAATATTTTCGTGAAACGTGATTTTTTTAATAATACTAATTAGGCATTTATAAAGTATAATTGAAGGGCATCCTAGAATTAATTAGTGCATTGTTGGAAAATGGATAGTTTAACATATGAGGACTTAGCTACTGATCATGTGTACACGTTCCTAGGTCGCTATAGCCAGATTGTTTTTTGTGATTATTGGGTGATGGAATTAATTAATTAATTATAATATGAGTTTAATTAATTAGCATCCCTATAAATTTTGGGGTTTTGGCCACACATAATGCATCACAGAGAAAGAGAGGTTCAAGATATATAGGCTTAGTTAAGTATTCTAACATCACAGAGTACTTAAAACAGGAATTATATCAAAAAACATGGATAACATCACTTCAGCTGCTCAATCTATAGTAGTCTCGTCGTCATCTTGGTTACCCTTTCCATTGGTAAGTAGTACATTTATCTCAAACTGCTAATTAATACCAAGTAGTTTTTTCTTCTTTTTATAAATTCTTTTGATAATATATATATATATATATATATATATATGCGCTTTGTCTTTATATTCCTTATGTTCCCAAATAATAGGTTATTATCAGAAAATTACATAAATTAAAGAGATAGATTGAATTTTTTTCTTTTACCCATTTTCTTATTTAACTACTCCCTTGGTTTCATTACAAGAGTATACCTTCAAAAACATTTCTTTTGTTCCAATAGAATAGTCTATTTTTAAAATTTTGACTTCTCATACCCTTACTAATATAATCTTGCATGTTCTACAATTAGTTCATATTTAAAAAGTAAGGATATAAATTGACTAAATGGTGTCATATTAGTTATTTTATGAGTTGCACCTAAACAATGATATTAAATTGTGACTTTGTTAAAGTTGGCTATTCTAGTGAAACGCAGGGAATATATTTTAAATGCGAATGTGTGTAATGTATGTGCATTTAAAATGATATTGTAATTAATAAAATGACATTGTAATTAATATCATTAAATGAGATCAATTAAATAAGGGGTAATATTACAACTTTATAAATTTTTTGTATTGAAATATGCAAAGTGACACTTATTTGGGAACAAAATATTTTCGAATAACGGCCACTTATTTAGAAATGAAGAGTATATTATAGTACTGTATATGAATTTATTAATGATATTATTTGAATATATTTGTTCACAACAGCCAACGCGGCCGGAAACCCTGGCTTCGCAGCTCGTCGTCTAAATGGTAGCGTCGGAAATTTCAAAAGGCCCTTTCTGCAGATTTTGGTAATTTTGTATATATACCAAATAGCTCGAACTCAGTTATTACTAGCTCGATTGGCTCCAAGCTATATGTAACTTTATAAATATTTTTATATATATTTATAACATTTTTAAATTTTTTTAGCATAAATTAAAAAAATTAGTTCGAGCTCAAAAGGTTACTCTACTTCGAGCCAGAGCTCAAGCCCAAGCCTAATATAATTTTGACGAGCCGAGCTGGAGCCCAAATATTCAAGCTCGATTGAGCTCGTGCTTGACTGTTCTTTAATCTCTCATCTTCAGAATGGACCTCAGTTATCTTGGTCTCTAAGAGCCTTTCTTTTGCATAAACTTCGTGTTCCCTTTTGTCCAACTCTTTTTCTCTTTAGAATCAATTTCATCTCCCCTTCTCTTCAAACTTTTCTCCGCTAAACCAAGTTCACCGAACACTCCACTTAACAAATAGCCAATCATGTTTGAGTGATCTTCAGCGTCCTTCGCTTCATGCATCACTAGGCCCATCACTTTGCGAAGTTTCATCCATCTTCGCTTGAAGAAGCTCTATCCCTTCTTTTTTTTCTTTTTTTTTTTGGGTTTGTTTTGTTTGCTACTGACGAACCCCAGAAAATCGAGTTTCTAAAACCAAGGATGGATTGTTTTGGAGTTGAGGAGGGGGTTTTTATGCTGTTTTTCCTATTTTCAGGGCACACAGACTCTTTCTGGAGTTTCTAAAACCTTTTACATTTCAATCGTGCTCCCGTTCCTTTTCTTCTTTGCGCTCTTCCATCAATCTCCTATTTCTCTCATTTCCTAATGGCAGCCCACCCTATTAGGTGTAACTTTTGTTTAATTGAGTAATTCGAACACTAGTTATGCTTATGCTTCATAATCAGTTTTGTTCTTCAATGATAAATATTGCTCTGTTGCTCTTAGTTTCAGCATTTTTTTATTTTTATTTTTTTTTCTATGCAAAATCGAGGTATGTTGCGAATCATCACAGCTCTCGACACTACTGTTGAGCTGAGCTTTATTCAAAAAAAAAAAAAAAAAAGTTCAAGGAATCAATGAGTTGGAGAAATAATTTGTAATTTTTTTAAATTAATGGTTATTTTTATAATATTGAGTAATGAGAGATGTGTACTTTTTTATTTTAAAATACATTTAAAAATTAAAATATGCTAGTGCCATTGCCCAAGTAATTTTTAGTATTGAGAGGAAAAGAATTATATTATTACCAAATTGCCCTTAGTTCATGACAAGTCTCCTCTAACCTCTCTCTTCCTCATTTTTCTCTCCGTTTTCTCCTCCTCCTCATTTTTTGAATCTATCCTTTTTTTGTTTTCTTAAGTTTCATATTTTTCTCTCGTTTTCTCCTCCTTTCCGAATCTATCCTTTTTTCTTTTTTTTTGTTTTACAGAAGTTTCATATTTT